>CM018032.1:16927505-17325005 GCA_008638375.1 Nyssa sinensis | reverse complement strand
TACAAACAATTGGTCGGAAGTCTTATGTATCTAACTGCAACAAGGCCGGACTTGATGTATGTGGTGTCTCTCATTAGCAGATTCATGGCAAGTCCAACTGAGTTGCATTTGCAAGCTACGAAAAAGGGTGTTAAGATACTTGAAAGGTACTGTGGATTTGGGAGTCTTTTATCGAAAGGAGGGTAATGGAGAGTTGATGGCCTATACAGACAGTGATTATGCAGGAGATGTAGTTGACAAGAAAAGCACTTCTGGTTATGTGTTTCTACTCAGTGAAGGAGCTGTGTCCTGGTCCTCTAAAAAACAACCTGTAGTTGCTTTGTCCACTACTTAAGCAGAGTTTGTGGCAGCTGCCTCTTGTGCTTGTCAAGGGGTGTGGATGAGGAGAGTATTGGAGAAGCTTGGTCATTCTCAAGGCAAGTGTACCACTGTGTTATGTGACAATAGTTCTAACATTAAGCTATCCAAGAACCCAGTCATGCATGGACGCAACAAACACATTGATGTAAGGTTTCATTTCTTGCCTGATGTGACTAGAGATGGAGTTGTTGAGCTGAAGCATTGTGTCACACAAGAACAAGTTGCAGACATTATGACAAAACCACTTAAGCTGGATGTGTTCCTGAAGCTGCGTGAGACAATGGGCGTGTGTGTGGTACCACGAGTAAACTGAAAGCATTACTGCAATCAGTTTAGGGGAGGAATTGTTGGGGTTGTTAGAGTTATAGTTGAAGTTGTCAAAAGTTCATTCAGTTAATAAATCCTATTATTTAGGACATGTAGGTAGAGTTTAACCATTTCCTTAGCTATTTACCACGTTATTAGGATCAGTAAAACGTGGGTTGTTTGTTTCAATTTTTTATCTCTTTGTAAGGCTTATATAAGCCAACAGCTTGTTTTGAATTCAATAACATTTTTTAGATATTTTTCTGAATTGCTTTGTGCTTAGAGTTTACAAAAATTAATGCATATTAGTTTTCATAGCTTAATGATATATACATATATATATGTTCCCAATAAATTTATTTTCAATCAATTAAAATAAATCATTTGTTTTGGGCTGATGAATTTTTAAATGGCAGATCTGTATTTTACAACCCATTTAATAAAAGCGTCGAGTTTGGATTAAATTCATGCCTTTTACAATCCTTAACCCAGCCCACATTGCCACCGGTACCATGGTACTAGCCTAGCCTGGGCTCATTATAGTTTCTGCCTTGGGCCTATTGTGCTTCAACTCCTACCTTCACCTCCCCTTCAAAACATGTCAAAGGTTCAACAAAAGTCGACAAAACTTCAGCCTAAATATTGAAGATCCTTACATGTTTTATTTCTACAGAATTGGGTTGCTCAGTATCTGTATATGCCTGCTTTTCAATCGTACCATAATCATAGTATTTTATCTTGGCCATGTAACGGTATTGACTGAATTAAATTGTTGAATGTATTTTATAAGTGTTTATCATGTTACAAATAATATTTAAGTATTTGAGTAAATTGTTAATAAATGTTTAAAAAGTAGGAAATGTGATTATTACCCTTAGATATTAAATTATGTTTAACCATGTTTATATTAATAAAACTATATTAATAAAAAATAATATATATAACAATAAAAATAAAATAATTATATATTATAACAATAAAAATAAAATAATTATATATTATTTTTATTATCTATATAAATAAAAAATAATATATATAACAATAAAAATAAATAATTATATATTATTATATTAAATTTATATTATATATAAAATAACAAAGTAGATGATTTATTATCTAATTTATATGCATATTATATTAAATATCACCTATTAAATACATATTATTTATTATATAATATATTTAATTTTCTTTTCACAATAAATCTTGTTGGTCAATTATTTTTTTGAGCTCAAAATCCACATATGACGCTGTGTTATGAATATATTAATCGTATGACTGTTATGCCCTTACACTCTCAAATGAAAGAAACTCATTCGTCGATTAGTTGGTCGTTCTATTCGTCGTCCAAGGTTTTATGTTTCAGTTTTGAAGCTCCATATTATTATCTCTCTCTGTGGCATTCGGGATTCTCTCCATATCTCTTCTTGGATCTCCTAATTTTGTGTATATACATTTAGTGTCTATATCTGTATATATTCCTGTTTATATAGAAATGCATAAACGCATGTCCCAATCTATCTTATCTTCCATTATTTGTGTCTAGTTCAATTGTTAAGACAAGTATTAATCATCGAATTATTTTGATATGTTCTTGTTGTTTGACTAATACAATTTATGAGTAAAGGAAGCTATAGATGTCATAGGCAGCGTTGGTCACACAATACAAAACATCATAATCAGTTTGATATTTAAAGATCAAGAGATCTTCGAGAGATCATGGAGCATATATAGACGGTTGTGTTGAAAATAATTTTCCGTCATCAAGTCATTTTGATGTCTGACTAATGTTTTTTATGTGAATGGTACAGATTTCATAGGTTATGTTGGTTAGACAACAAAAAAATATTAGAATTGGTTTGATATTTAAAAAAGGGATGTGTCGTTATGGTTGTGTTGAATTGGTTTCGAATAATATAAGTTTATTATATTACTAGATGTAAATGATAGAGACCCTGTATTATAAATGTTTTAGTCACATTTCATTGTGTTTTTTAATAGATTGTGATTACTTAAAAGGTTCAAGTTTAATTTCACTGTCAAAGGTAAGACAATGAAATTTTTACTATAATGTATGGCCCACATGCCAGATCAATTTTCTAACTAATATTAATTATATATATATATATATATTATGTGTCAAAATTATGGGTAATTTAGTTACGGTTAACTAGCTTTTATCCTATCTATACAAGTGGTTATCATAATTAGAGTTTAAATAATTAACCAACTTCCTTGATATGAGGACGTTGATAAGATTTGTTTATTAAAGGATAAGGTCCCAGCCTATGTATTAATAAGTCTGTGACTTTCATTATGTTGCAAACCTTTGGTAAAACATAGAGTACAGAGTAACTCCTAATCCATCTCTCACCATACCAAGAATAGTGTGAGGGTCGTGCAAGATATTCTTGACTATTTAAAACTTGATGTGTACAAATTGAATCATGCTGAAGCGTTAGTCTGTATGGCTGAAGGTAAGTATCTTATTACTTCTACTTCTTCCAATATTGCTTAGAGTAGTGGTATCAGAATCACCCTTCATGATATATAACCTAGCATAAAAGTTTAAATATTGCATGATTGAAGGTTTTTAATTTATACATGATAGTCACATATTTGAATATATATATATATATATATATATATATAAAGATATCTTTTCTTTTTTCTTCGACTCGAGAATCACAAAATGAATTTGTTTAATTCGTTGAAAGTTGTAGAAAGTTTGATCAGACTTTTCATTTTTTTTCAAACAACATACAATTTTCATTATAAATGGACACCAAAAATTTCTACAAAATTTATTCAAGTATATTTAGGGTTGCCCTATACCATTCTGCCACGACCCAGTCCCCAAAGGCTTAAGTAATGATGGAAAATCACAATAAAATATTTATTATTAAGCTTCCATGGGTAATCAAGTTAATGGAAGTCAACTAGGCTTCCAAATGCTAGTTTTGATCAAGGAGTTGTCATATTAAGGCTTAGAAAGTTAAGTATTTAAAATACTTAGAATTGGTCTTGCAAAAGTCCCAATAATTGTTTCTTAGGTATCCAATAGTCCAAAAATGATTTTTATTAAATTTTATCTAAAGGGTAACTCACCCAATAACTTTTAAAAAAAATTGGGCATTTTGTTCTTGGAATAAGGAGTTGACTTTTTATTCTTAAGAAATTAAGTCTTAGGACTATTTGTATTGGTCCAAAATAGCGGGTACTTCGTTATTTATTTAATGTAAAAAGCAGAATTTACAATCTATGAGTTTTAGTTGATTGTCTGATCGATTGAGTTTAGTTTCCAGCCGACTTATTCTACCTTCTAGTCGACTGAAAGTTTGGAATTATTGGGTTATTTAGCTTTTGTTAATTCTAGTCGACTGGTTCTAACTTCTAATCGACTGTTTCTTCTATTAAGTCGATTGAATTAGTCGTCCAACACTTAAACCTACCATTTTTGTGACTTTTTCATTCAATCTTTGTTTTCTTTTTCATCTAACTCCATTACAACATGTCCAAAGCATTACCTAGCCTAAAATCACATCATTTATATTTTCTCTCATTGATTTAGCCCATATAGAAACTAATTAAATCATCATCAAGAGATTAAAGTCCTAAAGATTCTCAACACCATATTACAAAAATTTTAATGTGAAATTCTATTCATGTTCCATTTATTAATTTCTATTTCAACAAGAAATAGTCCAATGCCTTCAAGCATAATATGTATAAGTTCCTTTCAAATTTCATACAAGGCTACAGTCATAACCAAAAGTAGATTAAGTATTACAAAGCTAATACTAATCATTACAAAAAAAAGAACTTATACAAGTGTTCTATGTCAAAAAACAAAAGAAAGTGTGTTGTAGTCTTCAAAAGCATAGATCAAAAGGATTGCTTCATCAAAGCATCACCCCGTGGCTAGCTCCTTGTTGTTCCCTGCATCTAGTAGGGGTCAAAACAACGCTAATAGAACATCTAAACAAAGGAAAAATTAAGTGCTAACAAGTGTAGGCATATGACTTGTGTAGTAATAAGCAAATGAAAATCATGCTAATACAATTTATGGCAAGAATTACATCATCAAGCTACCATAATATCATCAAATGGATATACAATAGGAATAATAAACTACAAGCCACACTTAAACTATCCAGCAATACCCAAATCCTCATTTATCAACTCAAATCTAACACCAACACTCAGTATATTAACTAATGGCCATTGGAAGCCTAAGTACTTTACGGGCTATTAACCTGATGAAAACATTTGATCACCCACGCGGGGTTATGGTTCAAAACTGAAGGGAGACACCATCCCTGTCATGAATTTCGGGTAATATCGTAATCTCACCAACTCTCAATCTCATTAACCAAACCGAAGGAAATTTTGTGATTTATTGCATAAGAGATATTCTCAAAGATGAAAATGAATCCATTATATAATAGAGTTAAGGTATGCACTAAAATCCAGGTCCAATTCCTATTGAAATCTTTGCAAACATCTATTTCCTTCTTTCTTTGACTTGATCGTCAGAGTGGCTATAATCTGATCCTCTCTAGTGACTCATTTTACTTTCTTCTATTTTGTAGGAATCCAGAAAATGATCTCAGTCGTTCATTAAATCCATTTAGTTTTTTTACCACAATAGTTTTGTTAGCCCTAAAGGTTTTTTAACCAAAGACATCTTAGTAACTTTGATAATCACAAAGCATTATCCAATGGACTAATGTTTTATCTAAGTGACAATGCAAATAGGTTATCTAGGTCAAAGAAGATTGCTGACTAAGAAATGAAAAAATCCATCAAGCTAAAGGATTCACTTAAGAATATGCTTTAAAGAAAAAATCAAATTTAGTGGAATGGTCTCATGTTTATTCAAGAAAATGGACACACTTAGACCTAAGGATTCAAGACAAGTCAAGAGAAGGCTTTCATTTTTCTTATTTTGAGTTTTGGGTTTTGAGTGATGTATGATTAGATTGATCATCTGTTGTAAGCTCTTACTATTTAAAATAATTATCTAAGAACTAACCTCAAGTGATTTTTTCAAAACAAAACATTACAATACCTTAAGTTTTAAAAAATCACAAGGCTTTAATAAAAGTACATTGAGAAAAAAAAAAAGTTAAGAAGACACTCACTGTCCAAGCCAATCGATTAGTTCATGAAACTTTTTAAAGGTTTTTTTTTTTTTTTATACTGATCAAATCAGTCTACTAATCTGAAGAACCAGTTGACTCTATGATATTTTTCAAAACAACCTAAAAACTCACTACTTAATTCAGTTGACCACTAAGGATAATCAATCAACCATTTCTGTAATGACATGAAATTTTTTTTTTTTTTTATTATTATTATTTGTTTTTAACATTATCATTGTTGTTGTTATTATTATTATTATTATTATTAATTAAAATGTGTATATTATTATTATGGAAATGCATGGTATATGTATGTGTAGCATGTATATATGTGTGAGATATTATAAATATGTATGTGTAGAATGATGTATGTACATGTGTATGTGGATATGTATATGTATATGTATATATATAAAACAGTGCACCGTGTGTGTGTGTGTGTGGTGTCGGTGGAGTGTGTGTGTGTCTAGTGTGTGTGTGATGAGTGATATATATATATATATAGGGAAGAAGGGGGGCGGCCGGGTCGGGTCCGGGTCCGGTTCGGGTACGGGTTGGGCTTGGGCGATCCGCCCCTGCCACGTGTCGCCCTGTGGTTTTAAATTAAAATGGGGATAGGGGCTGTTTGGTTACAGGTTTAATAAATTGAAAATTTAAATTGAAACAGGAACAGGGATATCCTATCCCTGTTCTGGACTAATCCTTGTTTGGGTAACCGAATTGAGAATAAGGAAATTGGAAATTTCAAATTGAACCCTAAACTTTTGGAAATTAAAATTGACCCCAGAACTTTAGGAAATCTGATTTTGACCCACAGAACTTTTGATTAATTATGTTTTGACCCTCCTGAATAAAATATTAATTAAATTAATTAATTAATTAAATTAATTTAATTATTTAAATATTCTAAAACAATCCGGAGTCCAAATAGGACAAGTCATTAGTGTATTTTGACTATCTCGACCATTCTGAGACCAATGGTGAGGTCCGTTTTATGAGACTGGGTCCCAAAAAATAAAAGACCCGGAGTGACCTTTAAAATTACCAAAATGCTCCTGAATTGAAGTACAGTCAAACGAACTCCGAATTAAGTAAACAAATAGTGAAACTTTATTATCTCGAGCATTCCAGACTCAACCGTGGACTCCAATTTGTGAAAAGAGGTCACGAAATGTAAGGACCAGTGAAAAGTGTAAAATGACTGTTTTGCCTTTTTGAACCCAGATGTCCGAATTGAGTTCTACGAAAACCTAAACTTATTTTCTTCGACGTCCTAGGCTCAATGACAGAGTTTAATTTAGCAGAATAGAAACCTACGAATTAAAGACATAAAATTTGATGAATAGCATAAATTCAAATGACAATAGACTGAGTTGTAATTTATGCTTTTAGGGATACTGACAGGACAAGAGAGGGCGATCTGACCTCCTGCATTTTTATCGACCAGTTCAGTTACGTATCGTGCGCGATCTTCTAGGGTTGAGACCAACCCGTCAGGTATGGTGTTTTGCTAATGTTAGAAATGAAGTTAAGTTAGGAATGTTCTGTGAATGGTTGGAATGACTTATGTGTTTATTTGGAATATGTTTACTTGATGATTTGGAGTTGGTTGTTCACATGCTTACATGTTACTTGTACTTTATGAAAATTTAGTGAATGATGAACGTGAATCATGACATGTGTTTAAGTTGATTATATGAGATATGCTTGCATGTGGAATCAGCTGGTGATTTATGTATTATTGTCTCGAGCATGCTATATTGTGGAAACCATGTTTCATTGAGATTGCATTGGCATATTGGCATATGGTGAATCCTTTGAAAACATGGCGTGGGTTGAGCACGTGGTGCTTTGCATTATGAGGGTGTAGATCCTGTGGTGAAAAACCCAAAATTGGCCATTGCATTAGTACTCCGTGCCATCGGGGAGTACTCGTAAACGAGACATGGGTGTGGCATAGAGTTGTGCATGGGTGCGTCATGCATACCACTCATATATTACTGCGATGCTTTGAATGACATTTAGATATAAATATACACTTTGCACATGCCACGCCTTAGCTTTATTTCTTGCATTAGCACTTCATCATACCAGCAGTTGAGCTGACCCATTCGTGGGCAACATTTTTCAGATGAGGATCCTCCCGCTACTTGAGACTCTATGATACCTCGATAGGGTGAAGCACTTGGTATATTTTGGTCTGTGGGACTTATATTTTGTAATGTAAAGGCTTAAGCCCGAATGACCATGAACAATGCAGTTGTGAGATGTACTTTATGTTATTTTATGTATTGATGGGAATGGATGCTTGTTTAGTGGATTTATTTACATTTGTCCTTTTATTTATTTTATTTTCTGTCTTGTCAGTCGCGCCTCGGGTTTGTAGAAATTCGGGGCGTGAAAATTTCTTATAGGAAAAATAGTGTATAAATAGAACCAGTCGACTGATTGTTCTTGACCAAATGAACCTCAAATCCTTTGGACAAATCAATTGACCTAATCAGTCGACCAATCCTCATTATAGTCGACTGGTTGATGATTCAATCTATTGATTCTATTGATCTAGCCATCCTAAATTCAAATTTTAAACAGACAAAAGAGGGGGGGTGGAAACGAATTTTTTTAAAAAATAATAGACATATTTTTTAAAGGGCTATAAATAGAGGTTCTCTAGGATTTTTTATGGCATCACTTACGTGCTTACACTTCTACATCCTCTTATTGACTTTAGATCTAACATCTTTCAAATCTAGATCTGAAAGTTATACCCATCTTAAATACTCAGAGCTCACACCTGATCTATTTATAGAAAGTGAACATTTTATTGCACCAAAATTACTCTAGAAAAGAGTGATATATGGCAAACATTTTTGTATCATCTCATTGCGATGAGAGTTATGGATAGGTGCTACCCGGTGAGGCAAAATGGTATATTTTGCTGGGATAGGAGGGTTACGGTCTTCGATTTGTAAATTTTTTGTCTCCATCTGCAACGAGGTTACAATAGTGGAAAAACTCATATGGAGATACTTGAGTCGAGGACTTTCTTTGAACCTCGTAAAATAGATGTTTGCTCTCTCTTTCTCTTGTTTATTTATTCGTGCATTTACGACTTTCATTTTTAAAGTTCTAAAGAGAAACCAATATTTGTAATATACCCTATTCACCCCCCCTCTCTAAATATCTGGGCAATAAGTATATTTGAATTTGACTCTCAGTTTGACTATGTCTTGGACCATACCAATGGGGTTATACATTGGCATTTTTGATGTTACTAGTATAGGTACATATTAACACTTTGATAGTCCGAAATTAATCTATTGAATAACTTTGGTCTTGTTACAGGGCTAATAATTTTGGTCATAGTCTTATTGACTATTGACAAGGGCAAACCCAGGAATTTTTTTTGGGGTGGGGCTAAAAAATTTTTGGAGAAAATTTCAATGAAATTTTTTTAGGTTAAGCCAAAATTTTGAGAGAGAAATGAGAGAATTAAGATAAAACTTTTGGAATAAAAAATGAGAAATGAAGGGTAAAAATTAGGATGGGCTAATTTACAAAATGTCAAAATTTTACAAGTAAATTTTTTTCCCATATTTTGTGAGGGGGGGCTACAGCCACCCTAGCAACCCCCTGCCTCCGCCCTTGACTATTGAGTATTATTCACTTATATTTTATGTTGAATTATAAGATTAATTGGGATCATATGAGAATTGTTTGAAAATCTGAAATTGTGAAATATATTATTGTTTGGAGCTTGTTTTGTAAAATATTTTTGTTAGCATATTAGATCTGGCTAGTTAAGGTTGGTGGTTACTTACTGAGTTGTCAAACTTATCCTAATTTTCTCCCTTTCAAATTTTGGATGTTACTAGCAAGGTAGATGTCTTGGCCTAATGGAACACAATAGAAAGATAGAGGAAGAACTAGAATTTTATTTAGATTTGATTAAGAAATTTTCTCTGTGAGACTATTTAGCAATTTTTTAATAACTTAATAGTTAACTTCAATTGATCATAAATAAGAAGATGATTTTGTTTGTGCCGATTGTATATCACAATTTGTTATGAATGTGATTTTAGATAAGTTGTAAGATAATATAGGTTTGAAGCCTTGCATGTTTATAGGGATGTGGCTATTAATGTATAACGCTTGTAATGATTTGACTAGGACTATGTATGGATGTTACATATTTATTTAGACATTATAAATAAATTTATAATTAAAAAAATATCTTAAATTTTAATTTTAAAATAATTTTTATTTAAGAAACTTTGAAAAGAAGATACAACTATAATATTTTAATTTATCCTACTTTTTTTGAATTTGACTTTCACTTAAACTTTTTTTTTTTTTTTTCATCTTTCACCTTAAGTTTCTGGTTTACCATTATTAATATTGTTCCTTGCTATCCGTTTATGGAATAAAATTAGAGATTTTTTTTTCAAAGGACTCTTCAACTTCAATTTCTCTTACCTTAAGATCGTTTATAAGTTTTTTTATTTTATGTATCAAGGAGTTCCAATTCAAATTGGAATTGACTTCTAAAGGTTTTTAGTATTAGGTAACTCCATAACCACCATTGTACTTGCCAAAAATATTTCTGCATCGCTCAACAATTAGTCTTCTAATAATATAACTTGAAGAAAAAAAATAATAATAAAATTTGAAGAAAAAAACACAATTTGCATTGGATAGAAGAAAATCTTAAATTTAACATTGATGATATTAAGCAATAATTAGCAAAAAAAAATTCACAAGAATCTATGTATAATTTTACTAATTGATAATTTACAAATAAAAGGCCAGATGAGATGTGAAGTTTGGAATAGTCCTAATCAAACTGTAGATGCTCCCCAAGTCACAATGCTTGCGATGACTCATTGTTGATCCCAAATTTGATGGATGACAAACCTGTTTTCGATGCTGTTATCCTTATATTCTTCTGACTTGCTATTTGCACATCTGCAGGATAAAATGAGAAAGAATTAGATTTGTAATAATTTGTTGAATACCAACAAATAAAAGATAATAATCCTGAACAAAATAAATTCCAATTATAAAGATCAAATTATTTTTGGAAAAAATAAAAAAAGTGTGTGTGATATACTACAATTTGACCACAATACTCAAGACATGACACGCATCCCCAAAGGGGTTCTTTAATATACAGATCACAAAGGTGATTACCTGTCCGACCTATTAGCATACCGAACACAGAGATAAGACATTCCGAGCTGGTCACCGCCTTCTATGGGCTACTGGTCTTAGAATAAGGAAATAGAGTTCTACATGTAAACTACTGCCTATAAATATCTTCAAATCCCTACTTTCATTGCTCTTAATCCTACTCAACTTAGGAGATCTACAGATTATAACTAGCGATATAAGGTACATATTCAATTCATGCTCAATTCTTTTATTAATTTACTATCTTTATTTTTTCACTAACTTTATCATTGGAGCGGCTACCACCGGAGTCTTCTCGATAGCCCTCTGACCTTGAGTTCTTGACATGCAATTTGGAGAAGAAACATTCAGACCAGAAAAGTGCAACATCAGTTTGGCGCCGTCTATGGGAACGACGATCATTTTCACTATTTTACATCAGAAACTAAGCTTGTTTTCTTGAAAAACTAATGACTCCAAACCTTCGTCCTAGAAGGAATCCTCAAAATCCTCAAGATTAGCCTTCTGTTGGAAGATGAAGAGGGCGAACACACACTCATCTACAATAGAAACTTGATTAGACATAACGGTAGTCCGATCAAATGTAGAAACAACTTACAACCATGTCATAGGCCCTAGCCTCATTGGCCCAAAACCATCAGAATAATTCTCCTCCTCCTCCTCTAGTCAACCCTATTCACAGAGGGAATCAACCTCTTACCACCACCACAGGTGGAAGACCTGATAACGAGGAACTCCCCAACATACAAATGGTATACCCCCATGGTATTGCTCAAACAGGGACTGATCCATAAACTTCAACTGCTCTGGGCAAAGGTATGCCGCCATTCCATCCTGTTGTGCACTATCAAAGTAGGACAAGGATACTAGTTTTGACAACCTCTGGAGCCAATCAAACAACTCCAGGACTTTAGCCACCAGAATTCACAAGCCTTACATTTCTAGAGGGACAACATCCTCCTAATACTGCATGGCAGGATCCCTCCATAATTCCCAAACCAAGGAATATAGGGCAAAATTAGCAACAAGCACCAACGACGGCACAACTTAACCAAACTAAGATTCCTCAAAGAATTGAGGAGATAGCAGATTCTCAAGATCAGACTATCTCGACCAAAAGGCTTTATGTTCTTCCAAAATAGGATGAGTTAGGCAAATTGCTCGATAGATTCTTTACACCATTCATTCCTGCTATAATTGCAGAAGAACAACCCACACTACAAAAAATAATACTTTTAGCGACGCACATTATTAGCGACGCCCACTGTGCGTCGCGAAAAGCGACCTTTTGCGACGCACAATAGGCGTCGCTAATAATGTGAAAAAAAATCAATAAAAAAATTGAGGTTCCCGCGTGAAAATTGGCCCCAAACTATTAGCGACGCTTATGTGGCCATTAGCAACGCCCTTGTGCGTCGCAAATAGTTCATTCTTTGAGCGACGTACGCATTTGCATCGCAAATAATAGGGCCGGATCATTAGCGACGCACATTGGGTTATTAGCGACGCCCATTGTGCGTCGCTAATAACTCTTTATATATAAAAGAATTGATCGCTCCCTCTCTCTCTCAGACCGTCTTTCTCTCTCTTTGATTTTTTACCGTTTCTATCACTCTGCTATCTAGGGTTAAAAACAAAAAAGAGAAGGGGGGAGCACATCGGGGAAGAGCGGCGCCCAGGTAGGCCACTGCCCTTTCGATCTCTTCTCTCTCTCTCAAACTCACATCTATTTCATTATTGATTTTGCGTATATATGTGTATTTATGCGTGTTTTGTGTGTGTGTGTTGAGGACACTACACTTGTAGAGTTGACATGGTGATAAATTTCATATAGTTATTGTTTACAAAAAAGAAACAGTAGATATTGGCACTGATGGATTTTGGTTCTTTTCATTGGATTTAAAATAAAAGCCAATTGTAAATCACAACAAATCCAAGGAAAGATCCCTCATTGCAAGCATTAAGGCTTCATTCAGTTTGCAAGGGAAAGGAAAAGGCACAGGAAAATAATCTCCCTCATTACAAGCATTAAGGCTTCATTGCATTCACATAATCGGAATTTGAAAGAAAAAATTGAAGTAGAAGTTCAGGATAACCCAACTCCTTAAACCATCACTCATTGCTTAGCCTAGCTATAAATCTCTCTCTCTCTCTCTCTAAAAATTCCAATATTTCCTCTCTTAAAATTCTCTTGTTGATGTCAGTGTTGATGGGTGGTGTAGCCGCTTCATTTGTAGCGTTGTGAATGACAGTGGTGAGAAAGGAGGCGGCAGTGTAGTTGGCAGCGATGGGTGGTCTTGGGTGACGGCTTGGTGTTGGCTATGGTAGGAGTTTGGTGGAGACGGTTAGAGATCCACCAACGATGGTGGGTCTTTCAGAAATTGAGAACATTGAGAGAGGTGAAATAGTTCTATTGAGAGAGAAAGAGTTTGTGCGAAAGGGGGAGCTGAACGTGAGGGTGAGAGAGAGATTTTCATAAGAAAAATAGGGAGTTAACATGGCATCTAGGTGGCAAGGTAAAATTGGTCTTTTGAATCAAATTTGGTTAGGTGTAAATATACCGGGTAGCATGTGCACTATTAAATTAATTTGTATGGTTTGATTTGGATGATGTTTAGGCTTCATGTTGATTGATGCTCGTAATCGTATTTTTTTTTACCCTTAATGACTTGCAGCAAAATGTTCATTGGTTTTTATACCATTGATGACTGTTATAATCATCCACTTGAACATGATATATCAAATTGAAGTTTTGGTTCTTCTTTCTGGGTGGGGTTAACAATCATTGAACTAAACTAAAATGGGAGAGAGATGGAAAACTAAAATGGCTTATACAAGTATTGAGAAAAGAAGTAAATTTTGGTAGTTTGACCAGTTTTAGATTATGGTTTGATTTGGATGATGTTTGATTTGTAAAAATGTCTCTAATAATGAATCAAACTTAAATTTGAATTAATTATTATTTTTTTTTAAAAAAAACATTTTCAATCATTGATTTAAACCTATATAAAATTCATAGGTATAAAAATTTAGGGAGTTGATATGAATATAAAAAAAATAAAAAAATTGGGAAGGTGGGGAGGTAGTTCTATTTTATTAAATTTTTTTAAATAAAATTAGTAATAAAAAATAAAATACCTAAATTTTTGAGAGGGTCAAATAATATGCATTAAAATTAAGAGTTCATATGAATATATAAAAGAATTTGAGGATCAAATCCAATTTTGTTATAAAAATTCTAATAAAATCAAGAATAAAAATTACAATATTTAAATTTTTGAGGACGTCCCTTTGTCCTCTTAGATCCGCCTCTAATTCCAAGCAAGTAGGTTTGGCATCAAAATTCTCAATATTGTAAAAAATTTGTTAAAATGTCAGAAAAAAACCTAAAGATGTCAAAGAAAAAGATTTAATTTTATAAAATGATCCCAAAAAAATAGAATCAAAAGTGTAAGAAGGAAAAACATAGAAAAGAAATATTATTTGGTGAAATTCATTCCAAGAAAAAAAAATTTAATATGAAAAAAATTAGAAATATAAATGACGTTGAAATTAATATATATGTAATAAGATTAAGATCGAGGTTTTATCTGAGTGGTATGAATAGTCAATTTGCATAAAACTTGAGTGAGTTCAACCCTTCATTTTCTGTTGTAAAAACAAAAAATGTGATAGGGTTGGCAAGTGCATGTGAATGCATCTTTAAGCTTTTATTAATTGTTATTCATGAGCATTCTCCAGGATTTTTTTCAGTTAAAATTAATTATTATTTTTGGTCAAGTGAGATTTTGTAGAGCAGTTGTTCTCTTGTAGATTTTAGAGTGCATCTCTCAATACAATAAAAATAAATTAAATAAAATTAAAATAATAGGATTCTGCTTGGACCGTCCGAATTTATTTGATTTTCTAATGATCAATCCTCAAAATCAACTCATGTCTTTGCTTAATCTTTATTTCACAGGTACATTTCCAAGAGATTTAGGCAGCTTTTGAAGGACATCCGAGCTGCAGAGATCAGTTCCTACTTTGATTCTTTCTGCTTTGGGCTCTGTTTCTTTAGGATAAATTTCAAGCTTTCAGGTAATGCTTTGAATGTGCCTATTCTGATTTTGTAACAATACAAACGAAACAAAACTTGGTTTTTTAGCTTTTGACAGTATATAATTTCTATAATGACCTTGTTGAAATGCTCTCTCTCTGGAATTTCTTGTTGCTAACCCTTTTTAGATTACAAATTCTATATCAAAAATATCTGATTGGTTTTCTCTTTCTATTTTTTTTTTTCAAAAACCATTTCCAGTGGTCATCCTATTAGTTTAAGCTTTACTAAAATTGGGAGTGTCAGTACATAAATTAGGTATCTTGAAAAAAAGGATAGATAATCATGAGTATTTTTTAAAAAAATTGTGGAGTACACTGCCATGCAACTGTACTGAGTTACTCTATTCATTAGCATGCACTTGTGTGAGTTCCTCTATTCATTTTAAGGTATTCTTATAATTACTTCTTAGTGCTGAACTTGACAGGTGAATAAGCAAGAGGATGATTTTTCTAGTGTTCTATCTTAATTAAATTTTGATGGGAAGAAATATTTCTTGTTGAGATGGAAATTATACATGTGGTAAACTTGAGTTCTATGGAGATGTACTAAATCACTTATCTTTTTTTTTTTTTTTTGATAAGTAGAGTATATTATTTATGAAAAAGTGGGCAACATGTGTACACAAGAATAATAAAAATCACAACCTAATGTACTAGCTCAATCTCCTATAAAATCAACCAAAAAAATGAGAATTTGGATATATTTTGGAAATCCAAAACTGAATGTGTCCAAAAGAAGTTGTTTAAACCTGTACAAATGTACTTTCTATATTCTCAAAAGTCCTCCGAGCATGACCACTTGAGCAACCAGCTAGTCATGACTTTCAAAAGTGTTTAACCTTTCCCCGTCATAATTTGTTGTATTTCAAACAAAGAGCATAATAAGTTCTAGGGGTCCTAGCTGCCCCACAATGCAAAAGCATATGATTTGGACCTTTTTCATGTATGTCTTCATTCAACATGTATTTTTTCATGGCTGTGTTTTCTCCCCTCTTGTTTTTCATGTATGTATTCATTGAACTGCAACTTGAACCCTAATCCCTTGCTCCTGAGTTCCTCTAAACAATAATTTTTAATTTTTTTTTGTTTTAGCTTCCAAGTAATAAGAGTTCTTGAGTCCTATAGATTGAGATATCAACTAGATACACCTGACCTATTAAGTCAGTTAGTGGTTTTAGGTAGCACTTGATTTGTTTTTGTTGGTTAAGTTGTTGTTGTCAGGTGCCAAGTAAATAATTCTTGATGAATGACCTTAATTAATAGATAAAAATTGAAAGGTAGGTGCTTTTACTTGTTAGCAACCAAGATTAATATGTTTTCTATTGGCATTTTTAATGCTATTGTTAATAGTTTTTTAAAGCAAAACTCTGTCTGACAATCAGAGTTTGCACTTACACTAATGAAATTTTTAATTGCATTCATGTAAGCCTAGCCCCGTTCGGGAGTCATTTTCATTACATGTGAATCTTGTCGCGAAATTTATTCGCGATTAGGCTCGTGTGTATGAAAATCGATTCTTGAATTGTCCAGGGAGGACAGTTCGAGAATGCATAAATCTGCATTGCAATCAATAGCGCATATGCTTGAATATTTCACTATGATAAAATTTCAGCACGGTCTCCTATTGTTCTCTGGGTATATATTTAGGCGTGTTAACGTCTATCTCTTATACTTGGAGAACCCTAAGGAGATGCTGCCGAAATTTTGTCCGAGTGGAATCAAGCATTTGATTGCTACTGATTGCAATGTAGATTGTGCATTCACGAATGGGATAGGACCACCTTACCCTTTAGAGATAAGTTGGAGGTGATAGGATTCATGTTTCATATTTATAACGAGTATCATTTTTGACTTGTATTAGGTAGACGAAAATGGATAAGAGTTGGATGGACTTGAGGGGCAGGCATTTGCCAGGGTATGCGAAGGGGATCAAAGATTTTATTGAGTTTGCTCGTGCATCTGCAGATGGGAGAAATAGGATAAGATGTCCATGTAGGAGGTGCAATAATAGGGATTATATGCACATAGATGAGGTCAAAGAGCACCTACTCGAACACGGGATGGACAAGCGGTATACGTGTTGGAAATTTCACGGGGAACGTCGTGACGTACGAGTGGTATTTGATGATGAAGAAGAAGACGACGATGTTGACTTTGGTGATAATGTTGGGGTTGGTTACGAAGGCTTGCCACAAATGCTGGCAGACTTGTAGGGGGCTACAACTGGGGCGAGTAGTCACAGGAGTGACACGGGACCATCGACCGCATTTGAGTCGTTGTTGAGGGAAGCAAGGCAGCTGTTATACCCGGGTTGTGATAAGTTTTCGAAATTGGACTTTCTCGTGAAACTCCTTCATTTTAAGACCATCAACCGTTGGAGTAACAAATCCGTTACTATGGCCATTGAATTGATTAAAGCAGTGCTTCCTACTGGGGAGACCCTTCCGAACTCATATTACGAGGCGAAAAGAATATTAAGAGATTTGGGCCTCGGGTATATTCCCATACATGCTTGCAAAAACGATTGCATGTTATTTTGGAAGGAGACTGAACAATTGAAGGAGTGTACGGTGTGCCACGAACCCAAGTACAAGCTGAATGAAGGAAAGAAGAAGACAATTCCGCACAAGGTGCTTAGATATTTTTCCTTAAAACCGAGGCTACAAAGGTTGTACATGTCTCAGAAGACGACAGAAGATATGCGGTGGCATAAGGAGAAGCGTGTTGCTGAGGAAAATGTATGTAGGCATCCGACAGATTCACAAGCTTGGGCTGAGTTTGATACAAATCACGAATGGTTTGCAAATGAGCCGCGTAATGTACGACTTGGGCTGGTTAGCGACAGTTTCAACTCGTTCGGTGACATGAGTAATGCCTACAGCATGTGGCCGGTGTTGCTTGTGCCGTATAACTTGCCACCGTGAAAATGCATGAAAGAACCATTTATCTACATGTCGTTGCTTATTCCAGGGCCGAAGTCTCCTGGTAATGAAATTGATGTGTACTTGCATCCTTTAGTGGAGGAGTTGAAGGAATTGTGGGAGGTGGGAGTGGAGGCATACGACGTCTCTAAGAATGAGACATTTCAATTGCATGCCGCGTTACTTTGGACCATAAATGACTTTCCAGCATACGGGAACTTGTTTGGGTGGAGCACTAAGGGGTATCTGGCATGTCCAGTTTGCAATAAGGATGCATGTTCCCTACATTTGTCAAATGGGAGGAAGATATGTTACATGGGCCATCGTCGTTTTCTACCGCCATCGCATGGCTGGCGAAATTGGCAGAAGCATCTCTTTGATGGACAAATTGAGCGTAGATTGCCACCTCCATTGTTGTCTGGCAAAGACGTGTTAGCGCAATTGGCAGTCATCCAACCAGTGAGGTTTGGGAAGATACCGGGTAGTAAGAAGAGGAAGCGTACTGATGTGGACTTAAATTGGACGAAGAATAGCATATTTTTTGATTTGCCGTACTGGGAGACTCTTAAGTTGAAGCACAATTTGGATGTGATGCACATCGAGAAAAACATATATGATAATGTGCTGGGAACTATAATGAACATTGAAGGGAAGACAAAAGATAGTGTTAAAGCCCGGTTGGACTTGCAGGAGCTGGGAATAAGGAAAGAGCTGCACTTAATACATAGCGGTGATAAATATATCATGCCTCTTGCACAGTATACGTTATCATCCGCAGAGAGAATGAGGATTTGCGAGTGGTTTAAATAGGTGAAGTTCTCAGATGGATACGCATCGAATATTTCTCGGTGTGTAAATGTTATAGATGGGAAAATATTCGGATTGAAGAGCCATGACTGCCATGTCCTTTTACAACGACTTCTTCCGGTTGCACTACATGGGTATCTCACCGATCACATATCGACTACAATAACTGAGTTGGGTTGCTTTTTTAGATAATTATGTGCGAAGGCGTTGAATGTGAAAGTACTTGACAAGCTCGAAAGGGATGTTGTCATGATCTTCTGCAAGTTGGAACAGATTTTCCCTCCAGCTTTCTTCGATATCATGGTCTACTTAGCGGTGCATTTGCCTCATGAGGCAAAAATTGGTGGACCTGTCCAATACCGTTGGATGTATCCAATAGAAAGGTACATTTAATTTTGTCAATTGTGTTATCTATCCATCCTAACTATTTTAATCTATAACTGATTAATTATCAAAACAGATATTTGCACACATTGAAGCAATATGTGCGTAACAGAGCACGACCGGAAGGGTCAATTGCTGAGGCTTACATTGATGCTGAATGTCTCACCTTCTGCTCTATGCATCTTGAAGATATTGAGACAAGGTTTAATCGTCAAGAGCGAAATTTTGATAGATGTCCAGGGCAACAACGAACTGGCCTTGCGGTGTTTAATCAGACTGTGCGGCCAATAGGTGCCCGTATATATGAATGGTGTCATCCTCAAGACTTGGAAAGAGCCCACTACACCGTGCTCAACAACTGCGAGGAGACATTGCCATATTTTAAGTAAGTTTATCGAAATCATTGCAATACTACGTTAATATTCAAATGTAAGTTACATATAACATATCTCATCTTATGCAGTGAGCATACGCTCGAGCTTCAGAGAGAACATGTATCAAGTTCTGATCTGGAGCAAAGACAGAAAAATTTGTTTCTAAAGTGGTTCGGAGATCACGTAAGAATAGGTTTTAATTAATTGTAATTGTATTAGTTAATGTATTTGTATTCAATTAATTTTGTACTTGTACTGAATTAATAGATGAAGCTATTACGCCACCAACAATCTCCTGAGGCGTATGATCAATTATATTTCTTAGCATGTGGTCCTGATTAAAGGATATCCCGCTACACCGGTTTAATTGTTGATGGTGTTCGATTTCACACGAGGGAACGTGAGGTCATCCGACGAACACAGAATAGCGGGGTCCTTGTTGAAGGAGATGGTGACGGAGGACAAACTGTAGAGTACTATGGTGTTTTAAAAGACATCATACAGTTGCATTATTGCTACGGTCATTCTGTGTATATTTTTAAATGTGATTGGTGGGATGTAAGTAATAAGAAGACTGGAATACAGATTGATAAGCACTTCATAAGTGTTAATACGTTACGTACGGCATTTAAAGATGATCCGTATGTTTTGGCATCAATTGCAAAACAAGTTTCTATTTGAAGGACACAAAAATAAGAGGTGATTGGCATGTTGTCCAAAAAATAAAAACTAGAAATGTTTATGATGTCCTAGAAGTTGGCGAGGGAGATGAAGAGTTGGAGAGGATTGAGGAGGCACTACAAGAAGAGTCTCAAACTGCCCACGATGGTGTTGTCCGGCATGATCAGAAAGATGTTAGTTCGTATCGGTTGAATAGAACTGATGTAGAACCAATTCATGTCGTAGCTTCCGACGTCACCAATACCACACAATTAGATCCGAGGGATGCAACGTTCATTAATGATGATGATAACGAGGAAAGTGATTTTGATGATGAGACATTGTTAGAGTATTGTATCGAGAATGAAGAAAATTCAAGTTCAGATGATGATACAAACTCAGATGAGTAATTGTAATAGGTGTTACATGTAGTAAGATCAAGTGTAATGGATATTCAATTTTATGCTGTAATGGATTTTAATTTTTATGATGTAATAGGAATTTACTTTTAAACTTTTGTTTTAGATATGGTTGGACCAGGCTCACGTAGACGCGCAGCCCCGGTGGACCCATCGACCCCTTCCCCTTCCTCTACAGGATCGACCGATCCTGCCATTGATGGTATGGATAGTTCCATTTTGTATTAATGCTTATATAAATATGGTACTAATTGTTTCTATTTTATTGTTTCTAAAGCTTCGGCCACCACCAGTGCTAGATGAGGGCGTGGTAGGTCGAAGAATCAGAGTTTGCAGACACAGATGGAGGCAGCAGGAGGTGCGCGACTTCGGATTGAGCTATCTGAGGGCTTGCTGAAGCCCGTTGGTGGGTGGGCACAGCAGTTCATCACAGAGGTCGGCATCATTTGCCGACTACGCACCCCACTCCATATTACTGACTGGAGTCACGTCACTTAGGAGGAGCTATAGGCTATTCATGCGCAGATCCTGGTATGTATTTTATTATTGTGTTGAACTAAATTTTAACATTTCTAATGCCGTAATGTTTTGACAATGACATGCTTTACAGGAGAAGTTTGACATCGATCTCTACCTACCTCACGTAGCGAGGGCTGTGGATCGTTACCTGGGAGTTCGTTTCAGGGACTATCGACACCGTCTTCACATGCACTACAAGGCGGAGGTGGCAGCTGGTAGAGAGCCCCGTGACAGACCCTACAGGGGGGTGACGGTGGAGGCATTGGATGTTACTATGCAACCGGTTCGCAAGTGATCCATTCTAGGTAAAAATTTTCAAATTACTTTTGTTGTCTGGTTTAAATCAGTATCATTTATACTAACCTTCTTTGTTTTGGCCAAGTGTAGGAACTAAGCAAGAAGAATAACGAGAGTAGAAGCAAGCAGAAGGTGACCCACTGTGGTGGATCACGTTCTTTTGTACAGTATAGGCATGATATGGTAAGTTAATAAATGTATCAAGTTCTTATTGTATAATCTATTTATGAAATCACTCTTCATAAGCTACTATTTATTTGCTCCAGCGAGACCAGGACACCGGTACACCACCCAGCCCCATTGATTTGTGGCACAGGACGCACTACAACCCTAATAAGGGTTGGGCTAGGCCTGAAGCACAACGGTTTTATGTAAGTTTTTATGTAACTTGCTACAGTATTACTAATTTAATATTAATCTAAAGTTATAAAAGTAGTAACATATATTTATGTTTTTATAGGAGGAGATGGTCCGGCTACGTGATCAGTCGACACCTGAGGGTCAGGATCTGCCGACCGATGACCAGATACGGGAAACTGTTCTGGGCAAGAGGCGTGGCTATGTGCGTGGCTTAGGGACTGGGATGGCGCCGACAACATCGTCCTTTGAGAGTGATGCTAGGGCACACTCAGCTACGGAGGCAGTTCAACAAGAGAATGTAGTGCTGCGCCAGAGACTAGATAGCCTCGAGGAGCAATATTCCGAGCTACAGACTCTTTTGCACACGATGCTCAGCCAACAGCGTGACTCTTCACAACCTTGGTAAGTTTTTAAAATTATATACTTTCGTGGATTTATTATTTATAGAAAATGCACCAAAACCACATCACACACCTCAAAAATGATAAAATAGACTTGCACGACCTTACGGAACTCGGTTTCGATGCCCGGTTTGAAACTTATACAAGTTTTAGCTCCAAAAAGGCCCATTTTGGGGTTTTGACAGACCAAAATGCTGGATATCAGCCTAAATGCACCAAAACCACATCACACACCTCAAAAATGATAACATAGACTTGCACGAACTTACGACACTCGGTTCCGATGCCCGGTCTGAAACTTATGCAAGTTTCAGCTCCAAAAAGACCCATTTTGGGGTTTTGACAGACCAAAATGCCGGATATCAGCCTAACTGCACCAAAACCACCTCACACACCTCACAAATGATAAAATAGACTTGCACGAACTTAAGACACTCGGTTCCGATGCCCGATTTGAAACTTATGCAAGTTTCAGCCTCAAAAAGGCCCATTTTGGGATTTTGACAGACCAAAATGCTGGATATCGGCCTAACTGCACCGAAACCATATAACACACCTCAAAAATGATAAAATAGACTTGCACGAACTTACGACACTCGGTTTCGATGCCCGATTTGAAACTTATGCAAGTTTCAGCTCCAAAAAGGCCCATTTTGGAGTTTTGACAGACCAAAATGCCAGATATCAGCCTAACTGCATCAAAACCACCTCACACACCTCACAAATGATAAAATAGACTTGCATGAGCTTACGACACTCGGTTCCGATGCCCGGTTTGAAACTTATGCAAGTTTCAGCCTCAAAAAGGCCCATTTTGGGGTTTTGACAGACCAAAATGCCGAATATCAGCCTAACTACACTGAAACCACCTCACAAACCTCACAAATGATAAAATAGACTTGCACAAACTTACGACACTCGGTTCCGATGCCCGGTTTGAAACTTATGCAAGTTTCAGCTCCAAAAAGGCCCATTTTGGAGTTTTGACAGACCAAAATGCCGGATATCGGCCTAACTGCACCGAAAGAACCTCACACACCTCACAAATGATAAAATATACTTGCAAGAACTTACGACACTCGGTTCCGATGCCTGGTTTGAAACTTATGCAAGTTTCAGCTCTAAAAAGGCCCATTTTGGGGTTTTGACAGACCAAAATGCCGGATATCAGCCTAACTGCACCGAAACCACCTCACACACCTCAAAAATGATAAAATAGACTTGCACGAACTTACGACACTCGGTTCCGATGCCCGGTTTGAAACTTATGCAAGTTTCAGCTCCAAAAAGGCCCATTTTGGGGTTTTGACAGACCAAAATGCCGGATATCAGCCTAACTGCACCGAAACCACCTCACACACCTCACAAATGATAAAATACACTTATGCAACTTTATGTCGTTCTTACTATTTATGCATGTAAAAAAAAATAAAAAACTATTCACATTCTATGTTCATATATATTTAATAATTGTTCTAATATATGTCGTTTGATCTTTATTTCAGATTGATCGGGGATTATTGTCGCGACGCCGTCTTAATGTTTTGCATCGGAACTTGTTATTTTTATTTTTTATTTTCATGGACATCTGTAGTAACATTTTGGAGATAATTTTTAATTTTTCTATTTAGTGATGAATGGTACTTTTACAATTGTACATAATTAGTTTAATATATATATATATATATATGAATGTATTTTTCTGCTTTAAAATATTCATTTCAGAATGCTTGGATTTTATTGTATATTAGGATGGATGATTGATACAGGTTTAAATAGGAACAAAACAATATTAAAACAAAGCAGATATGGTTGTAAAAAAAAAAAAAAAACACTTTTAGCGATGCACACCATAGTGTCGCTAAAAGTCTGAATTTAATTTTAAAATTTAGTATTAGCGACGCCATATTTTATGCGTCTCTAAAAATCACTTTTAGCGACGCACAGTGAGCGTCGCTAAAAGTCAGTATTGGCGACGCATCAAATCGGGCGTCGCTAATACTCACTTTTAGCAACGCTCACTGTGCGTCGCTAAAAGTGATTTTTAGTGACGCACAATACGCCCTTGGGTATTATTGGCGACGTATGTATCCAATTATTAGCGACGCGTTATGGGTGTCGCTAATAGGCACTTTTAGCGACACCAACGCTTTTGTGCGTCGCTAATAGTATTAGCGACGGCACTTTTTGTGACTGCCTTAGCGACACACGTTTGTGCGTCGCTAAAGACCTTTAGCGACGCACAATTGCACTATTAGCGACGCACAAGCGCGTCACTAATAGTGCATTTTGTTGTAGTGCCAAGAAGTTTATTGTCCCAAAATTTACTCTTTACAATGGGTCTGAAGATCCTGGTGACCATGACCATCTCTCTCATTATCAGTACACAATGGTTTTGCACGAGGCTACTGATGTCTTTATGTGCAAAACTTTTGTAACTAGTCTAAAGGGTACCGCTCTTAAGTGGTTTCACAATGTATCCCAAAACTCAACCAACAACTTCTATGGACTTAGTAGGCTGTTTCTTGACTACTTTTTGACAAGTAGGAAATTGAGAAAGAGCCCAGATTTCTTGTTGACCATTAAGCAAGCTAAGGGGGATCGCTCAGTTTTAATACCAAGCTCACAGAGATTAACGATTGCAGTTTAGGTTTCTTGGTGGCTATTCTCACCTCAAGATTAGGATTTGGAAGCTTCTAGGAATCTTTAACTAAGAATCCCACAGTTGACATGACGACGCTCATGGAGAGAGCTTAGAAGTACATCAACCTCAAGGACATTAAAAGTTCTTTTTAGGAAGTTAAAAAACAAGCTCAGAAAGACGAGTAAGTTTAAAAGAGAGACAACAAAGACAATAAGAAGAGAGCCTAGAGTCTTGATAAAGGATTGGCATCCAGAGCACAAAACAACTCTAGCTCTAGAAGGTATGTGACTTATACCCCATTAATTGTCTCCCTTACTCATATCCTTTAGTAGGTCTAGACTCATGAAAATTTGAAGTGGCTAGAGCTGCTGACAAGCAATCTAGATACTAGAAATAAAAATAAGTACTGTGACTTTCACAAAGAGTAGGGTCATACCATTGAGGAGTGCAGAGCCCTAAAATAGGAGATCGAGCATCTCAACAAACATGGGCGACTAAGGGAGTTAATCTGCCAGGATAGGAGGCACGACCAAAGAGACGAAAGGCCATCATAGAAGAGGCCAATTCAACATCCTGAGCAAGAAGAGCTCGAAATGATCAGCAGCCACTGAACAATTAGTATGTGATTTCCATACTACATGCTGACAATACAATGACTGAGATGTCTAACAAGGCCAGAAAGATGTACACTTGAGAGGCAAGGGCAGAACCTCACGTTATCCAAATCTCATCTATCAAGAAAATGACCAAGACAGCAACTTAGATACAGTTTTCTAAGTTGGACCTTGTTGGGGTATATTGCCCACACAATGATTTCCTGGTTATCTCACTCAAAATTTTTAATTTCAAGATCATGAGGGTTCTCGTGGATACTGGAAGCTCTACCAGTGTTTTGTTCTATAAGCACTTCAAGTAGATGAAGCTTGATCAGAAGGATATCAGAGCAACTATCTCAGTAATAGTAGAGCACCTCAGTTTTTCTTTAGGGAGAATTGACTTGCCAACCACTATTGGAGAAGGTGATGAGTAGAAAACCTTGATGTCCGAATTCATGGTTCTGAATGCCAAGTATCCTTATAATGTAATAATTGGGAGACCTTTGATCCACGAAATGGGAACAACCACATCCACTTTGCATCAGTGCTTCAAGTTCATACATCAAGACAAAGTAGTGACTGTTAAGGGCTGCTGCCCTACAGCTTGGGAGTGCCATGCTATTGCACTCAAAGAAAAACCTTCCAAATAGTAATTATAGTACCATTTCAGAGGAAAAGACCTTTCCACTCTAGATCTTGAAAATCTAGAGGAGTGCCTCTCTGAGATTAAAGTCTTAGGGGAAGGGATAACATGGTTAAACCAAAGGAATAAGATAGAAATGTGCTCGTCAGTATCGTGGTAGAAGGAAAATATCTATAAATTGGATAAGCTTTATGCCCTTCAGAGCAGGCATAACTGATTGAGTTCTTAAAATAAAACCTCTCAATGTTTGCATGGGAGACCAAGGATTTGGAAGATATAGATCCTAACTCCATATCTTACAAGTTGATGATGGACCCAGATTACCCTCATATACGATAGAAGATGAGGACCTTTGTCCCAAAATGCCATAAGATCATCAATGATGAAGTTCAGAGGTTGCTCGATGCTAGGATGATAAGAGAGGTATTCTATCTTGAATGGCTCGCCAATACTGTCTTTACAAAAAAGAAGGACGACAAATGGAGAGTCTGTGTTGATTATATAGATCTCAACAAAGCTTTCCCTAATGATAGTTTTCCTCTCCTCATAATTGATTAGTTGGTGGATGCCACGGCAGGTCACGAACTTATGAGCTAAATAGATGCCTACTTTGGGTATAACTAGATCTAGACATACCCTTCCGATAAGGAGAAAAATGCCTTTATATTAGAACGAGGACTCTATTGTTATATAGTGATGCCGTTCAGACTGAAGAATGTTGGGGCTACTTATCAAAGGCTTGTTAACAAGATGTTCAACATTTAGATTGGAGCTATAATGGAAGTCTATATAGACGATATGCTCGTCAAAAGTGTTCAAAAGTCCGACTATATTCGGGATTTATGCTAAACATTTAAAATTTTGAAAGAGCACAAAATAAGGCTCAACCCTTTAAAATGTACCTTTAGGGTTATAAAAGGAAAGTTCTTGGGTTTTTTGGTATCACAAAGAGGGATTGTAGCAGACCCTACCCAAATCGAGGCTCTGGTTGATCTGGAATACCCCAAAACTAAGAAAGAGATCCAAGGGCTAAACAAAAAAGTAGTAACACTAAATATGTTCATTTCTAAATCTATAGACCATTGCCTTCGGTTCTTTAAGGCTTTAAGGAGGAGTAAGGCCCTAAAATGGACCTCTAAATGTAAGGAAGCTTTCCAACAACTTAAGAAGTACTTGGCCTCCCTTGACATTCTTTCCAAACTACTACTAGGAGAAAAATTGCTTTTATACTTGGCCGCTTCTGAAAGTGTGGTCAACTCAGCCTTGATTAAGGAAAAATGGGTTCAGAAGCCCATCTTTTATGTCAGTAAAGCACTCATTGACACTAAAATAAGGTATTCTAAAATCGAGAAATCAAGTTTAGCATTTGTGGTGTCTGCTTAGAAGCTCAGACCCTATTTCCAAGCTCATCCCATCGTGATACCCACATCCTATCCTCTGAAGTCAATTTTACACAAACTTGAAATCTCTGGACGATTGGTTAAATGGTCAGTAGAGTTGAAAAAATTTGACATATCTTATGTTCCACAAACTACAATCAAGGCTCAAGCATTGACAGATTTCATAGTCGAATTCACTAAAGAACGGAATCTAGAAGCTCAAACCTCTACAGACACTCTAGCATGGCTACTCTATATAGATGGGTCATCAACAGACAAGGGTTGATACTTCAGTCCCCTGATGGGGTCGTGACTGAAAAGGCCGTTAGTACAAGTTTCAGAGCCTCTAACAATGAGGAAGAATATGAAACACTTATCCTTGGATTGATGTTAGACTTAGAATGTAAAGCTTTAGATCTTATTGTGTTTTTTGACTCTTAGCTCATGGCCAGTAAAGTCCTAGGTGAATATTCAGCCAAAGATCATAAAATGATGAAGTATTTAGAGCTAGTAGACTTACTAAAAAAAATCATTTCCCAGATTCTCCATTCAAAAAATAGATAGAAACCATAACTCCATAGCTGATGCATTGGCTAACATGGCTTCCCACCTAAGGCCATAAAAGAGAATCTATGGTGAAAATCTCTTACTAATCAAGTCCCAACATTGAAGTATTGCAAGTCCTTCAAGTTTCAGAATAGGCTCCTAATTGGAAGACTCCCATTATCAAATTCTTGTTAGAAGGTCTATTTCTTAAAGATAAAAATCAAGCCAAAAGGGGCCAAATTAGGGCAGCTGGGTATCTAATCCTTAGAGATAAAGTCTATCAAAGGTCTTACACACAACCTTTCCTATTATGCTTAGCTCTGGAAGAGGCTTAGTATGTCTTAACTAAAATACATGAGGGAATATATGGTAACCATAATGGCGGAATGACTATTGCCCACCGAGCACTAACCCATGGATACTACTGGCCTAGCATGCTAAAATAAGCTAATATGTGCATTCGAAAGTGTGACAAATGCCAATGCTTCACCTTTTACCAACATCGACCTTAACACCAGCTCGTTCCTATAACTAACCCTTGGCCCTTTGCCTAGTAGGGGATGGACATTATGGGGCCACTCTCGAAAGCCCTTGAGAACAGGAATTTCTTATTAGTCACTATGGACTACTTTTCAAAATGGGCAGAGGCTGAACCATTGACCAATATCACCGAAGTGGAAGTAAAAAATTTCACTTGAAAAAATATAGTATGCAAGTTCGACATCCCCAGATTAATTATCTCTGATAGCAGGACATAGTTCATAAGAAAGGTGTTTGGGAAGTTCTGTAGAGATCTCCACATTAGCCATCATTTCTCCTCTTCAAGACACTCGTAAGCCAATTAGCAAGCCGAAGTCACTAACAGGACCATCCTAGAGTCTATAAAAAGAAGGTTGGAAGAAGCCAAAGAAAGGTGGGTAGAAGAACTCCTTACAGTCATTTAGGCTTACCGAACTACGAAAAAATTTTCAATTGCTGAAACGCCATTCTCATTTGCATACGGAATTAATGATGCAGTTATTCCGGTCAAGATTGGTATGCCAACCCTTAGGAAAAACCTCTTTTACCAAGAAAACAACCAATGGCTTGTAGAAAATCTTGATCTCCTTAAAGAAAAATGTTAACAATCCCAGATTAGGACAGAGGCCTACCAACAAAAAATGACCAAATACTTCAACAAAAGGCTGAAACATATCAACTTTTAACTTGGAGATTTTGTCTTTAGAAGGGTGTTTCCGAACAATATGGATCCTACTATGGAGAAGCTTTCCCATAACTGGGAGGGACCCTACAAAGTAACCAAGATTGTAAGGCCTACCACTTATTGATGAGAGGATTTTGCTAGGAAAACTTGTACCCAGACCTTAGAACATTGTGCATTTATATAAGTATTATCAATAAACTTCATAAATCTTGTACACTTTAATGTTTATCCACTATTTCAGACCCTTAAAATATTGTATCTATTACAAGTGTTACAGGTTTGAACTATTTACTATTGTGACATTACCACCATGTTTAGACTCTTAAAACCTTGTATCTATTATAAGTGTTACAGGTTTGAACCATTTATTATTATGGCATTGCCATAATCTTTAGACCCTTAAAAACCTTATATTCATTACAAGTTTGCAGGTCTAAACCATTTATTGTTGCGGCATTGCCATCATGTTCAGACCCCTAAAAATCTTGCATCCACTATAAGTGTTATAAGTCTGAACCATTTATCATTGCGGCATTGCTACCATGTTCAGACCCCTAAAAACATTGTAACCATTACAAGTGTTACAGGTCTGAACCATTTATCATTGTAGCATTGACACTTTGTTCAGACGCCTAAAAACCTTATATTCATTACAAATGTTACAGGTCTGAACCATTTATCATTACGACATTGCCACCATGTTTAGACCCCTAAAAACCTTATTATTTCAATAAGTGTTACACATCTGAAGTTGTTTAAGTTATGTAGCATTACCATAGGCCCTTAAAAATCTTATTATGGGTTTGAGCCACTTATTATTATAAAGTTTGAATTTTCACTAGGCTTTAAATTTTTTACAAGTTTTGTAGGCCTAAACTAATGAGAAAAGCTGCTTGAGTGATTGCCTAGGTTCTAAAAACAAAGTATGTTCTCATATCTTAGACTAGTTAAATTCATCAACCATAAGTCAAAACTTATCAAACATATAACTTAGAAGTTAAAAGGCAATAATTTATATATCAATAAGTAGGGGAGTACAAAAAAGGAAGAAGAAAAAGGAAAGATACACGAGATGTCCTTAGAACTACTCTTTTGTAGGCACATTTTCACTATCTTGCTCGGTGGCATAGGCTGCTTGGCAACAGAAGGGTCTGCAACCGGTTCTTCTTCATCCTCATCGTTATCCTCAACATCAATTTCAGCAACGGAGACAGGGATGTGATTCAGACCAGTCAACCTTAGGTTAGGGTACATCTTTCAGAGTTTCTTCTTGTATATCTTGTACCTATGGTCGATGAGCTCTCCCCCGAGATTTTGGACTTTGATTTTCAAATCCTCTCAGTTTGAGCCTTCGTTGCTTCGATACTGTCATGAAGTTTTAGGCAGTAGCAGCTTCGAAATCAACAAACTCTTTCTTTAATTCCTCTAGCTCTAATGCCAAGGTGTTTTTCCCGTACTCCAAGACATCTTTCATTTTTTGTTAGAAGTAGTTGCTGCCGACCTGACAGTAATTAACTGAAGCCTAGCCTCGTCAAGATTAGATTGGAGGGTGTTTATCTGCTTTGAATCCTCAGGCCTGTCCACTATGGCCGCCAGCCCATGAATAGCTTAAAAAACACAAGCCAAAGTCAGTTTCAAAAAGGGACTTCAAAACCAAGATAAGGAGATAAACAAGAAGATTTACCCTCATAGAAATAGCCATAAAATATTTAACTATTTTCTTGAGCTTCTGCCTAATAAACTTGCTAGGGCTTATGGACCAAGAATCCTTAAAGGCCTTCTTCATGGAACTTGGTCCAAAGTCCCTAAGAACAGGGGGAACAACCCCAACTTTCACCTTCTCCTGTTTTTTTTTTCTACACCATTGGGGTAAGAAAGGGAAAAACTTCACGAGCTAGTGAGCGGGTCAGTTTTTCTGAAACTATCCGCTTCGGAGAGTCAAACAACAACCTCATTTTCTTCTTTGGAGGAGTGGGTTCTGTAGGGATTGAGGTCTTTCAAACCTTTTTCTTTTTCCCTGGCTTCCATCTGGAGAGGATTGTTTTCTTGACCCCTCTGCTCTACTCTTTCACTAGCCCAGCCTCCATCAAGTTCTTGAGTGTTAGAACGGCCTCATGGGAGCAATCTTTGGTCTAGAGGAGCTGTCTGTATCTATCCTGGAAGTCTTATGTAAAGATAAACCTCTTTTAAGTGATCTTATTTACACGGTATATCCAAAGCAAAATTAGTCAAAAGGATGAAAATAATAAACAAAAGAACAACAAGTTATACAGAAAGGTAGGCTCAGCCTTGAAACCAATTTTTCTTGGAAAGATGGTGGCCCATTTCTTGAAGTCCTCATACTCCCAGCCTCCTTTTACAAAAAGGTACCACTTCTTCAAAGTCTTATTGGAAGAAGGCACATAGGAGACGAGCTTAGACCCTTTGTCAATAGACATATAATACATGCCCTCCGACCTCAAGTATTTCATGTCCATGTTGCTGTGAATTAAGAGGAGGTCTACCTTAACACTATTCAGATGACCTAAAAATACAAAGGCAATCAACTGCCTCTAGCTATTGATGTTCAGGTCGGCATGGCACATATTGAACCATCGAAAGAATTCTTTAATAATTCGATGGAATGGGAACTATACTCCCATCTCGAACCACTTAAGGAAGGCACATATCTCGCCACTCTAAACATCAAAAGGGTAGTCTATAGGGTTTGGAACCCTACATGTCACATTTTTTAAAAAGTTGTACATAACCCCTGGAGTATTTATCATACTTTGAGTTATGACACTCTCTCATTCCTCTCTCCCTCTTACGACTCATACTAGAGGTCCTAGTTTATTTGTTCCTAGGTTCTAAATAGGCCTCCCCTATCATAAGCCCTACGCTAGGGGCAGGGTTACTAGAGGGTTCTTTTCCTAAATCTTTTGAGTTACTCACCTTAGGGTTCAAACCTACTTGGTCCTCAACCCCTAGTAGTCCTATGGGTTACTGACTATTGCTCGACTAAGCGTTAGAAGAAAATATTTTCTTTGATAAGAAACGAAATAGGATAAAAGGGAGTGGAAAAGCAAGGATATAATGAGGAACAAAAGGCAAAAGATAAGTAAAACACACTCAGAACCAAACCTAGCGGAAGACTTGATTAGAAAATCCCTTTGACAAGCCAGAAATTGCCTCACGAATGCTCTTTGATTGCACAATAATCTTAGTAGACGTCGAAAATGGTAAAAAGAGCAAATGGGTGCAATCTTCCTTTTTAATTAGGCCATTCAATCCTCTTCAAGGCACCAATTCTAAATCGGCGCAATGATGGCCTCGATCCCACCAACGACATAATGATGGGATAGTTAATGTCCTATCAACGACTATCATCTTGGGAACCAAAATGACATATTTATGATGTGGGGCACACATAGTTCCGTAGAAACCCTAACCTCAGCTCTAAATAGGTCCCACAGAACTGATGCTCCGGGGGGGGGGGGAGAGTAACTAATATACCATAATTTGACCACAGTACTCAAGACATGAAACTTGTCCCCAAAGGGATTCTTTAATGTACTGATCAGAAGGGTGATCACCCTTTCAACCTATTAGCATACCAATTAAACACAGTGCCAAGACATTCGGAGCTGGTCACTGACTTCTATAGGTTACAGACCTCAAAATAAGGAAACAAAGTTCTACATGGAAACTACTATCTATGGATAACTTCAAATTCCTACTTTCATGATAGTTAATCATACTCAACTTAGGAGATCTATTGTTTATAAATTGGGCCATAAGATATACCTTCAATTCATGTTCAATTATTCTCTTGAATTGCTATCCTGATTTCTCCACTAACTTTATCATCGAAGCGACTACCACTGAAGCCTTCTCAGTAGTCCTCTGACAGTGAGTTCTTGATAAGCAATTTGGAGAAGAAGCATTTAGACTAAAAGAGTGAAACATCAGTGTGTCTATATAGGCTGAAGGTACATATGTTTTGTTCTTGATATAAAGGAATAATCTCTCACAGACTAAGGCCATATTACATGCTGTAAATATGGAAGCTCCACAATTTCGACCAGCCTTTCTCTTTTGGGCTGTCTCTTTGCACCTTCAACTTCCACCAATGAATGAACATTCAGAGAGAGAACATAAAACCAAACTCGTGAGATTCCTAATGGAGAATGGGACCTATCCCAAGTCCCCATTCCAATTCCACATATTACTCCAAAAGGAATTAATACATGTTTTTCTTCTCTCTCGAGTAACTGAGATTCCTGATTTCAGGATATAAGATAGTGCTAATGGCCATATATTGATAAAAAGAATTAGAAAAAAGATAAATACGAATTTAGAAGAGGGCAGTTGCCGAGTTGGTGTGATTTTTTTTTTTTTTTTTAATTTGGAGGTTTTGTGATTAGGACGTGGTGTCTTTCCGGATTTTCTGCTCAGTATGTATTGTTTTGAATTTGATGTGAGTGGATAGGATAGGGTTTTTTTTTTATGAATTTAATGTGAGTGGATAAGATAGGATTTTTTTATTAAATATAAATCAAAATTACTAAGAGAGGGGGATAGTGCAATGGATTTACGTATAGATTTTTTAAAATTTAGCAAAAATTGAAGTGGATAGAAATTAGGGATAGCAACGTGTTTATATGTGTTAGTGAGTAGTTAAATAATTAAATTATTTAAAATAGAATTAAAATTGAAGTGAATAACGGTAGGTGATAGAGAGGTGTTAGTAAATAATTAGAGAATTAAGTTTATTTATTTTTATATAAATCGACAATATAACTTCGAAAGAATGATAGTTTGGGAGAGAAGTGCTGAGAAGAGTGAAAGTATGTAAAGAGAAGTATAATGACACGTATGATTTGTATTTTAAGAAATTCAAGGAAAGTGACACATATGACTTGCATTCCTATAATATATGTAAATATAATAGATATAGATAAAAATATAGATATATAGACGTATGTGTATACGTTTACATAAATATTCATAATAGAAAATTCACAAACCTGTAAAATCTTATAATCAGATTTTTTGGGCCAAGAGTCCCCGTTGCATCAATTTCCTTGTCAAGAATGTTGGTGCCATATGGTCCTTCGTTAGTTTTATATGATATCCCTTTTACACATCACACAAAATTGATTATGGAAGATACAGTCATGCTTTGAAAGGGATCTAAAGCAATGGCCTCTCTCTCTCTGTCTCTAAATCTTTCTTGATCACCTCCTTTTGGCACGCATCATAGACAGGGAATTAGAGATTCTTTATTTTTTTTTTTTAGTAAGAAGGCATACGTGATAGGAATTGATACTTAGACTGAGAGAGAGAGAGAGAGGGGCATGTGCCTAGGTGATAGGAATTGATACTTACAGTGAGAGAGATGGTGGATTGAGATGTCCTCGCAAAGAATATGGAAGTGTCTAGGCCTATTATATTCCTGATTGATTGTCTTCTTCGAAGTTGTGTCGTTACTGACTAGTTGCTGGGTTGGTGTCACTGTACTTGGACCAAAGATGCAAGTTTAAATAGTCATAGATGTGACTTGTAAGAACCCAAACCACTTTAATAATGGAGCCCTGAGTACCTATAACTTCAATGCCTTTTCAGTTTTCATAATCAAAACACCAAGGAGCTTAGACTAACTGTTACCAGTTACCAGTTACCAATTGCCAATGGAAATGGAGTCTCCTGCTTGCTAGTGTGTGCGTATATAAAAGGAGGTTGCTGGTTCAAACACACAGAAAAGTTTTGCTTTCGGGTGTCTATGATGAAGTGCTCATTCCTTGACATATACCAAATGATTTGTATGGAAATTTATGGTGTTTTTTATTTTTTGTGAAAAAGATGTAACGGAGGTAGAAGGGTAGCTAACCATTAAGCATAGAACTTCAGCCGCAAAAAACACGTTTGTGCCCCTAAAATCGCTCTTCTAATATTTTGCTAAACATATTTTTCACAACAATAAAATCATTGAGTTTTCAAATTATCAATTAATTCTTAATATTTTGTTTGGATATTTGGTGAATAAAAAATAAACCCGAAAAAAATAATGCAATTTATGCAAATATAAGATTCTTATTTTATTTTCTTTCTTGCATGGTTTTCATTAGACAAAAAAGTTTGTAGACCAAGCATAAGGTTATATGTGATGGCATTGGGACTGGCACATTGTTCCAAGAGGATCAACTTGCTTTTCTGATCATATGAAACTGCATTAATGAAAATATTCTTGTAAAAGAAGAATATTACGTATTCGGTACAAACATGATTTTAATTAAGCTTCTGACGAGTTTGCCATACATGTGACGATGGTAGAAAACGATAATGGCACATATAGCATATCTTCTTTTTATTGGACAAATGTAGCAAATATGGATTCTTGTTGTATACCCGGACATTCCAGATACCCCTTTGTGCTCTACCCAGACAAGTTGGCATATGCAGAAAAGTCGTTTATGGTCCATAACAATACCGTATACAATCAGAATGTTTCCTTCGTAGATACATCATACGCCTTCACTTCAACCTCTCACAATTCCTTCAACTCATCCACTAATGGTTGCAAATAAACAACAATTTCATTTCCAGGCGACTTTGGCCCAGGAATAAGCAACAACTTGAATATAAACAGTTCTTTCACACATCTCCATAGTGGCAAGTTATAGGGCACAATCAACACTGGCCACATGCTGTATGCATTACTCATGTCACCGAATGTATTGAATCCGTCACTAGCCAGGCCAAGCAGTACATTACACATCTCATTGGCAAATCAATTGTGATTTCTATCAAATTCACTCTAAGCTTGAGAGTCTGTCGGATGCCTATATACATTTTCCTTACCAAACACACTTCTTGCTATGCCACCGCATCTCTTCATTCATCTTCCGAGACATGTACAACCTCTTTATCCTTGGTTTTAACAGAAAATATCTTAGCACCTTGTGCAAAATCTTCTTGCCCATTCCTTCATTCACCTTATACTTGGGTTCATGGCATACCGTACACTGGACACAACCTTCAGTCTCCTTCCAAAATAACATGATATCGTTCTTGCAAGCATTGATAGGGATATATCTAAGGCCCAAGTCTCTCAACTATCTTTTCACCTCATAAAGCGATTTCGGAAGGATCTTCCTTGCTGGTAGTGTTGATATAAACAATTCAATGGTCATATTGAAAGATTTGTTTGTCCATCAATTGGTAGTCTTAATATGAAGGAGCTTGAAAAGAAAATCAAGTGTTGAATATTTCTCACAACCCAGATATAATGGCTGTCTTGCTTCTCTTAACAAGGGATCCAAAAATGTTTCTGATTCTTCAGTATCACTCTTAGGACAAGGATTGTGACTTGTAGTAGCACCTCGCTGCATGTTCGCCAACATTGCTGGTACTCCATCATAACCAAATCTGACATTTTCACCTAGGTCATCGTCATTGTCATCATTTTCATCCTCATTCACCACTTGTACTTTACGTTGTTCCTCATGAAATTCCTAACACCTATACGTCTTATCCATTCCATACTCTAGTAGGTGCGATCTAGCCTCATCTATGTGCATATAATCCCTATTATTGCACTTCCTACACGGACATCTTATCCTATTGCTCCCATCCGCAGATGCGCAAGTAAACTCAATAAAATCCTTAATCCCTTTCACGTATCCGAAACAATTTTTACCGTTCAAGTCTATCCAACTCTTATCCATTTTTATTTACCTAGCACAAGTCAAACAAATTGCCATTATAAATATAAAACATGAATCCTAACTTCTATCTAAAGGGTAAGGTGGTCCTATCCCATTCAATAATGCATAATCTATATTGCAATCATCAGTAGATCAAAAGCTCGATACAACTCGGAGAAAATTTTGATAGCATCTCCCCATTGTTCTCCAAGTACACGAGATAGACGTTACTATACCTAAATATATACTTAGAGAACAATAGGAGACCGTGTTAAAATTTTCTTCGAGTGGAATATTTTGTTAGGAATATAATCACCTAACCAGGATCAGTGAGATATGAAAGCAAACAAGGAAACGAATCTAAAATCACAAGCACACACAAGAATACAAAGATTTATGTGGTTCACCTCAGAATAGGGCTACATCCACGATTGCTGCAGTTTCACTATGATTTGAAAGAGTTACAAGTACAATGAGATACAACTCCTCAATTATAAATACATAGAATTAGGGCAACAGGGAAATAATGTGAAATATCAAAAAGAGTTCAGTTGGATCCGCGGAGTAGGGGCTAGTGTTCAGTAATTCATACTACCCAACAATCTCCTACTTGGAACCTGATATACACAAGTTCAATGCCCCATCATCACATAGAAGAACACCGTAGCAACTATCTTTCTTCCTCAAGCTTGAAGATCAACTGAAGTTGCACACAACTTTAGTTTCTCAATGGTGACTACCTTGGTTAACATATCTGTTGGATTCTCACTGCTATGAATCTTTTCAAGAGACAAGTACTCCATCATCCATAAGAGAATAAATGAAATGATATCGCAACTGAATGTACTTCATCCTAGAATGAAATGCTAGATTCTTTCCAAGTTGAATAACACTTTAACTGTCACTGTACAAAACACTATCCTTTCACTTCTTACCCAACCCTTCTAAAATTTTTTTAACCAAGTCATCTCTTTACCAGCCTCAGTAATAACAACATACTCAGCTTCTATTGTAAAGAGAGCTACAATACTCTGTAACTAAGAAACTTAACTAACTGTTGTACTACCTAATTTGTAAACATAACCAATAGTACTTCTTCTGTTATCCACATCACTAGCTAAATCTGTATCAACAAACCATGTATTGCCTTATTTTTTTGTCGAAAACAAAGTGCCACCTCTGTAGTACCACTCAAGTATCTAAGGATCCACTTTACCGGCTCTCAATGATGCTTGCTTGGATTAGTCACGTACCTTTTCATGACTCCCATTGCATGTGCTATATCTGGCCCAGTACAAACCATGTCATACATAAGCCTACTGATAGCTGAAGCATATGGAACACACTTCATATATGTCTACTCCTGTTCGGTCCTTGGTGATTGTTCTTTGGTGAATTTGAAGTGATTGGCAAGTGGGGTGTTCACCGGTTTTGCTCCATCTAAGTTAAACCTGTTTAGAACCTTCTTAACATATTCAGCTTGTGACAACTTCAAAATACCCGATTACGCCCAAAGAATAACGCGGTAGTTGTAGTGTAGCTTTGGGATGTCGATTCCACAGGGAGAAAAAATTAAAATAATAATAGAAAGAATTTTTTAAACTAAAAAAAATATTAAATGATTAATGAGAAAATAAAAATATAAAAAGTGATTCAAAAAGTAAATTAAAATTAAACCAAGCAATTAACGGAAGAAAATGCTCAAATTAACGAACAGTAGAGCGTCGAGAATCCCTTGCACATATCCGATATTTTAATTATTTTTAATTCACTAATAACTCAATTGAGAATTTAATTCCAAACATCTCGAATCGGAAGATATAAAATTATGAACCAAAATTAAACCAAATGTAACCCTTTGAAAAATCATTCATCACTTTTAAATCCCACAAATTGTTATTCACATTGAGAAAAACCAACGACGACAATATACCCAAAGAGCAATATTGCAGTAGAGAATTAAATCAATATAAATAATTAATTGTTCCAAAATAATCAAAACATTAATCCATTCAATAGAAAAGCATGACTGAATCTATAAACAGACTGAACCCTTTAATTATTCGGAGAATAAAATACCAACAATTGAGAATGATAAACCAAATAATTTTAATAAACAAAAATCCCGTACGTGAATAAAAAATAACCATCTATGGTGCAAGTTCATCCCTAACTTTACTTAGAAATTTAGTTACCCATATGCAGGACGGACAATATAAATTTCATGCAGAAAAACTGTGCCATGAATAGGCTACGACTGCTTTTTTCTATTCTTCACTGCCGCGCCGCACCTATTCTATTCTCTCCCCCAAAAACAGCCGCACGGACTACCCAGTTCTATTTTTTTATTCTTCCTATTTATTTAGTTTCAGCCACAGGACCTCCCTTTTCAAGCCCTAGCAGTAGTGCACTAGGTCACAAAGCCTTTTACTTTTCTTTCAAAAACACTGCGCCGGGCCCTCAGTAATTGGGCTCTTCAGAGCCCACGTCACTTTTTCCTCCAGCCGCTTCACATGCCTACGCCTTGCACCCTTTGCCTTCTGTTGAATCAGCGCCTGAACCGCATGCCCAACTTGCATTTTTTCCTTTTGTTTTGGCTTAAGCACGGGCCCTCACTTGCAACTTTCTAATTTAGCCGCCAACAGCAAGACCAGCCGCATACTTCATTTTTTTTTCTTTTCTTTTTTTTTCTCCTTCTTTGGTCAGCCTCCTGCTCCCAAGCCACCAATTTTCACTTTTCTTCTTTCATTGGTTTTTTTCTTGACTTGCTGTTACTCCATCTCGCGTACAGCCAGCAGTGCCAACCTTTAGGCTCCTTTTTCTATCAGATAACGACTGAATATTGATTCGGGCTCTTCAAGGAAGTTGTAACCCTGGATAAGTAGATAATTGTAGGCTTAAAAATCACCTGATTTGGACTTCGAAAGTTAAAGTTATGACCCATTGAAGTTTGCTGGTCGGACAGAAATCCAGCTTTCCTAGGCCTGACTTTAAAATAGTGTTTGGAGGCTCAAACGAACTCGGATTTTTGCAAACCACACCTTTCTGAAAAGCTTAAAATGTGCTCTAAAGACTTCATGAAGACCACTTTCTCATTCTGAAATTCTAACGCCATCCAAATCTCAGTTGAAACTTCATGGATCGAATCTGCCTAAAAGTTGAAAATTGCACAATATACTCTATAACTCTTCTTTTACCTTCAATGCTTCCCTAATTCAATAAATACATTAATTACTCACTTAACCAAAAAATATTCATAAAACTAAATATGAAGGAATTAAAAATATTAAATATTATGCTCTCATAAAAGGGTCATATTTTAGCATTTTAATCCAATAATAGGATCTTTAGAGTGCACTTTTGCTCACTCATCAATACCATTCACCTTATCCTTGTGAATCCTCATACCAAGAATTTGATTAGCAGCTCTAAGATCTTTCATTGCAAATTGATTAGACAACAACTTCTTTAACTTATTTATCTTTTGAAATCTCGAACCTACAATTAGCATGTCATCAATATACAAAAGTAAAATAATACAATTGTTGTCAAATCTCTTGAAATAACAGCAGTGATCTGCCTAGCGTCTTATGAAACCACTTCTACATATAAAACCATCAAACTTCTTGTATCACTACCTTGTGGCATGTTTTAAACTATACAAGATCTTTTTAAGTCTGCACACCAAATCCTCTTTGCCTTGTGCTATGAAACCTTGTGGTTGCTTCATGTAAATATCTTCCTCCACATCACCATGGAGGAAAGCTGTCTTCACATCCATTTGCTCGAGATGTAAGTCCTCAGTAGCCATAATTCACAACACAAGCCTGATTGTTGTCAATTCCACAACTAGAGAGAAAATTTTAGTGTAGTCGACACCTTCCTTTTGCTTGAAACCCTTTCACAACCAGTATAGCCTTGAACCACTTACTCCCATCATGTTCCTCTTTGACCCTGTAAACTCATTTGTTATGCAAAGCTTTCTTGCCCTTGGGTAGTTCAGTCAGCTCCCATGTCTGATTTTTCATGATAGAATCCATCTCATCCTATATAGCTGACTCCCACTTGGTTGAATCATTAACTTGCAATGCCTTATCATAACTCTCTAGATCACCACCGTCAGATAACAACAAATAGTATAATGAAGAAGAATAACATTGTGTATGCCTAGACTCTCAAGTGGACATTCTTGTCGGAGTAGGAGTACGTGGTTTTACTTGCACAAAAATATTTTCAGGATTATCTTGAACCTTATTATTCACATCACTTTCAGTAATTTTTTCTAACTCGACAAGTTATTCACAACTATCAAATTCCACAACAGACTTATCCTTATACATTACTTTCTTATTAAATATGATATCTCTACTTCTAATTATTTTATGTTTTTCATCATCCCAAAAAGGATAACCAAATTCATCAATACCATACCCAATAAAAGTACATTTATCATATTTAGGATCAAGTTTGCTTTTATTAGTAGAATCTATATGCACATATGAAGCGCAACCAAAAACTTTAAAGTGCAAAAGATTTACCTCTTTTTCGTTCTAAGCTTCCTTTGGCAATTTTTCATCTAAGGGAACAGATGGACCACAATTTATCAGATATGCTGCATTGTTAACTGCATCTGCATAAAACATTTTTGGAAATCTAGCGTGTATTCTCATGGTCTTAGCACAGTCATTTAAAGTTATGATCATACGCTCTGCAACGCCATTTTGTTGGTGCGTTTTTCAAACTGCTTTTGCATTTTTATCCCATTATCTACACAAAACCTTTTGAACTCACTGTCTCCATGCTCCCCTTCCTTGTCTGATCTCAAACACTTGATTTCCAAATCTGTTTCATTTTCTATCAAGGCTTTCCAATTTTTAAAGGTAGCAAAAACATCAGATTTATTCTTCAGAAAATATAATGGGTAATAAGTAATATCTGCCACGGTGTTCTTAACTGTGGCTAATAAGTTTTAGTAGCCACATTTTGTAGATGTTGGTAATATTAAAGAGACTTAAATGACCGTGTTTTAATCCCAAAAGTTCCCTTGTGGCCTAATATTTATTTTCACGTGAGTAGTCCTGTTATAGCAAAATTATTTTGGCTCTAAAAAATTCCATGGAGAAAAATCTAGTTGTCCCTCGATCGGTCCTTCTGAAATTCCTTAAAGGTTCTTCCAGTGAGATGTACACATTGCTCGACCTTTGAAGCAAAAGTGACAATCGAAGTTCCAGTCGCCTCTATTTACTAGTTCGCAACTAGTCCAATCGCCACTTGACAATCGAAGTTCCATCTACTAGTTCGCGACTCTCTCTCTCTCTCTCTCTCTCTCTCTCTCTCTGCGTATCATATTCAATTTTTTCTTATTTTTCCTCTTCTCTTTGTCTTCCATTCCCATTCTCTTCAATTTTCTGTATTTAGTCTTGGCTAGAACCCCGTTATTTGGAGTGGAATAAAGAAGGGTTCCTCTTAATCTCTTCATGTTGTAGTCAGTTGCCATTTGTGTGTCGAAGAAGTTGTGCTCAGATTAGATTCTTCACTTTTTCTTCTAGTTCATGAGTTAATAGGGATTTTGATTTGATTGGGAGAAGTGTTTACTATGTTAGCTATGATCAATGTTTTTTCTTTCTTCTGTATTATGGTTTGATTGTGCTTTCTTGCTGTGTCTTAAGTGGCATGAGGATCATTTTTTTTGTCACATTCATAGCCTGAAAATTTGATGTGTAGACATCCTCACCAAAAATTGAGAATTAATGACTTCCATTACATGTATCTTCACCTCAAGGCAAATACTTAACATCATCTCCTTGTACTAAGACCATGAAAACCTAATATCTCATATTTATTTGACACAAGCTATTAAGCTACACATTATGGATTTCACAAGCTCTTGCACCACTTACTATTAGAAAAATCAAATGCATAAGTCTGGTTTGAGATTTTAAATACCTAAGCTAGCAAGGTTTTAGATGTTGGTATCCCAAAAAAGAACGAAAAAAGGAAAGTTGCCATGATTTTAATATTTATACAGTTTCTTCAATCTGGGACTACGTTCTTGGGCAACCCTCTGCTTCATTCTTCTATCCCTTTCTTATATTTATATTAAGTCACCAAAACATGGAAAAAAGGAAAATTAAGTTTAGTTGTTTTCTTCCCTCTGGTTCATTCTTATATCTAAATTGGTCACTTTTCCAAATGCTTTGAGTTCGTTTATCACCTGGCTGCACAAACAGGGCTAGGTAATTTGAAAACACTTTCTTGTTAAGAATAATTTTTGCTATTCTAAAATTAATTTTTTAGAAATTTGATTATTAATTGTCTGTTTAGTAAATTATGGTTTTTAATTATATTTCAAGACTAAATTGTGATTCTTTAAAGAAATTTGGAAATGTCAAGCTAGCTTACAAAACTGCATATAGTATAGAGACAACTTACAAAGAAAACCGAGTATCTTTCTAGATTCTATTTTATTCATACCATCATGGAATTAATATAATAATGTTTTGCCTGTAATATTGCTTCACTTACTTGATTATCTTAATACTAAACCGTTACAAAGAAAATACTTCATTTGAATGTCTGAATATATATATATATATATACAACAAGCTCATACTATAGAGTAACTTTTTAATGCACTTCAAAAGTCAAAAAAAATATCTCTAAAATTTTGAAGTCTTAATCTAGTAGAATAAAGAAACCTTATTTGAAAACGAAAATAATAAAAAATATCAAAAATAAAAAACTCCAGTTAGACTTAAATTTGAAAACTGAAAATCTTCCATTTATCCATGAACAGGAGAATGTCCCATATCAGGAAAAGCTAATATTACTGAATGACAATTAATATGATATGATTAGATTAGATGCATACCAGTTTATAACTTGACGTGTTATATATGAGATATTTTCATTTCATTTAAAATTATATTTTAAAAAAATATATTTTTAAATCAGTTTCAGATTCTAAAAACTTTAGAAATTAATAGGAGTAAAAAAATGTATTAAAACAACTATTTTTTAACCTCAAATTAATGTACTTCTCAAACTAGCAAAACACGAAATGAAAGTTTTATATTGACCTTTTTAAAAAACTTTACAGGCGTGGTGCAAGTCCAAAAGCAGTTATGGAGTTCCATACAAATTCTCACTTTGGTAGAAATAGCAATCATGCTCAAAAGTCAGTTTAAATTAAAAGCCTAAGCTCAGTGCTGCTTTGTTCAACTTTGTACATGGACATAAGAGTGTGGCTTGCTTATTGTTTGATTGAGTTTCTTTTGTTAATAAAGTATAATACTTCATTGTTACAAAACAATAAAATTCACATTCTGTTTTGGTTGTTTAGTTCAAAGTAAAATGATGTTTATTAATCATACACGTTACGATGTACATGACCATGTGTAGTTGGTTTGGTATTATTTAGTTGATTGCTTCTTCTCAATTTTAATAATTGATATCAAAGTGATTTTGGATTCAACAGCTGATATTAGAGTGGTTTTTATATCCTACAGTTGGTATCCCAATCCTCCAATATATATCATTCTTTGGAACCCTAAGGTTAATATCACTTCCCGCAATATGGCCAGCCAAAAAGAGTTGGTTTATTATTATTTGTCTGGCCAGTCAAAAAGAGTTGCCTCTAACCTTTTGAGGCTTCCTAGTTGATGCTGCACTTTTCGACTCACAATAAATATGGGCTCCGTGACCTGTAGAACACTCAGAAAGACGATCAGAGGGCCACCGGATTGGCTCCTGGCGGTAACCGCTCCGATGCTTAAGTAAAAGGAATTGAAAGACTGTATTGAAAGCCAAAAGAATGAGCATAAAAATAAAGCGTACCTTTAGGGTTTAATTTATAGACCGTGGCCTTCCTAAGTTGATTAGGATTCGGAGCCATGAATATAGGGATTTGATTATTCGGAGATTGCAGTTACCTTGTGGAATATTGCATAGAAGTAACCATAGATGGTAGTTTCCTCATTGAAGACTGTTTCCTTGTTGAAGATTGCTTTCTTATTCCCTGCTCGGCATCCGCTAAGGCGGTGACGAGGTCTGGAGTGTTGGTCTGGATCTTGTAATCAGCTCTGAGACCCTTGTCCAGATATATGTGCTCTGAAGGCATATGTTCGGTCACTTCCGACCTTTTGTGCTGATCTGGATGCTCGAGCTCTTAGTCTTTGGTTGAGCAAGAGCTGAGCTAGCCGATCATGAGTTGGTTTTATGATCATACGTGTCGAGTGCTGATTGGCCTGCTCTTTTATGGTATATCAGTTACTCCCCCCAAGTCCTAGTTTGATGCTAACAAGCAACTAGGGCTAAGCCTTTTTCGGAGAGTCATGTGTCCTGCCCGTTCACCTTCCAAGGCAACTGTTGGGGCGTCATTTATTGCGCAGCCGGAGATTAGGTCTTTTCAAGGTCATCATTGTACTGCGCCGATAGTTGGGTTTCTCGAAATCATCATTGTTCCGAACCGTCATGGCGTTTGGTGGGCCCCTTCTGATACTGTGCTTATAAATACGGGGTGAGATTTTGAAATGACCTTTTCCCCGTCATTTTCACTGTGCTAGAAGATCTCGTCCGCTATTGTTGGTTTCTACGACCTTGAAGAACATCGATTTCCTGAGTTAGAACAGGTTCGACCGATCTTTTCTCTTCTCTTGCTTCTTTCTTCTTAAGTCCGGGAATAATGTTTGCTCCTTTTGAATCCCCAAATGTAAGTGAGGGAGTAGGAAATCCTTCCGAGATGGCTGTGCCGTCTCTTGTGGAAAACGTAGGTAGCTTTGCCCCCGTAGTATTGGGGAGGGGCCTGTTGAACCTCCTCCTAGTCTTGAGGTGAGGATAGTTGATGCCTTTGAAGAGCCCCGGGACAGGGCTGGGGAGACCTCTGGTAGGTCTTCCCATAGAGAAGAGGGTGAGAGTGCTGTTACTCAGAGCCTTCTGGACGAGTGGAGGGTAAAATACAATTTTCCCCCAAATGTGACTTGCAGAGTGCCAGGCCCCATGGATCTTCCCCAAAATGTTGAAGCCGGGGAGATTTGTGTTTATCTTGCCTGGTTCGAGATGGGCTTGAGACTCCTATTGCCAGATTTAGTCACGCAATTCTTTTGTTGGTACAAGCTCTGCCCTGCCGACCTGAATCTCAATAGTTGGCGGCAACTTCTGGGGTTTGTAGTGTTGGGACACCAAAACGAGGTAGATGTGTCCATGGACCTGATCCGTAGTAATATGGATTTGAAGTTCAAGAAGGCAGAAGGCCTTTTCTGCATGTCCTTTGAGAAGGGGTTCCGACCTCTGTCCTCCGTTCGCACTTCTAATAAAACGTGAAAGAAGTGGTACTTCTTTGTCGGAGGAGGATGGGAGCATGAAGACTTCCAGGACGGTGAGGCCTCGCTATTCCCTCGTGCTACGGGTCATAAGGGTGAGGCTTATTTCCTTAGGTTTGCTTTAGCTCTGTTATGCCTTCTGAACTGATAATCTGATATATCATTTCCTACTTATGTGCAGTTAGGAGTGCTTGGAGGAGGTCCGAGTTTACCGACGTGCTCCAAGATCAGTACCGAGTGTTGCTTTCGACTTCTAACCAGGCTCATACTGTTATTATAACTCCGGAGAACTTGATGGCTGCTCGTACTGCAGAGCTCAAAAAGAGGCTGACGTCGAAGTGGGCAGCGGTGGAAGCCCAAGTGGTGGGGGAGGCTTCCTCCCGAGCTGAGCCTGATACCCCTCTTGAAGTAAAAAGGAGGAGGTTGATTTCTGGCTCTCCCGAGCCAGCCCTTGCCGAGGTTGAAAAGGAGGCTGAACCTGTCGTTCCTGTTTCGGCCGTTCCTCTTGCCCCTTCCGGTCCGAGCAGAAGGACTAGGAGGGGAAAAACGCTTGTTGCACCGTCCGAGCCGTTTGATGAGCCGGACTATCAAATTGCCAAGAAGGCTTTTGATCAAATATGGGCTCAGGGCCCTCATCGATACAGAGGGGACAACCCCTCAAAGCTGATGACTGAGATGATGAATCTCCAGATGAGGGTAACTTCTGAAGCTTTTCTTGTCTTTTCTGTTTGCTTGTTCGTTCAATCTAACTTGTCTGTCTTGCCTTGTATAGAGCATGCATAGTTTGGCTGCTCTGATGGTGACTCCCATGAGCCTCGAGGAGGCTGAGAAACTGAAGGCCGAACTAGATGAAGTGAGACTGGAGCTCGAAACGGCTCAATCCAAAGCTCATGCTGCCGAGGAGAGTCTGAAGGAGGCGAGTGCCAATCTGACCGTGGCAGAGTCTGAAAGGGACATATATGCTCGGCAGATTACAGGGCTTCAGGCGGAGTTGGTTGAACTCCGAAATACCTTCGATCAGAAGGTTCATGAGCCAGTTGATCATGCCAAGATTGAGACTGAGACAGAATTGAAAGAGGAAGTTGAACAGATGGGTGATGACCTGATCCGGTTTGGTTTTGAAAGCTTCCGAACTAGATTTCAGGCTCAGTTCCCAGATTTTGACGTGTCATCAATCGTTCCTCCTGAACCTGCCTCGTCTGGTCCTGACCCGTACAAGACGGCTAGGGCTACTGCCCTTAATTTGGAGGAGGACCCAGGCCCTTCTGACAAGGCTTGAGGCTTTATGGGCTTTTTTATTTTTCTTTGTTTTTTGCCATTTCCCTTTTGATGTAATGAATATACCCTTTTGATTAGTAAAATTGACTTTCCTTTGGATTCTTCTTGTTTTCTTTCCTTCTGTGAAATTTGTCGTAAGTGTAGCTATTTTGAGCCTCTTGCATGTTAGATCGACTGTCCAGCAGTCAATAATTGCTTTCTGAGCTTCGATACTTGTCATTGAATAGTGAATGTAGATTAACTTCAACTGTCTCATCGTAATAAGATAAGAAAGCAAACATAATCAGATAGACCGAGCCCAATAGAGTGGGAGTAAACTTCTGTAGAGTTCTGAAATAGACTGCTCTGAGCCAAGGGCTTGTGAAGATAACCAGGCAGCTTGTGCTTATCATTATGATGCCCGGCATGCTGTCTTAGGATCAGGATATATCCGAGCTGTTTGGCCTTTGTCGTATGACTGGCCTGTCATAAAATAGATAAGACTGGAAGGTCTGTATACCGGATGGGAGGCTTGTACATTTAGACTTTACCTCCCTCTTCTTTGCTACTATAGCTTTTTGTTCAGAGAGCTCTGTACCCTGTCTCTTGGTATATCAAAGAGGCACATTTAATGCACCGTTTATTTATTCGATTGTCATTTGGGATTTCGAGGCCAATCTCTTTTTTACCGTTGCGACAGTTCAGTTGGGTGGCTTTTGGACTTCAAGGGTCTATATATATGGAAACGAGGACATACGGTTGCGCTTAACCCTCTTGTTCCCAAATTGTTCCCTTGTAAGAGAGACTCTAGATGCTGCCAGAATTTTGCCAATCGCCCAGAGATGATGGACGATTTTTTTTCTGAGTTAGGAATGATTAAACTGTGGCCGAGAGTTATCCTCCCCTTTGATTCAGTCTCCAAGGAAGGATTAAAGGAGGCACAAGTCCTCTTGTCCACCTTGGCATCTGGTCGAGATTCTTCCAACTGGTGGGGGACTCCCCTTGATTCAACCGATGCCTGGAGCGTTGGTGATGAAGACGAAAGTGGGGTGCCTCCTCTTCTTCATGTCTTGGCACAGACCCTTGCTCAAACCGGCTGGGGTGAGACAACTGGTGTGAAGAAGATGAGTGGAGGTCCCCTGAGACCCAGAGCCCTCATCATCCGTTGGTCATGAGATCAGTGATAGTGATGATGAAATGGCCTGGGTGCTCCTTGCTGCAGATTGGGGTTCAGGATTCCTTCCTTTCAAATGAAGCCGGAGGCGGCGGTAATGGAAGTTTGGATCCTGTGCCCCTTTATCATCCGAGGCGAAAAGCCATGATGTTGCAGATTGTAGCTTCTGTAGTAGCTTCTGTAGTAGCCTATGTAATGATGTCTTTATTGTAGCCTCTGTTTTATTTTCAGTCTTTGTTGTACTGATGTAAATCTTCTGAATCATCAATGAAATTGAGTTCCTTCTTTTCAGATCTGATGTTCTTTTCTGTTTGAATGTACTTTTCTGAATTAGATCACCCTTTTGTGCACTTCTGATAAATAAATCCTCTGTATGTGATGAGTGTGCAAAAGTGCACTCTGAATGCCCTATTATTTGATTAAAATGCTAGAAAGTGGATAGAAATGTGAGAATATAATTGATATTATTTTGTTTAATTTCTATTTACAATAAGTGGTATTTGAGCATTAATTTATAAGATTTTATATCTCAAATATTGCATTATTTATTGGCGAGAGATAGTTTGCAATTGCGCTTTACACTTAATATTTTTGGAATAATTTTTAGTTTTTTTGACAGATTCGACCACTGAGTTTCAATTGAGATTTGGATGGTGCTAGAATTTCAGAATGAGAAACCGGTCTTCATGAAATATTTAGAGGACGTCTTGGGATTTTCAAAAAGGTCTGATTTGCAAAAATCGGAGTTCGTTTAGGCCTCCAAACATTGTTTCGAAATCAGGCCTGGGAAACTGGTCCGAACCTGTCCGACCAGCCAGCTTTAATGAGTCATAACTTGAGCTTCCGAAGTCCAAATCAGGTGGTTTTTGAGCCTAAAATTATCTACTCATTTGGGGCTACAACTTTCGTGAAGAGCCTAAGTCAAGATTCAGTCGTTATCCGATAAAAAATGGAGCGTAAAGATGGCGCTGCTGGCTGATGTGCGGCTGGAGAGTGCAAGGCTAATTCAAGTAAAGTAAAAGAAAAGAAACAAAAACAAAAGTTGCAAGTAGGCCCTGGAAGTGCAGTTTGGCGCATAAAGAACAAGACAAGAGAGGAAAATAAATAAAAAGAAAGAAAGAGCAATGGGCTTGCGTGTAGAGCTTGCGCTGGGTGTGGCGTGGGCCAGGGCTTTTGGTGGCACTGTGTGGTGCGGCTGAAGGGCTGCACAGAGACCAAGCAGTGGGCCAAGGCGCTGTGCGGTAAAATACAGAAAACAGGGGGTCCTAGGGCTGAATATAAAAAGGAAAAAAAAAACCTAAATAGGGGGAGCTACGGCTGAAACAGAGGGAGCCGCAGGTGCGGCGCTACTGTGCAGAGAACCAAGCCTGCGGCGCAGAGAAGAAGAAATCAATCGCAGTCAAGCCATGGCCAGAGCTTTCTCTGTGAAATTTACGTTGTCCATCCTGTACATGGGTAACTAAATTTCTAAGTGGAGTTAGGGATGAACTTGCACCATAAATGGTTGTTTTAATTTATTTTTGATTCCTGTACGTAGTTTTTACTTGTTAAATTCTTTGATGATCATTCATAATTATTTGTTGGATTTTATTGTCTGAATAATTAAAGGGTTTAGTCCGTTTATAGATTCAGTTATGCTTTTTCTATTGAGTGGATTAATGTTTTGATTATTTTTGGAACAATTAAATATTTATATTGATTCAATTCTTTGCTACAATATTTCTCGTTCGGTATATTGTCGTCGTTGGGTTTTTTCAATGTGAATATTAATTTGAGAGATTTAAAAGTGTTGAATGATTTTTCAAAGGGTTATTTTCAGTCTAATTTTAATGCATAATTTTAAATCTTCCGATTGAGATTTTTAGAATTTAATTTCTCAATTGAGTTATCTGTGAATTAAAAATAATTGAAATACCATATATGTGCAAGGGATTCCCGACACTCCACTGTTCGTTAATTTTGAATATTTTCTTCCATTAGTCAATTTGTTTAATTCTTAATTTTCATTCACAGATCATTTTTATATATTTTTATTTTCTCGTTAACCGTTTAATACTTTCTGTAGTTTCAGAAATTCTATTTATTATTCTTTTAATTTAGTCTCCCTGTGGAATCGACACCCCAAAGCTACACTACAACTACCGCTTTATTCTTTGGGCGTAATCAAATTTTGGCGCCGTTGCCGGGGAGACGGTAGAAGAATCAGTAGATTGTTTTTCTTTTCAGCAGTTTGTAAAGGCGGTAACTTCGTTCCCTTCTTTTTACTTGCTACATTATTATTATTATTATTATTATTATTATTATTATTATTATTATTATTATTATTTTATTTTTTATTTTTTATTTTATTTCTAGTTATTTATTTATTCATTTTATTTTATTTTATTTTATTTCTTTTTTTTTTATTATTTATTTTATTATTGTCATCTTGCATGCATAATAGGTATAGGGACGCATTAGGCCGCTTTGCTTGTAGGCCTGTGTTAGAGTTGGATTTAGAGTCTCATTTTTCTTGTTTTTCTAATTCTTTGTTTGATAATATTTCCAATTCTGCAAATATGAGTGAATATGAGGATCAACCCACTAGGACTCTTCAGGATTACCTTCACCCTACACGCACAGCTACACCATCATGCATCATGTTTCCACCCAATGCTCGTCCAATTGATGTCAAAACAGGGGTAATACAGTTACTCCCTACATTTCATAGTTTGGAAAATGAGAATCCATATGTGCACATTAGGGAGTTTGAAGAGGTAGTTGCGACTTTTCATAGTCAGAATGCAACACAAGACATTGTGAGACTTAAGTTCTTTCCGTTCTCTTTGAAGGATCGAGCTAAGAGTTGGCTATACTCATTGAGACCACGGTCAATTGGATCGTGGAATGAGATGACCCAGATTTTCTTCACTAAATACTTTCCCCAACACAAGACCAATGCTTTAAAAAGACAGATTTCTACCTTTGCACAAAAGAATAGTGAGACTTTGTATCAGTCTTGGGAGAGATTTAAGGAGTTATTGAGTATATGCCCTTACCATGGGTATGAGAGTTGGCGTGTAGTGAGCTATTTTTATGAGGGACTTACACCTAGAGAGCGCCAATTTGTAGAGATGATGTGCAATGGTGAGTTCTTACAGAAAGATCCTGATGAGGCCATAGAGTATCTTAATGAGCTTGCTGAAAAAGCTCACACTTGGACAGGACCTAGTGCTACTGAGAGCACAAATAGGTCACGACCTATAGAGAACCAACAGAGTGGGGGAATTTACCATCTTAGGGAGGAGGATAACTTGAAAGTTAAGGTCGAGACACTCACTAGGGAGTTACAGATGCTAAAAGCTAGAGACATAAAGCCAACACACTTGGCCAATTATGCAGAGTCTTTTAGACCATGTTCTGTGTGTGGCGGGGTAGATCACCTTGCCCAAGAGTGTCCCACATCAGCTGAGATGAGAGGGATGTATAAGGACCAATGTAATACCCTAGGTATGTACAAGAAGCCTTTCACACCCTACTCTGAGACTTACAATCCAAGGTGGCACAATCACCCCAATTTTAGCTGGAGATCTGAAAATCAGCCACCTGTACCACCACCTGCACAGCCTCCTAGATCATACCCTGCACCATATCATGCCTCTTCATCTTCTAGGAATTCTTTAGAAGACACTTTGCATGCATTTATTGAAGCACAGGGTAAGACTAACCAAAAGATTGAATTTTTGATTACGCAGGTTATGGAAGAGAGCAAGGAGATAAAGAGCCAAGTGTCCAAATTAATAAGTTCTTTGAGTGTGATGGAGCGAGGCAAACTCCCTTCTCAAGCTCAGTCCACACCTCATGGTCAACACATGGCGCAAGAGAATTTGAAAGAGGTGAACGCCATTGTGATTCGAAGTGGTAAGTCCTTACACATCCCAATAATGGATAAATCAGAGGATGTGAAAAATGAACAAGATGGTAGTAATGCCAAGTTGCCCAAGGAACTAGAAGTGACAAAAAGCTCTGTTAAGGAATTTGACATCGCCATCAAAGACAAGAAAGGAGTGGAGAATGTAGTGGCTAACCATCTCTCGAGGCTCACATTTGAGGACACCTCTGCCTACCTACCAATCAGGGATGATTTTGTCGATGAGCATTTACTTTCTATTACTGCTCTACCATGGTTTGCTCATATTGTGAATCATTTGGTTGCAGGTGAGATACCGGTGGATTGGAGCACTCAGGATAAGAGAAAGTTCCTGACTGAGGTATGTAATTTCTATTGGGACCCAGGAGGTTCCGTTGCTGGGACAAGCCCCTTTATAGTGAAGAATATTTGTGAACATGGGGTAATTGAAATAGAGGATCCCAAGGATAGTCGAATTTTTAAAGCCAATGGCCAGCACCTTAAAGTTTTAATTGATAGGCAAGTTCCGAAAGTGGAAGACATTCCACTTATGGACCTGGACTATCCACCTTGATCACGCCATGCAGGTATGTTTTTTTTTTTTTAGTATTTTTTTATTTTTTTTATTTTATTTGTTTTATTTTATTTTTTCTTTTATTTGCGTTCTTTTTCTTTTTGTTTGCTGCTGTTTTTCTTTGTTTTTATTTGCAGGTTAGTTTCATTTTGTCAAGTTTAGGATGCCATCTTTGGTGCTTAGCGAGCTTCCCACGACACATCAGGTGTATTCTTTCCTTTTCAGTACCCTTCATTCGATTTTGATTGTTAAACATTGAGGATAATGTTTCATTTAAGTTGGGGGGTGGTGATTGCAAATTCATATTTTCCTGTGTCAAAATTTTTAAAAATTTGCATCACACGTGCATTTTTTTCACACGAGTACTCATTTTCATTCATAGCTATTTTAGGGAATTCTCCGAATCCACTATAATCATTCTACTGAGGCATTCACAGAACTTTAATGCACTTATCCAAACTTTGTGGTAAGATGGTGGTTTGACACATGTAGCTAGAGAACTCTTTTGCTTAAGTATTCATGTGAGTTTTAGAGAGAATTGAGAGTCTTCAAATTCAGTTGTGATAAGCGTTCATTGATCTGTTGAATTGGGCACTTCTTTTGAGATTATCATTACATGGTTGGTGGTGTGACAGTGGATATACTTGGGATATGACGAAGGTCAATTTAGGATTAACGTTTGAGCCCTTCAAGCTAACCTTTCTCATCATAGACCCTTAGTAGCCAATTTTGAGCCAACAAACACTTATAGTTCTTTTTCACGTGCCCACATCATCCATACCTCTCCACATTAGAGTATAGACTATATTTTAATTTTTTCTACCCTTTTTGCTTCCAAGTGTGTACTAGGTGTGGAATTTACAATTCTTATCTTTTGTGTGGGATTGGAAGGACTAGAAAAAAAAGAAAAGGGAAGAAAGTCCAAAAATGTTTAGTTGGGTGAGCATCAAAATCAATGATCAAAGTAAAAAAAAAAAAAAAAAGATTTGTAAAGAGAAAAAAAAAAAAAAACAAAAGAGAAGGAGAGAAGAAAAAAAGTTGAAAAAAAATTGAAAAAGGTGAAAAAAAAGAGACAGAAAGAAGAAGAAGAATGAGATGTTTTGTTATTCAAAGATTTGAAAAGTTGAAGAGTACATCAAGTGGAAAGTTTGGTTTGTTATGGTTTGTAATGAAATTCTCTTAGTATGTACTTGGAAGTTTTTGAATCATTTTTACCCTTTTCTTCATATAGCCTTTAACCCGAGCCACGTTACAACCCTTTTATATTGATCGTTCTGATCCTGAGTAAGCCTGTGGAAAGAGTGGTGGAAGTCTTATTGGTTAGTGCGCCTATCATAAGATCAATGTTTGCTTGTTGCTTGTGCGTAATTGCCTAATTTTTCATTGAGCGTATACACCCCTTGTCAACTCCATAGAGAGAACTCCTACATGAAACACTTTTATACCTGTGAGACATGGAGTTGAACCTTTTGCTTGAAATGTTCTTGATGTTGCATGTGTCATGACTTGTGGTTAGATGGATATGGTTTGGAGTACACACACACTCTGTGGATTGCTATAAGTGGATTGATTGTTACAGGGTTTTTGAATTCCTAAAATTGCTTTGATTTGTGAACCTGGAAAAAAGTGTGCTTAAATGCTGTCTGCGTGTGGTCTTCCTTGATCTCTTTTGCCATTAATGCATGGAAATTGCTAGGGACTAGCAATGAGCAAGTTGGGGGGTGTGATGAGTGTGCAAAAGTGCACTCTAAATGCCCTATTATTTGATTAAAATGCTAGAAAGTGGATAGAAATGTGAGAATATAATTGATATTATTTTGTTTAATTTCTATTTACAATAAGTGGTATTTGAGCATTAATTTATAAGATTTTATATCTCAAATATTGCATTATTTATTGGCGAGAGATAGTTTGCAATTGCGCTTTACACTTAATATTTTTGGAATAATTTTTAGTTTTTTTGACAGATTCGACCACTGAGTTTCAATTGCGATTTGGATGGTGCTAGAATTTCAGAATGAAAAACCGGTCTTCATGAAATATTTAGAGGACGTCTTGGGATTTTCAAAAAGGTCTGATTTGAAAAAATCGGAGTTCGTTTAGGCCTCCAAACATTGTTTCGAAATCAGGCCTGGGAAACTGGTCCGAACCTGTCCGACCAGCCAGCTTTAATGAGTCATAACTTGAGCTTCCGAAGTCCAAATCAGGCGGTTTTTGAGCCTAAAATTATCTACTCATTTGGGGCTACAACTTTCGTGAAGAGCCTAAGTCAAGATTCAGTCGTTATCCGATAGAAAATGGAGCGTAAAGATGACGCTGCTGGCTGATGTGCGGCTGGAGAGTGCAAGGCTAATTCAAGTAAAGTAAAAGAAAAGAAACAAAAACAAAAGTTGCAAGTGGGCCCTGGAAGTGCAGTTTGGCGCATAAAGAACAAGACAAGAGAGGAAAATAAATAAAAAGAAAGAAAGAGCAATGGGCTTGCGTGTAGAGCTTGCGCTGGGTGTGGCGTGGGCCAGGGCTTTTGGTGGCGCTGTGTGGTGCGGCTGAAGGGCTGCCCAGAGACCAAGCAGTGGGCCAAGGCGTTGTGCGGTAAAATACAGAAAACAGGGGGTCCTAGGGCTGAATATAAAAAGGAAAAAAAAAACCTAAATAGGGGGAGCTACGGCTGAAACAGAGGGAGCCGCAGGTGCGGCGCTACTGTGCAGAGAACCAAGCCTGCGGCGCAGAGAAGAAGAAATCAATCGCAGTCAAGCCATGGCCAGAGCTTTCTCTGTGAAATTTACGTTGTCCATCCTGTACATGGGTAACTAAATTTCTAAGTGGAGTTAGGGATGAACTTGCACCATAGATGGTTGTTTTAATTTATTTTTGATTCCTGTACGTAGTTTTTACTTGTTAAATTCTTTGATGATCATTCATAATTATTTGTTGGATTTTATTGTCTGAATAATTAAAGGGTTTAGTCCGTTTATAGATTCAGTCATGCTTTTTCTATTGAGTGGATTAATGTTTTGATTATTTTTGGAACAATTAAATATTTATATTGATTCAATTCTTTGCTGCAATATTGCTCGTTCGGTATATTGTCGTCGTTGGGTTTTTTCAATGTGAATATTAATTTGAGAGATTTAAAAGTGTTGAATGATTTTTCAAAGGGTTATTTTCAGTCTAATTTTAATGCATAATTTTAAATCTTCCGATTGAGATTTTTAGAATTTAATTTCTCAATTGAGTTATCTGTGAATTAAAAATAATTGAAATACCATATATGTGCAAGGGATTCCCGACACTCCACTGTTCGTTAATTTTGAATATTTTCTTCCATTAGTCAATTTGTTTAATTCTTAATTTTCATTCACAGATCATTTTTATATATTTTTATTTTCTCGTTAACCGTTTAATACTTTCTGTAGTTTCAGAAATTCTATTTATTATTCTTTTAATTTAGTCTCCCTGTGGAATCGACACCCCAAAGCTACACTACAATTACCGCGTTATTCTTTGGGCGTAATCAGTATGTCTCAAGAATAGATCAAAGAAACTTTGCACAAAACTTAAAGTTTTGAAACAGTATTCTTTAAATTTGTTCGGCACTTGTACTGTTTGTTGCTCGTTGGTAGATAAGCAAAATAAGCTAAGTGTCAGCTTGGAGGAGTTCAGATCTGGGAGACTTGTGTGAGTTTTGGTCGAAGATGCTTAGAACTTCTGCCTTTGGATGGACAAGATCACAGATTCTGCTAATTGAAGATGGGCCAGGCTCGGAAGGCCTGTACACTAAGGTGGTCCAGGCTATGAAGGCCTGTGCATTAGGGTGGTTCAGGCTCTGGAGGCCTGTGCATTAGAAGATGGACCAAGTATTTAAGATCTGTATATTATGGACCAAGCTCTAGAGGCCTGTGCATTTATAGATGGACCAAGTGCAAAGACTTGTACATTATAGACCAGGCTCTGGAGGCTTGTGCATTTATAGATGGACCAAGTGCAAAGACTTGTACATTATGGACCAGGCTCTAGAGGCCTATGCATTTATAGATGGACCAAGTACTGAGACTTGTACATTATGGACCAGGCTCTAGAGGCCTGTGCATTTATAGATGGACCAAGTACTGAGACTTGTACATTATGGACCAGGCTCTGGAGGCCTGTGCATTTATAGATGGACCAAGTACTGAGACTTGTACATTATGGACCAGGCTCTAGAGGCCTGTGCATTTATAGATGGACCAAGTGCAAAGACTTGTACATTATGGACCAGGCTCTAGAGGCCTGTGCATTTATAGATAGACCAAGTACTGAGACTTGTACATTATGGACCAGGCTCTGGAGGCCTGTGCATATATAGATGGACCAAGTGCAAAGACTTGTACATTATGGACCAGGCTCTGGAGGCCTGTGCATTTATAGATGGACCAAGTACTGAGACTTGTACATTATGGACCAGGCTCTAGAGGCCTGTGCATATATAGATGGACCAAGTACTGAGACTTGTACATTATGGACCAGGCTCTAGAGGCCTGTGCATTTATAGATGGACCAAGTATTGAGACTTTTACATTATGGACTAGGCTCTAGAGGCCTGTGCATTTATAGATGGACCAAGTGCAAAGACCTATACATTATGGACTAGGCTTTAGAGGCCTGTGCATTTATAGATGGACCAAGTACTGAGACTTGTACATTATGGACCAGGCTCTAGAGGCCTGTGCATTTATAGATGGACCAAGTACTGAGACTTGTACATTGTGGACCAGGCTCTGGAGGCCTGTGCATTTATAGATGGACCAAGTGCAAAGACCTGTACATTATAGACCAGGCTCTAGAGGCCTGTGCATTTATAGATGGACCAAGTACTGAGACTTGTACATTATGGACTAGGCTCTAGAGGCCTGTGCATTTATAGATGGACCAAGTGCAAAGACTTGTACATTATGGACCAGGCTCTAGAGGCCTGTGCATTTATAGATGAATATTCTATGGAAGTAAAAGAAACATCTCTATTGATAATACTTCCGTAAGTGTTCCACGTTCCATGGCTTAGGAACAGGCTTCCCAGTCATGTCTTCTAGCCAGTAGGTGGTAGGCCGAACAACCTTTGTTACTTTGTAGGGGCCTTCCCAGTTTGGTGACAACTTTCCCATGGTGGGATCCTTGGTGTTTTGAAAGACTCTTCTTAAGACAAAGTCTCCGACTTGAAAGCTGACCGTCTTGAGTCCTACCTTGGATTTGTTGCCCATTCTCTGTTGATAGGCTTCCATCCTGATGCTGGCTTGATCCCTTCTCTCTTCAGGTAAATTCAAGTTTTTCATCAGCTGCTGATCATTGGATTCTTGCTCAAAGGCTTCAGTCCTCAGGGTTGGCATACCGATCTCAACCGGAATTACTGCTTCTGTCCCATAGGCTAGTGAGAAGGGCGTTTCAGAGGTGGGTATTCTTCTGGTTGTTCTGTAGGCCTAAAGAACTCCAGGGAGTTCCTCTGCCCACTTTCCTTTGGCCTGTTCCAACCTTTTCTTTAACCCGTCAAGGATTGTTCGGTTGGTGACCTCTGCTTGCCCATTTGCCTGTGGGTGGCCTGGAGAGGCAAAGTGTTGCCTAATGTTGAGATTTTCACAGAATTTCTTGAAGCCTTTACCAGTGAATTGTGTCCCATTGTCAGAGATAATCACACGTGGTATGCCGAACCTGCACACAATGTTCTTCCAGGTGAAGCTCTCGACTTCTTTTTCTGTGATATGTGTTAAAGGCTCAGCTTCGGCCCATTTAGAGAAGTAGTCGATGGCCACCAATAGATATTTCCTGTTCGGAGGTGCCTTTGGTAATGGACCCACGATGTCCATCCCCCATTGAGCAAAGGGCCAAGGACTAGGAATCGGGATGAGCTCGTGATGAGGCTAATGTTGATATGGGACAAATCTTTGGCATTTGTTGCACTTCTGAACATACTCCTTAGCCTGTTTTAGCATGTTAGGCCAGTAATAGCCCTGAGATAGAGCTCGGTGAGCTATAGTTCTGCCCCCATTATGATTCCCGCAAATTCCCTCATGTATTTCAGCCAAGACATATTGTGATTCTTCTGGAGTTAAGCATTTTAACAGAGGTTGAGAATACGACCTTCTGTACAGCTTGTTGTTCAGGATTAGGTACCGAGCCGCTCTGATTCGGATTCTCTTGGCTTTGTTTTTGTCTTCGGGGAGGAGCCCGGATTGCAAGTACTGGAGGACTAGAGTCATCCAGCTCTGGGGCTGTTCAGTAATTGAGCAACTTGGGCTTCCTCTATGCTAGGTCCTGGCTGACAAGAGATTTTTACTGTGGAGTTTGCTTCAGACAACTTGGGCTTTTTCTGTGGTCCTCCTTCTTGTGATCCCCCCCTTTTGGATTATCCCTCTGGGTCTGGTCTTTGCCCTTTTGGGATGTACGGTTGGCTTCTTCCAGGTTGATGTACTTTCTGGCCCGATCCATTAATCCCGTCATGTCGGCTAGGAGGCTCTTGGTTAAGGAGTCTCTGAAACCACCTTGGGCAAGCCCGGCAGTTAGGGCTACTACAAGGAACTTCGGGCTGCAGTCAGTGATCTCCGTGAGTTCGGTATTGAAGCGCGCAATATAGGCTCTGAGGGATTCCTCCTTAGTCTGCTTGACATTTAACAGGAATTCTGGTCCCCTTCTGAGCCTCTTGTTGGTCATAAACCTATCCAAGAACCGTCTACCGAGCTCATAGAAACTGGTAATTGAGTTCGGAGGGAGGTTGTGAAACCACTTCAGAGCAGTTCCCTTCAAGCTGGTGATGAAAGTTCGGCACATGAAAGCATCAGAGGCTCCGTGAAGGGCCATCGTATGCTGGTAGTGCGAGAGATGATCTCCTGGATCTCCAGATCCATCATACAGGGTGAACTTGGGCACCATGAACTTTCTGGGCCTCTCTTCTGACATGATGGCATGAGTGAACGGGGTGGCTAGTCTTCCGAGCAGCCTGGCCAACTCGTCTTACTCTGGAAGGTTATGAGGTCCTCTCAAGGCGATTGTTCGGTCCATAGACTCGGTAATTTCCTCTACCCTCCGCGGGTCTCTGAGTCTGACATCTTGCGAACCCTGCCTGACAGCCTCAGCTTCAGGGTAGTAGGGTTGAGTACGCCCTTCGGACGGAGGAGGGTTCCGAACCGGAGGGATTGGTGCTGCATGATGAGGCTCCTACGGTACCGAATGTGCTCCCGAGGCCCTTGGAGTTGGGGCTCAAGTAGTGCTCCGGTAATGGACGTCAAGAACGAAGGCTGATGTTCCCCAGCTTGGAACTACTGACGGTTGTGGATCCCTGCCAACGCGGGCAACACCTTGGGGGTGCCCGGGCTGGTTATTTGGAGCCTGCTCATGAAGTTCTTCATTCTCCGTGGCAACAAGAGGTTATGTTTCTGCAGCGAAGTTGACTGGCGGGTTAGGAGAACCCGCTGCTTGGTTTTGTGTGAGTGTTGCCAGCGTTCTAGTGATGGCAAGCAATTGTTCCTGCATCAATTCATTGTGTCGTTTGATCAATTCGATCTCTTGTCGCATGGGATTAACCGCTGGTCCCCTTGTACGAGGAGTAGGCGGCTGACATTGAGAGTTTTGTGAATTCTGAGTATTCTGTCACGGTCGGAGATTTGGTGCTATGGTTTTCCGGTGAGGAAAGAGATGAGTTTATGAATAGAGCACTTTGGAGATTAGTCGTTCCCATAGACGGCGCCAAACTGATGCTGCACTTTTCGACTCGCAATAAGTATGGGCTCCGTGACCTGTAGAACACTCAGAAAGATGATCAGAGGACCACCGGATTGGCTCCAGCGGTAGCCGCTCCGATGCTTAAATAAGTAAAAGGAATTGAAAGACTGTATTGAAAGCCAAAAGAATGAGCATGAAAATAAAGCGTACCTTTAGGGTTTAATTTATAGACCGTGGCCTTCCTAAGTTGATTAGGATTCAGAGCCATGAATATAGGAATTTGATCATTCGGAGATTGTAGTTACCTTGTGGAATATTGCATAGAGATAACCATAGATGGTAGTTTCCTTGTTGAAGACTGTTTCCTTGTTGAAGATTGCTTCCTTATTCCCTGCTCGGCATCCACTAAGGCAGTGACGAGGTCTGGAGTGTTGGTCTGGATCCTGTAATCAGCTCTGAGACCCTTGTCCGGATATATGTGCTCTGAAGGCATATGTTTGGTCACTTCCGACCTTTTGTGCTGATCTGGATGCTCGAGCTCTTAGTCTTTGGTTGAGCGAAAGCTGAGCTAGCCGATCATGAGTTGGTTTTATGATCATACGTGTCGAGTGCTGATTGGCCTACTCTTTTATGGTATATCACTAGTTATCAATATTGTTATTCTATTCTCATTCCTCTATATTAATGTAATTGAGATGTCTAATATTTCTCTTCTTAATATTGTCATTAATGGAATCATGCATGCATTTAACCATAGATACCCGTTTGAGAGTCATTATTTGACGGTTTCTTATTTATTTGCTAATTTGAGACTGATTTATTGTTGCCAATGATGTTTGATTCCTGTGTGGGATTGGGATTAGTCGACAAGGTGTCAAAGTTTCATTTGCGATTAGTTTTGATTGTCTTATAACGATTCTTGAATTGTCTATATGTGGATAGTTTGGGAATGCAACCATCAATGACATAGTATGTAGCTCTTACTTTGTTCTAGTTTGAGTAAATCACGGCCACTCTTTCTTATGATTCTATTTCGTGTCGTTGATACAAATTGATGACATGAGTTTACATTGTCTATTTTGTGTTCTTGGAGAACCATGGGGAGGTGCTGTTGAAATTTGTTTCAGATTTGGAACAAAATAATTTGAGCTGTGGACTACATTGTTGATTTTGCAATCTCAAATGGGATAGGAACCTCTCACCCTTTAATAAGAAGTTAAAGTTGAATACTTGTTAGGATGCATGATATATCATACTCATATTAGTCAATAAAGATCATATTACTTGTTTTTTTTATTTATTTTGGTCAGATTCAAACATGGATAAGAGCTGGATGAAACTTTCAAGTAGATATTTGCCTTGTTACATGAAATGAATTAAAGACTTCAATGAGTTTTCATGTCTGAGTTCAAACAAAGGTGGTAGAAAGAAATGTCCTTGTAATAAGTGCAACAATAGGAATTATGAACCCATCAATGCATGCAAAAGGCATTTGGAGTCACATGTAATGGACAAAACCTATATCCAGTGGGTATTTCGTGGCAAAGCTTATGAGGTGATAGTCGAGGACGATGAACACGATGATAGTGGTCTTAATGAGGAAGGTTGTGATGGATTCATAGAAATGTTAGCGGTACATATAGGAAGAATATCAGGTGATAGTAATGTGCAAGTAAAAGCAACCGATAGTCATATTCTTAGTGAAGTAGTTGAGGACCCACAACCATTTGATGCAGTGTTAGCTGATTTGAATCTTCCACTTTATCTAGGTTATGAGAAGTTCTCAAAGTTGGAGTTCCTTGTGAAGTAATCAATGGTTGGAGTAATAAATCATTTGATATGATTTTATAATTGATTAAGATGGCACTACTAACTGATGAGACATTTTCAAATTCGTACTATGAGACTAAAAAGTATATGCGGGACTTGGGTCTTGGTTATGTGCCCATACGTTTATGCAAATATGATTGTCCACTCTTTTGGGGAGAGAACACAAATCAAACTAATTTTCCAACATATGGAGGGTTAACGTATAAAGTCAATACAGGTAAGAGTAAGAAGATACCTCAAATGGTTTTATGGTATTTTTTGTTAAAACCTAGACTAAAAAGGTTGTTTATGTCAATGAAGACGGTTGGGGATATAAGATGGCACATGGAGAAACAATTGCGAGAGGCCAATGTATAAACACATCCAGCTAACAGTCAAGTTTGGGAAGATTTTGATAAGGAACATATATGGTTTACCAAAGATCCCTAAAGATCCTTAATCCATTTGGGGACATGAGCAACTCTTACAACATGTGGTCAGTTATCATTATCCTTAATAAATTCTATAATACAAAGATTGAGCATCCTAAGTAACTTGACCCCTCTAACTCATCCCTTAAAAATTTGGAGAAGCTTATCATTCTCCAATTTGTTGATTACAAAACTAAAAAAAAAAAAAAAAACTAGAACCAGACATAAGGTGGTTAAACTTGGGTGTTTCTAACACATCTTTCTTTATAAAAAGGCCAACAATAATAAGAATAGGAATAAAATCATTTCCCCAGTTTCTTAGAATGGTAGCAAATTCTACAATTAAAGGGAGGTTACTAGTGAGACCGTGTAGTATTTTCATAATCTCCTTGGCTTAACTCCTTAAGAAGTGGAACTCAATTTTCATTACCCTTGTTTCCAAGATTGCCAGCCTTAGTAGCATAAAATACTTTCATCCTATGTCATGTTGTAACACTTTATATAAATGTATAGCCAAAGTCATTGCAACTTGACTAAAAAAAGCCATGCTTATGTAATCAATAGTTCCTAGTCAGCCTTTGTGGAGGGCATATCTATTGCTGATAATGTTATGCTTATGCAGGAATTGATCGGAGGTTATCATCAAGACAAAATGGCTCCAAATTATGCCCTAAAAATTGACCTTCTAAAAGCCTTTGATTTTATCTCTTCAACTTTAATTCAATAAATGCTAACTAAATTAAAATTTTCCTCTAATATCATCAATTGGATCATGGAGTGTATCTCCTATACTTGTTTTTTGTCCAACTCAATGCAATCTTAGAGGGATTTATTTAAAGGAAAAAAAGGTCAAAGGCAAGGGGATAAAGCAAGAATGAGGGAAATTACATTATTCTAAAAATAGGATTAATTACATTTACCTCCCCTAGGGTTTCTGACAATTACGGATACCTCCCCTATAATTTTTGAAATAACACTGTCCCCTCTTCTGCTTTAATTGTCAGTAACAGATTCCCTCCTTGCCTCAATAGTTGTTAATTGACTTAACGGAACTCAATAATGTTAGCATAAAAATGGCAAGAAATACCAAAATTTCCCTTAAAAGTAATACTAAGACAAGACAATCCTTAAAACCCATGGTTAAATGACAAAATTACCCCAATTTTTTCCTAAAATGCATAACTACAAGTACTTAATTTGTTTTTTATATCTCCTAGTCATTACAAATTTTTATCTCTTGAAACGGGAATTTTTTTTTTTTTTTGCAGAGAAAATAAGATCTAATACTTAAAATCAAAAGACTTCCTATCCTTAATTTGTCACAGAATTGTAGAAACACATAAAATAATAATTTTGTAGAACTGTAAGACAGAATTGGAGAAGGGAAGAAAATAAAGAATTCGCAAGAAGCCAATTCAAAACCAAATAACTAATCTCCTAAAAGACAGAACCAAAAGAAGCTCCAAAATAAAAACCAGAACATCACTCACAGAGCCAAAAATTGAGGCAAAAGAAAAGCCAAACTTATAACAAAATCAAGTCCATCAAAACTAACTGCAAGCATACTTACAGGTTCTTAGTGCAGCAACAACACAAAACCATTCGCACCTCCTCCACTTACATCTCCGTTTGCATCAATATAGCTTGGAATACTTTTATAGGATGGTGGTAGAATCTAGCTTATCACTAGAATAATTGGAATAATAAAAATCATGTTTTTTTCTCTTGTTGTTTTTCTCCTCTAGCAAATTTGGACAGTGCAAACTGAACTGTCCATACATGTATATAGAACATAGGTTCCACCAACTATAATTGGATGGGCATATTATGCATCACCGATTGCTTGCATGATTCTTGAAAAAGAATATGACATGGACAATAATGGATAATGAATAGCAAGATGACCCAAATTTTTTTTAAAAAAGAATGATGACATGAATTGAATGACTAAAAAAAATACAATTCCACCATAACTCTAGGTATGCGCCATAACTTAATGGTCATAACAACAAACGAGAGAAAAAATATGCACCATAGGACCATAGGAATTGAAAAACAACATGTTTCCTTCTTTCATATAATAGGCAACTTCGGGGGCTCTTAGATGACACTATCGATCTTTGATTGGCCTCGCAATTTTGCTCCCAAAAATATTCGCTTTCATGTTCAACAAAATTATGGCTTTTTAGAGAGAGAAACTAGAAAGATCTCATTAACCAATTGCCAAAATTGTTGCCAATCAAGCTTTTGTATGTATTAAAATATCAAGAGCTTGGGCCATCATGCTAGCCAGATTAGAAGTAGTTGAAAGAAGCAACAATTTGGTGGCCTAAATAGAGAAAAGAAAATAGAAATCAAACGAAAGTTGATTTTTTTTTACTAAATCTCTTGAGAGTCTAATCAATTTTTTGCTCAGCAATTCTTAAACTTGTTGCATATAAATCCCACCACAACCTTGACATGGTTGTGGGTTACCCTCATTTGTTCTTCATTGACATTGTCTATACAACATAAAAGAGGATCTGAGGAATATAAAGAACAGAGCTAAACTATAACTAGATCAACCAGACCAAAAAAATAACCAACCCACATCCTCATCAACACAAAAATTGCACATAGTTGCTAAATTTTTGTTCATACAAGATGAATACAATGCAAACCCCTAAAGCATAACCTAATTGCACAAAATAATACTCTTGCAAGCAACCCAATTCAATCTTTCTCGTTAAATAAGAGGGAGCGGCAAGTAGCACTGACATGGGAATATTATTGAATGAGGCTACCGATTGTCTCTAGATGAGAGTGTAGTGATCAGTGGTGGTTCGCATGAGTGGTGATGTTGGAAACATTAGTGGTGTTGAATAGTGGTGGCTATGATACAAGTGGCCGCTTTGGTGTCGGCGGTGTTGATTTGCGATGGGAGTTAACAGTGGGACTGAGATGTCGTGGTGGCAATGACGGCCGTCTTTGCATAGTTTAGGGTAGAGAAATTGAGAAAGATGAGTGAGATTAGGGTAAATATGAGAGAGAGGTAAAGAGGAAAGATAATTTCTAATTTTTTACTTTAAGATCTTATTAAATATAAGGGGTAAATTAGTAAATTAATAGATTCCGTTAACTTCGTTTATCCGACATTATTGACAAGGGAGACAGTGTTATTTTAGAAATTATAGGGGGTATCCGCAATTGTCAAAAACCCTAAAAGTACAGAATTATTAGGATCCATTGGATAATCTTCTTAGATTGAATGGTCCTATGTACATTTCACAAATATTTCAATATAGAAGTCACCTTGAATGAATCCATTTGAAAAAATGGTAGTCATCTCAAAACTAATATTTAAAATTATGAAATTTTTTCATTTTAAGAAAATTAAAAAAGATCATATTGTTATGTGAGGGAATGTATATGAGAATTAAATAAATTATGTTATTTTTTCTTTGTAATAACTTAAGTTTTTCTTGTTCTAATCAATTAAAGAAAATAAATTTTTATATTAAAATATCATTCAAAATGTTTATCCATTCAATCAAAGGAATGTCCAATAGGAACTTAAGGAATGGACTAGAGAACATTTGTCATGGCCTCACCAATCCAAACTCGGGATCTGAACAAACTCCTATTGGAAAAATGAATAAATTTGTTCCTTTTAGGAACTCATATTCACAATACCTTGGGTGTTGGTATAACTTGGACAATAACTAAAGATTAACAAAATATGTCACTACAAAAATACTAATTTTTTGCGACGCACAGGTGTACGTCACAAAAGGCAACTATTAGCGACGTACACCATGGGGGTTGCTAAAAGCAACAAAAAAGGGCCTTTCCCTCGCAAAAAAAGGGCGTCAAACAATTAGCAACGGACCAACAACTATTAGCGACGCACACGTGCTTCGCCAAACTTTAGCGACGCTTAGTGTGCGTTGCTGATATTTGTTTAATTAGAACGACGTTGTGCTGTCACATTATTTGCGATGCTCATGGGCTTTTTAGGGACGCTCAATGTGCGTTGCTAAAAAGCTCACCATATATGCGCCTGACCTTTCATTTTCTTCTTCCCCTCTCGATCAGTACTTCGACCCCTCATATTCCTCTTCTCCTCTCGATCTGTCGGTGGCACAGTGGTTTCTTTTTCTCCATTCTCACTCCTCTCGACGACGGCGGTGTCTTCTTCTCAACTCTCACTCCTTTCAATAGCGGCAACTGGACGAAACATTCTCGACAGCGACGACGACGACGACGACGGCAGTTCAGACGTAAACCATCTCCACGGCGACAGAGAAAAACTCATCAACTCCTCGTTAGGTTTTCAAAGACCCCAGCTACATTCACAGATCGGACCAACATCAGTCTTCTAAGGTTAGTAATTCTTGCAATCCAAATATGAGATAAATGAGAACAATTAGTAATTTGGAGAAAACAAATTTTTTAAAACTCAAAATGTGGAAAGGAAAATTGTTTCCCATTTTTGTGAATCATATCATTGGAGAAAAAAATTATGATTAAAGTATACTCTTGTACAATTTGTTTCTAAGAGTATTTCATTTTATGTTTGATGACTAAATCTATTGATTGTGTTGCTCAAATCTCAATAGTTTGTATTATTTGTTGATAATGTCCTTCTTGAGCAATTTGTTGGTTTGTTGTTGTTTTGGATGTGAATTTTTGTTATTTTGGTTACTGATATACTATGCTCACTGTATAAACTATGTTGGCTGCTAACTAATTATACTATGCTAACTATTTAAACTAATTAGCCTATCATTGTAGGAAAGTGTGAGAAAATTTTAATTTTTTTTATTGATATTTTTCATAATTTTTCTAATTTAATTTATTACATAATTATGACATAACAATATAATTCTAATTGGTCCGATGGTTACACCAATAACCCATGAGCTCATTTTTTCGATTTAATGAGCTGTTATATAAGAGTGTACATATGACCTTTCATCTCAATGTTAAAACATATCAAAAAGCCCATACTAGATATTTTAATACTATTTTTTCAACTCTTAGATTTCAATTTATGTATCAACTTATTATTGAATGAGAAATGCTAGTATAAGTTGCGAGTGTCGAATACTCACGATCTAATTGTTACATACATTATACAGACAATGTGTATATTACACGTTCGAACATAATTACACAAAAAATTATGAAGGCTTTTTAATTAGTATTATTTTCTCTTTCTTTTTAATTACTATTTGATCTGGTGATGATTGCCCTCTGTTAATTGTACATCGATGTGGGATGGCTGAATTGTATAGCATTGGAACTTTTGAACTTGCTTTTATAAGTAAGCAAGCCATTGATCTTAGTTTCTCATAGCCGATGTGGGACTAATGGAAAAACACATTTTCATTTTGCATCAACATTTTTTTGAACTTTTCATGTTATCTAGTAAAGATTTTGAAAGAATCAATTTCTTGAAAACTTTCATTTCATGCTGCATGTGTATTCATTTTTTTTTTTTTTTCTACACCTTGATCTTGTTAGAAATTTACATGTTGAAACTTATCGTTTTATACTTCTTTAATTTTCCAACAAATTTTGTTCCCTTTTCATAAATAATTTACAATATATTATTTAAAATTGTTTTCATGTTTTATATAATTTTATATATTATTAATGTTAATAATAAATATATTTATGATGTAATTATGACATCACGGTTCGATTCTGGTTGACCCAACGGCTGAACCAGTGACCTGTGACTCGGTCTTTTTTCCGGTTCGTTTAACGATTTGAGTTTTAAGACATTGGGTCTAACAAGCATAGTTCAAACTCAAAAGTATTCATAAGCGATGCTTCAAACACAATTTTTTTGTAAAACATTGTACAAGTTCAGAATTGGGGATTTTATCAGACTATTAGCTTTGAAGAAAAAAGTATTTTTGCTCTAGAAAGCAAGAGAATACTTCTGAATTTCTCTAGGAAACTAGAATAAGTTCTATTGAATTGCTAACCTTATGGAGTTAAGGTACCCAACTTTTTGCAAGATTTACATTTGTTTCATCAGATGTAATAGTTAATAATTTGTTTTGATTTGTGGAAAACAAATCAACAAAGATATCCAATAATTGAAATTATAAGTTAAACAACAAGGCCAAATAATTAAGTAGTAATTCCAAATTATGTAACTAAATGATCATGTAACTCAATGTATAATTGCATTCATGTAAGCCTAGCCCCGGTCGGGAGTCATTTTCATCACATGTGAATCTTGTCGCGAAATTTATTCGCGATTGAGCTTGTGTGTATGAAAATTGATTCTTGAATTGTTCAGAGAGGACAGTTCAGAAATTCATAAATCTGCATTGCAATCAATAGCACATGCGTGAATATTCCACTATGACAAAATTTCAACACGGTCTCCTATTGTTCTCTAGGTATATATTTAGGCGTGCTAACGTCTATCTTGTATACTTGGAGAACCATGAGGAAATGCAGCCGAAATTTTTTATGAGTGGAATGAAGCATTTGATTTGCTGCTGATTGCAATGTAAATTGTGCATTCACGAATGGGATAGGACCACCTTACCCATTAGAGAGAAGTTAGAGGTGATAGGATTCATGTTTCATATTTATAATAAGTATCATTTTTTACTTGTATTAGGTAGACGAAAATGGATAAGAGTTGGATGGACTTGAGGGGCAGGCATTTGCCAGGGTATGTGAAAGGGATCAAAGATTTTATTAAGTTTGCTCGTGCATCTGCAGATGGTAGAAATAGAATAAATATCTATGTAGGAGGTGCAATAATAGGGATTATATGCACATAGATGAGACCAAAGAGCACTTACTCCTACACGGGATGGACAAGAGGTATACGTGTTTGGAATTTCACGGAGAACACCGTGACATACGAGTGGTATTTGAGGATGAAGAAGAAGACGACGATAATGATTTTGGTGATAATGTTGGGGTTGGTTAGGAAGGCTTGCCACAAATGCTGGCAGACTTGCAGGGGGCCACAACTGGGGTGAGTAGTCATAGGAGTGACACAGGATAATCGGAAGCGTTTGAGTCGTTGTTGAGGGAAACAAGGCAGCTGTTATATCCAGGTTGTGATAAGTTTTCAAAATTGGACTTTCTCGTGAAACTCCTTCATATTAAGATCATCAACCGATGGAGTAACAAATTATTTAATATGGTCATTGACTTGATTAAAGTTGCGTTTCCTACTAGGGAGACCCTTCCGAAATCATATTATGAGGCAAAAAGATTATTAAGAGATTTGGGCCTCGAGTATATTCCCATACATGCTTGCAAAAACAATTGCATGTTATTTTGGAAGGAGACTGAACAATGTATGGATTGTACGGTGTGCCACGAACCCAGGTACATGTTGAATGAAGGAAAAAGCAAGACAATTTCGTACAAGGTGCTGAGATATTTTCCCTTAAAACCAAGGCTACAAAGGTTGTACATGTCTCAAAAGACGGACAAAAGATATGCGGTGGCATAAGGAGAAGCATGTTGCTGAGGAAAATGTATGTAAGCATCCGAAAAATTCTCAAACTTGGGCTGAGTTTGATACAAATCACGAATGGTTTGCAAATGAGGCGCGTAACATACAACTTGGGTTGGCTAGCGACGGTTTCAATCCGTTCGATGACATGAGTAATGCCTACAGCATGTGGCTGGTGTTTCTTGTGTTGTATAACTTGCTACCGTGGAAATGTATGAAAGAACCATTTATCTTCATGTCATTGCTTATTATAGGGCCAAAGTTTCCTGGTAATGAAATTGATGTGTACTTGCATCTTTAGTGGATGAGTTAAAGGAATTGTGGGAGGTGGGAGTGGAGGCATACGACGTCTCTAAGAATGAGACATTTCAATTGCATGCAACGTTACTATGGACCATAAATGATGTTTCAACATACGGGAACTTGTCTGGGTGGAGCAGTAAGGGGTATCTGGCATATCCTGATTTACAATAAGGATGTATGTTCCCTACATTTGTCCAATGGAAAGAAGATATTCTACATGTGCCATCGTTGTTTTCTACCGCCATCACATGGCTGGCGAAATTGGTAGAAGCATTTGTTTGATGGAAAAATTGAGCACAGATTGTCACCTCCATTGTTGTCTGGCAAAGACGTGTTGGCGCAATTGGCACTCATCCAACCAGTAAGGTTTGGGAAGATACCGGGTAGTAAGAAGAGGAAGTGTACTAATATGGAGTTAAATTAGATGAAGAAGAGCATATTTTTTGATTTTCCGTACTTGGAGACCCTTAAGTTGAGGCACAATTTGGATGTTATGCACATCGAGAAGAACATCTGTGCTAATGTGCTGGAACTTTAATAAACATTGAAGGGAAGATGAAGGATACTATTAAAGCCCGGTTGGACTTGCAGGATCTAGGAATACCGAAAGAGCTACACCTAATACGTAGCGGTGATAAATATATCGTGCCTCCTGCACAGTATACGTTATCATCCGCAAAGCGAATAAGGATTTGCGAGTGGTTTAAATCGGTGAAGTTCCCAAATGGATACGCATCGAATATATCTTAGTGTGTAAATGTTATAGATGGGAAAATATCCAGATTGAAGAGCCATGATTGCCATGTCCTTTTACAATGACTCCTTCCTGTTGCACTACGTGGATATCTCACCGATGACATATCAACTACATTGACTGAGTTGGGCTGCTTCTTTAGAGAATTATGCGCGAAGACGTTGAATTTGGAAGTACTTGAAAAGCTCGAAAGGGATGTTGTCGTGATCCTCTGCAAGTTGGAAAAGATTTTTCGTCCAGTTTTATTTGATGTAATGGTCCACTTAGTTGTGTATTTGCCTCATAAGGCAAAAAGTGACGAACCTGTCCAATACCGTTGGATGTATTCAATAGAAATGTACATTTAATTTTATTCATTGTGTTATCTATCCATCCTGACTATTTTAATGTATAACTGATTAATTATTAAAACATATATTTGTACACATTGAAGCAATATGTGCGTAACAAAGCACGACCAGAAGGGTCAATTGTTGAGGCTTACGTTGATGCTGAATGTCTCACTTTTTGCTCTATGCATCTTTAAGATATTGAGACAAGGTTTAATCATCAAGAGCGAAATTCTGATAGATGTCCAGGGTAGCAACGAACTGACCTTGCAGTGTTTAATCGGAATGTATGGCCAATAAGTGCCTGTATATATGAATGACGTCATCCTCAAGACTTGGAAAAAGTCCACTATATCGTGCTCAACAACTGCAATGAGACATTGCCATATTTTAAGTAAGTTTATCAAAATCATTGCAATACTACGTTAGTACATAAATGTAAGTTACATATAACATATCTCATCATATGCAGTGAGCATACGGTCGAGCTTTTGAGAGAACATATATCAAGTTCTGATCTAGAACAAAGATAACAAAATTTGTTTCCAAAGTGGTTCAAAGAATGTGTAAGAATAGGTTTCAATTAATTGTAATTGTATTAATTAATGCATTTGTATTCAATTAATTTTGTACTTGTATTCAATTAATAGATGAAGCTATTACGCCACCAACAATCTCGCTACACCGATTTAATTGTTGATGGTGTTCGATTTCACATGAGGGAACGTGAGGTCAGTCGAGGAACACAGAATAGCGGGGTTCTTGCTTAGGGAAATGGTGACCCAGGACAAACTGTAGAGTACTATGGTGTTTTACAAGACATCATACAGTTACATTATTGTTACGGTCAATATGTGTATATTTTTAAATGTGATTGGTGGGATGTAAGTAATAAGAAGACTAGAATGCAGATCGATAAGCGCTTCATAAGTGTTAATACGTCACGTACGGCATTTAAAGATGATCCATATGTTTTGGCATCTCAAGAAAAGCAAGTTTTCTATTTGAAGGACACAAAAATCAGAGGTGATTGACATGTTGTCCAAAAAATAAAATTTAGAAATGTTTATGATGTACTAGAAGTTGGTGAGGGAAATGAAGACTTAGAGAGGATTGAGGAGGCACTACAAGAAGAGTCTCAATCTGCCCACGATGGTGTTGTTTGGCATGATCAGGAAAATGTTGCTTCGTATTGGTTGAATAGAACTGATGTAGAACCAGATCATGTCATAGCTTTCGACGTCACCAATACCACACAATTAGATCCGAGGGATGCAATTTTCATTAATGATGATGATGAGGAAAGTGATTTTGATGATGATACATTGTTAGAGTATTGTATCGAGAATGAAGAAATTTCAAGAATAGATAAAGATACTGACTCAGATGAATGATTGTAATAGGTGTTACATGTGTTAGTATCAAGTGTAACGGATTTAGGCTTTTATAATGTAATAGATATTCAATTTTTTTATGTAATGGGTATTCATTTTTTCTTCGATAAGGATTTTAATTTTTATGATTAAATAGAAACAATTTTATTTTTAAACTTTCTTCGTAGCTATGGTTGGACCAGGTTCACGCAGACGCATAGTTATGACGGACCCATCGACCCTTCCCCTTCATCTGTAGGGGTCGACCGATCCTGCCGTCGATGGTATGCATAGTTTCTATTTTTATTAATGATTATATAAATATAGGTACTAATTGATGCTATTTTATTTCTTCTAAAGCTTTGACCACCGCCCCTAGACAAGGGCGTGGTAGGTCAAAAAATCATAGTTTGCAAGTTCAGATGGAGGTAGCAGGGGGCGCGCACCTTCGGATTACGATACCTCTGGGCTTGCTGAAGCCCGTTGGTGGGTGGGCACAGCAATTCACCACTGAGGTCGGCACCATTTGCTAGCTATACGCCCCACTCCATATTAGTGACTAGGAGTCGGGTCACTGACGCGGAGAGATGGGATATTCATGCGTATATCTTGGTATGTCTTTTATTATTGTGTTCAACTAAATTTTAACATATCTAATATATGCTTGTCACGCCCTAAATTTTCATAAACTTGGGAAGTGAGTAAAAGGAATTTATTAACCAAAAAAATAAATTAATTAATTTAAAGCATCCTTTAATTCTCAGCAAAAAAAAAAAAAAAATTCATTATTCCATACTCTAAGGTCATTAACCAACCAAAAAAAAAAAAAAATTGAGAATCATTTGAATATATTCTGAAAACTTTGTTTAGGCCTTTATACCTTTCGTGGTCAATTCACCCGAACATATTTGAAGTCTCAAAGTATAATTATTTTTAAACAAAAGTATTTGTCGAGACAATCAGTTTAGACTTTTGAATCACTCCATTCAGATTTAAAATGAATTTATATGAAAATCAGAAAGTTTGAAAAAAAAAAAAAAACTTTAATTTCGAATGAACAGTAACGTGAGAAACCAATAGCTAAAAGTGAACAGTAACCTTGAAGGTTACTGTTCACCTGGAGCAAAAATTCCACTTCAGAAAAATGCTGCTCCAAATCCTTTGATTCAAATCGAATTTTATCTCAATATACAGATCCAAATGTAATGAAATCTATGCCAAAATCTTCCTTATTGAGTCTAGTTTCTATACCATTTTGAATCACTCAAAAATTCCACATAGAACTCAAGTTACAATGAAAACACTACCCATAGGTAAGATTTTGCACACTTGCAGCAAAATCAATATAACTTTCTCATTTTAAAAGCTTTCAAAGTCCTATGATATATAAAAAGAAAGCTAAGAAATAGACCTATCTAGAAATGTAAGGAACTTTAATTAATTCAAAAGGACCAAAAAGTTATAGTCCCACGAAGTGGGCTAATCTGCCGAAATGATTTTGTAGAATCGAAATTAAGGCATGTTTTATGCCGTTTGACATTCCTTCTAATTCTTCAAGTTATTTTAACCCCAAATTTTTCACCAAGTCTTTCAAGCCCCTTTTTCACCCATTTTCAGCCCAATTTCCTAAGGTTTCTAAACCTCCATTTTTAGCACTTTACTCACCCATTTCAAGGGTGTTTTACACACTTATCTAATGTTTAAATTTTTTAAAAATTCGGACATAACCTCTTTTGTTTTTCGAAGTGTTTTTCTCACCTAATTTTCACAACATCCATATGTGTAATTGCATAAACAACCCACCCTCACTCGGTGGCCACAAGTTCATCAAATTTAAACATACATCGTCTATTTTTAACATATCCATTTAGTACACATTAAACCAAAAACAACATACATTCATTTGGGTCTTAACCCATACATTTCAAAATGGCCCAAGGCCTATTGTTCACAATTTACTCAAGTCCAAATACAATAAATTGAGCTTATGCCCATACATTCAAAAATATGCCCCAAGGGCCAAATCTTCAATATAATACATTTCTTCACATCCTTCAAGACTTAAACAAGTTTGAAGTGCCCGGGACCTCTTCTAAAAAATGATATCCCACGAATGGGTCAGCTCAATAGCTGGTATAACATAATACTAAGACTAGCAACAAATTTAAGGGCGTGGCATGTGCAAGTGTACAGTTCAAGACTATAATCCCATTATCCCACAATGCCATGCAATGTCTATATGTGTGACACACACATGCAACTCTATGCCACCCATGTCTCGCTTCACGGTCCTTCCCCGTTAGCCTGCAAGTACCACAGTATGTCTCACTTCACGGTCCGGACCCCGTTGGCATGCGAGTACCAATGGCTGATTTTGGGTTTTTCACCACAGGATCTACACCCTCATAATGCATAGCACCACGTGCTCAACCCACACCATGTTTTCAAAGAATCACATTATGCCAAAATGCCATGATCTCATCATGCAATCTCTATGTGACAATTTATCAAACATATGGTGTCCCTTTTTCAAGTCATGCAATTTATCCCACAAAATACACAACTTTAAACTCCAAAACATCATGCTCATAACATATGTCATAACCAATCATATTAACATATATCCAAATCACAATCTCACAATTCTACTAGTTCACAAAGGACATAAATTTTCCATAAAGTACTAAAGCACCAATTCATCACATGGTCCAAGCCACAAGGTGTGTCAACATGCAAATGGGTTCCAAATTGTAACAATACAATTTTATCAATATAACACACCTCAATCAAGGCAACAAATCATCCAATAACACCAAGAACACATATATCCCTTAACTATCAACTCTAGGCTTTTCAAAGGAACTACCTTCTAAGTGGTTTCTTAACATTAAATACACTCCCTAAATAGTCCAATAACATGGAAAAATACAAGAAAGCTTAAATTTATTGCTAGCTTAGCACCACATCATACCTAGATCAGTTTTTCTCAAACTACAGAGGCTATGATGGCTATATGGCCAAAATTTTTAGTGACAATACAGGTCTCTATGAGAGGAACAACTTCTCAGAAGGAACCTTGGCGAAAATCTAACTCATAAAGCGTGTTTTAGAGGCTTGAAGCTTGAAGAACTAGGGCTTTTCTCTCTCTCTCTCTCTCTCTCTCTATGAATGTGAGCTGTTGTAAATGCAGAATGAAATCTGTATAAAATTGGGTCTAAGTGTTCTATTATAGTGGAAGAGCAAAGGGCAAGGGGCAAAATGACCATTTTGCCCCTTAATGAGTCTAGGGACCCCGTTACTCTACAACCCATCTCGAAACACCTCAATTTGATATTTTGTTTTAACCAATGTTCATAAAATTATTTTAAATGAAAATTTTCAAAAAAATAAATTTTTGCTTGTGGCCGGGTTTGGCTGTTTCCACCCGGGTCACCCGGATGCCCTTTTGGTCCAATTCTGAAAACTATTTTCGTTTTGGCTAAAATTAGTACAGCAGGTACATTATAATATTCTAAGCATATTTCTCTTCTATGATACACTCCAAATATGCTTCTAAACATGTCAAATGGTGAAATAATGCCTGAAAATGTTTTACTAGCAAAACTGTGCAAGAATAATGCCCTACTGGCAAAAACGAAAAATTTTCCCTCATTTTTCAGATCTCTACAATGCCGTAATGTTTTGACAATGACATGCTTTACAGGAGAAGTTTGACATCGATCTCCAGCTGCCTCATGTCGTGAAGGTAGTGGACCGTTACTTGGGAGTCTATTTCAAGGACTACCGACACAGGTTTCACATGCACTATGAGTCGGAGGTGGCAGCCGGTAGAGAGCCTCGCGACAGACCCTACAGGGGGGTGGCAGTGGAAGATTGGATGTTACTATATGACCAGTTCGCTAGAGATGCATTCCAGGTAAAAATTGTCAAAATTTATTTTTTTGTATGATAAATCATTGTCATTTATACTAACGTTCTTTGTTTTGGCCAAGTGTAGGAACTTAGCAAGAAAAATAGTGAGAGTAGAAGCAAGCAAAAGGTGATCCACTGTGGTGGATCACGATCTTTTGTTAGGTATAGGCATGAGACGATAAGTTAATACATGTATTAAGTTTTTATTCTATAATCTTTTCCTGAAATTAATCTTCACAAGTTACTGTTTATTTGCTGCAACGAGACCAGGAGACCGGTGCACCACCCAACTGCATTGAGTTATGGCACATGACGCACTACAATACCGAGAAGGGTTAGACTGGGCCTGAAGCTCAGTGGCTTTATGTAAGTTATTTATGTATATATACCAGTATTAATACTTTAATATTAATCTAAAGTTATAAAAATAGTAACATATATTTATGTTTTTATAGGAGGAAATGGTCCAGCTGCGTGATTAGCCGAGTCTTGAGGGTGAGAATTCACCGACCGATAACCAAATATGGGAGATTGTTTTGGGCAAGAGGAGCGAATATGTGCATGGCTTACGGAGTGGGATGGAGCAGACATCATCGTCCTCTACCGTCGAGAGTGATGCTAGGTTTCACACAACCACCCAGAGAGCTGAGGCAGCTAAGAGACGAAATGCAGAGTTAGAGCAGAAGATAACAACGATCGAGGAGCGCCAGGCCCAGCTAGAGGCTCTGTGCAGACGATGCTCAGCCAGTAGGGAGGCTCTGTTCAGCCTTGACAAGTTTTTAAAAATTTACTTTGGTGGATTTATTATTTATAGAAAATTTTACGTAAAAAAAAATAGAGTTGCACGAACTTATTTAATTTCAACGATTCGAATGACCGTTAAAAACTTATATAACTTTCCACTCTAGAAAGGCCCATTTTAGGGTTTTGACAGACCAAAATGTCGGATATCGGCATACCGACCCTAAAACCCCATCACACACATCATAAATGATAAAATAGACTTGCACAAACTTACGACACTCGGTTCGGATCACCGGTTTGAAACTTATGTAAGTTTCTGCTCCAAAAAGGCCTATTTTGGGGTTTTGACGGACCAAAACACTAGATATCGGCCTAACTACCTCTAAACCCCATCACACACCTCATAAATGAGCAAATAGACTCGCACAAACTTACGGCACTTGATTCGGATCAATGGTTTGAAACTTATGCAAGTTTCTGCTCCAAAAAGGCCATTTTGGGGTTTTGACGGACCAAAATGCCGGATATAGGCCTACCGACCTCAAAACCCCATTACACATTTCCCAAAAGATAAAATAGACTTGCATGAACTTACGACACTCGGTTTGGATTACCGGTTTGAAACTTATGCAAGTTTTTGCTCCAAAAAGGCCCATTTTTTAGTTTTAAAGGACCAAAATGCTGGATATTGGCCTACCAACCCTGAAACCACATCACACACCTCAAAAATAATAAAATATACTTGCACAAACTTATGACACTCGGTTTGGATCACCGGTTTGAAACTTATGCAAGTTTCTATTCCAAAAAGGCTCATTTGGAGTTTTGACGAACCAAAATGCTAGATATCGGCATAAAAACCTCAAAACCCCATCACACACCTCACAAATGATAAAATAAACTTGAATGAACTTACGAAACTCGGTTTGGATCACCGGTTTCAAACTTATGCAAGTTTTAGCTCCAAAAAGGCCCATTTTTGAGTTTTGACAAACCAAAATGTTGGATATCGGCCTACTGACCTTGAAACCCCATTACACACCTCAAAAATGATAAAATAGATTTGCAGGAACTTACGACACTTAGTTTGGATCACCGGTTTGAAACTTATGCAAGTTTCTACTCCAAAAAGGCCCATTTTAGGATTTTGACAAACCAAAATGCCAGATATCGGCATACCGACCCCAAAACCCCATCAAAAACCTCACAAATAATAAAATATACTTGCACGAAACTTATGACACTCGGTTCAGATCACCGGTTTGAAACTTATGCAAGTTTTTGCTCTAAAAAGGCTAATTTTTGAGTTTTGAAGGACCAAAATGCTGGATATCAGCATACCGACCCCGAAACCCCATCACACACCTCTCAAATGATAAAATAGACTTGTACGAACTTACGACAATCGGTTCAGATCACCATTTTAAAACTTACGCAAGTTTCTGCTCCAAAAAGGCCCATTTTGGGGTTTTGACGGACCAAAATGCCAGATATCGGCATACCGACCCCGAAACCCTATCACACACCTCACAAATGATAAAATAGACTTTCACGAACTTACAACACTCGGTTCGGATCACCGGTTTGAAACTTATGCAAGTTTTTGCTCCAAAAAAGCTAATTTTTGAGTTTTGACGGACCAAAATGCTGGATATAGGCCAACCGACCCTGAAACCCATCACACATCTCACAAATGATAAAATAGACTTGCACAAACTTATAACACTCAGTTTGGATCATCGGTTTGAAACTTATGCAAGTTTCTGCTCCAAAAAGGCCCATTTTTGGAGTTTTGACGGAGCAAGATGCCGGATATTGGCCGACCAACCTCAAAACCCCATCACACACCTCACTAATGATAAAATAGACTTACACAAACTTACGAAACTCAGTTCGGATCACCGGTTTGAAACTGATGCAAGTTTTTGCTCCAAAAAGGTCAATTTTTGAGTTTTGCCAGACCAAAATGCCGAATATCAGCCTACCGACCCCAAAACTCCATCACACACCTCCCAAATGATAAAATAGATTTGCACAAACTTATGAGACTCGGTTCGGATCACCGATTTGCAACTATGCAAGTTTTTGCTCCAAAAATGCCCATTTTTTAGTTTTGACGGACCAAAATGCCGGATATCGGCCTACCAATCCTGAAACCCCATCACACACCTCCCTAATGATAAAATAGACTCGCACAAACTTATGGCAATCAGTTCGGATTAGTGGTTTGTAACTTATGCTAGTTTATGTCGTTCTTACTATTTATGCATGGAAAAAGAAAACAATAAATTCACTTTCATATATATTTAATAAGTGTTCTAATATATACCTTTTTATCTTTATTTCAGATTGATTGGAATTATTGCACCGCTGTCTTTCTGTTTTGCATCGAGAATTATTATTTTTATTTTTATTTTTTTCTTTTCATGGACATCTGTAATTACATTTTCTGAGACAATTTTTTATTTTTGTATTTATTGTTAAATTATAATTTTACAAATGTAAGTAATTATTATTATAATATATATATATATATATGAATGTATTTTTCTTTTAATATACTCATTTTAGAATGTTTGAATTTTATTATATATCAAGATGATTGATATAGGTTGAAACAGGAATAAAACAAAAAAATAAAACAAGTCAAAATACGGGCAAAAAAAAGAGAAAAACAACTTTTAGCGATGCACACAAGGGCGTCGCTAAAAGAAAAGCAGCCATTTTTAGCGTCACTTCACATTCGTCACTAAATCAGACCAATAAACTATTAGCGACACCCTCTGAGCGTCACTAAAGGGCCCCTTAGCAACGCTCATTGCGTCCATGGCTAATATTAGCGACGCGCATTTCTGATTATTAGAGACGCACTAAGGGCATCGCTAATAGGTATTTTTAGCGACGCATACATGGGTAGGCATTGCTAATAGTATTTGCGACACGTCTTTAGCGACGCATGTGGCGAAGCTCATGTGTGCGTCGCAAAATTGCTTTAGCGACACTTTTTGTTACTATTAGCGACGCTTGCGTGTGTTGCTAATAGTCTGTTTTCCTGTAGTGTGTGTAAACATAAGTTTGTGGAGATGTACGACCTTGAGGTGATAGAGAGCTCCTAGAATGCACAAATACTTTCAAAAACTACTTCTTATGTTGTGTGTTTTTGTATATTATAGAACTATCACTAACCTCTATCTATAAAGGACGTAGACACATATATCTAGACTCTTACATTTAACATATTCATCTCTCTTTGTCTCACATACATCATGATGTATCACATTTTGAATCTACCCCAAAGACTCATGCAATCCCAAGACTCTAATACAATGAACTATCCAATGTATCTAACTACATTTGATAAATCTAAATTACTCCAAGAGCACTACCCCTTAATTTAGAATTTATTCTTGTACATTTTCACCCAATGATTCTTCACTAGGATCAAGGACATCTTTCAGCTTCAACTTTTACTTTTCATTTTTTACACTGACATTTTCATACTAGAGACACCTCATTTTGTGACCATTGATTAAATAGGGTTAAAATCTTAACGTAATGGCATTCCAAGGAATTTTTGGTTGTTATAGTGGCACATTTTGAGAAGCTCTTTGATTAGGGGTAGTTTCATCATTTTTGATAAATTACTAAGATATTTTTGGTTGTATTTTTTTCATTTTACACATTTTTTTACCCCCAATGGCATTATCATAATTTTACACATCTTTCTGATCCTTAAGGGCACTCTTGGTAATTCCTAGAGGCTTCTCATCTCATAAGGGGATTTCAAAAATTTTACTATAGTCATACCTCTAGTAGGACTCTCTTACCCTTGAGAGGTATTTCAATATTTTTGGCCAGAGTCCTACCTTGGTAGGACTCTTCTACACTCTTATGCCTTCTGGAGGAGATTTTGGTAATTTTACTAGAGTCCTACCAGAAGTAGGATTCTCTGACCTAAGAAGGAATTTTCAATAGTTTTGGCCAGAGTCCTACCTTTGGTAGGAATTTTTTGGACTTTTTTTCCCTTTGGAGGGCATTTCTATAATTTTGGCACCATTTTGCCTCTTGAGAGCATTTTAGTAATGTTTTACACAATCTTACCCTTAATGGGACTCTTCAAACATTTACGGGGAATTTTTGTAATTTTTATGTCATTTTATCCTTTTTTGGATAATTTGGTAATTTCGACCATTTAGTGACAAATTGGGCAAATTTTCATACCTTGAGGGGAAATTTGGTCATTTTCCATGCTTTGGGAGGCAATTTGGAGATTTCACAAAATTGGAGGGAAATTTAGTAATCTTAAGTTGTTGAGTTATGCACAATTAGGAGTTTTCTTTTCTATAATTTTGTTGAATCTAGTTTATAGATATTTCCTTTAGTGGAGATTCATTAAATCTAGATATTTTCATTTTTGGGCTTTATTTGGAAATAAACTATTGTTTTCTTAATTCTCATTTGGTATTAGATGTAGATATTGATTTTATAGATTTTTTGCATTTTCATAATTCATTTTTAATCCATTTATTTAGTATATTCATGCTCTAGGATAATTATTTAATTTTTTTAATTTAATCATATAATTATCACTCAATATATTATCCTAACCCTCCATTTGTGAGGTCAATTATAGGCTATTGGATCAAGTCTCAATATTTTGCCTATGAATAGACCTTTTCCCCTGGTCACCATTCTAGAGGTCTAGAAATTTATAGCCTTATGTTGTTGTGCTAGTACAAATGCTCTCTTTTTCTCTCTAGACGTGTTCAAGTCCTTTTCCTCTCAAGGTTGAAGCCCTACCTGATTGACAATCTAAAGTCAATAAGCAAGTTGGAACTCTTCCCAAGGCATAATCCCAAGCCAAAGATTTTTAGCCGAAGTGTTGCCCGACATCCGCGACTAAACAAGGTACATCCTAAACCCTTACTTAGTCTTTTTTTCCTAGTTTTTACTTATTCATCACCTTTGATAGAAGAGTGTAAATCGGAGAACTACATAACTCTAATTTTATCTTAAGATGGATACGTAGGAAGCCTATGGGCCTAAGTCAAATCCTTTTTTCCTTTTAATTTTATTTATTTCATGCTTATACATTTCTTAATCTTTTATTTTGAGTTTAATCAGTAGATCATCACCTTCTATCATCATTGATAACAGTGGGTGACATAAGCCCACAAACCCGATTTATTCTATTATATCATTCTTGATAAGAGGGAATAGAAATTTATCAACTTCTATCACCATTGATAGAAGCAGATCAAGGGGTAGCTTGAGAACCTTTTTTCTTTATTTCTTTATGTTTTGGTTATTTATCATTATCTATTTCCATTATTTTATTTATTTCTATTGATCCAGTGATGCGCCTAGTGATTTAACACTTGAGGTCGGTTCGTTCAAACCGAGTAAGATGGGTGCCTAACATCTTATCACTCCATACCTTAGTCCACAGATCCATTTTCTTTGGTTTCAAATTGTGTAGCGACCTAAGAAATTATCAAAGGGTGTTTTGGAAATATTCTCTTTAGAGTGATGAATTTTGAAGATGAAATTTTATAAGGGATGGAGATTGTAAAGACTCGAAAAATCATCAAAGGGAAATTTGGTAAATTATAAGCATAAACCGAGGTTAGACTAGATATTAATTGAAGAAGTGTCGCATAAAATATAAAATAAGTTGATAAGTTATTACTACAACACATCAAAGCTTAAATGGAGTTTTGGTGATTTATTCGGGACTAGTGTGAGCCTCAGGGCTATACAATCATCTACTAGACGCAGATAAATATGAAAATTCAAACAAGGGAACTGAGAAAACGTACTGCATAGTTGGAATCAAAGCGTCCAAATTAGCTATGGTGCCAATTTGGTGCGATTCTAAAACAATTTAATTTTGGAGGTGTGTACGAGCACAGTTAGGCCAATTGGCCACGTGATGCCTTGGGAAGCATGAAAAGCTTCTCCAAGAAGCTAAGTGGAACCTTCTAGAACATAGACAAATTTCAGAAATTGGGTGGTGTAAGAGGAAGTCATTATGTATGGTAGGGGCATGGTAAAGGGACACAATTGACAATTGATGGGATATGAAAGAGACCTTCACCTTTTCTCTCTCCTCCTTTTTCTCTCTCCGCCCTTCCCCTCATGTAACAGACCTCCATCTCCCTTACCCAATTTCTCTCTTTCTTTCTTTTTCTCCCACTCACCTTTACATAGCTATGTTTGAGAATGTGTGTTTGAATGTGTTTGTGTGTGTATGGGTTGTGAAAGTGTGAGGATGTGGGTGTATAATAGAAACACAAGAGGAGAGTGTGTGATACACCATGTATGTGTGTGTGATTTAGTGAGCATATGTGTGTGTTTGCGTGTATGTTGACACACTAGGAACCAACCGAACAAAAAGAAGAATATGAGAAAAAGAAGAAGATGAAGAAGAGTGAAAAAGAAAAAAAAAAAAAAAAAAAAGAGAAAATAGAATGAGGAAAGGGGACTAGACTGAACTAGTGGTGCGAGACAACCATGAAAGCTTAAACCAAGCTTTCTCACTCTACTCTCTTTCCACGATCTCTCTCTCTAAAGGGCGAGGTAGGGGTTTTTAAGCATTTTTTGTTCAATTTCCAACCCATTTTGGTTTGTATAAGTGTGCATATATGTGTGTGCGCGCACGTGTATTAATATACATATGTGTGTGTGTGTATATATATATTACGATGGAAAGGGAAATCAAAATTGGGTTTCTCAGTTATTCTTGGAATTGATTCTTAAAAATGGTTTAGGATGGTTGGACATAAATATAGAAAAGATTTGGAAGAGATTTGGAACCACATAAGCGCTTGAATAGTGGGAAACCAATTAAAATGACCAGTCGTGGGAAAATCAGGCTTCAATTTAACGCACTATAAAACCTTAAAACTTGATTTAAATTGCTTAGGATGAGGCTCTACTGTGATTGAGAATGGAAAAGGATCAAAAATAGCATGAGAACTTAGAAAAAATACAGATTTCGGCGAGGGTTCCAACAAATGCGCATGACAAAAAGAGCAAAAAGTGGTCAGCGGCGAGTCAACGGGTCAACATTAACCGGTCAAGGTTAGTGGTTGACCCGGGTTAGTCAATCGAGTCAGCAAGTAGGCTAACTATTTATTCAAGTCGAGTCAACAGGTCATGTGGCCTTAGGGGCTATTTGGTTGCACAAACTAGGAAAACTAGATTTTGGGGCAAAAGTTAAAAAAAGAATCGATTCAAATCTGAATGGGTTCATTGTTAAACTGGTTCAAAAGTAAAAAATTATGAAAATGCCCCTTCCTTTAATATATAGAATTTTAAATGCAAATTAAAATTAAAAATGGGCTTTTTAAGGATTTTTAGGCATTCTGGACTCAATGGCATGGTCCATTTGGGCATTTGGGGACTCGGAGTGGTCCCACATAAATGTGTAAAATTATAAAAATATCCCTGATGACAATTTAAGTAATTTAAAGGCAAACTAAAAATCTAAAATGGGCGATTCCAAGGTTTTTGGATGCCCAAAACTTAAATATGCTATTAAATTGGACAAATAGGAACCTGATGATGGTCCCACCTAAAGTGGTAAAATGAAGATTATACCTCTATACTTATACTAAGCAATTAAAAGCCTAAATAAGATCTGGAAGAGGCATTTCTAATATTTTTAGATGATTGGAACTCAAATATGACATCATATTAATGAAATAAGGGCTCGAGATAGTTCCACATGGATATGTGAAATTACCATTATGCACTTAAGCATGGAACAAATATCCAAAATAGTTAATAAAATGTGAAGAGAACATCTTTAGGATTTTTGGATCTTCTAGATCCAATTTAGGGCCAGTTTTGTGAAATAGTATCTCGATAAATGTGTAACTTGTATGATCAATTACAAAATGCCCTTACGGGTTTAAAAGACATTAAAATAACTTAGAAACCATACGATAGGGTCTCCTTAAGATTTTTGAAGCCCGGAAACACGTTTTTTATATCCGTTTGAGAAAACAGATACTCGATGTATAGGCTAATATGTAATTAGCCACAGTGAACCTTAAAACGTAACAAGACACCTTAGTGTTAAGGGCCAGGGCAAGCCCGAGAGTGGAATTATGAGTATGTAAGGCATTTGATGTACATTATGAAATACACATGTAGTGTCTCCTTGTAGGGGGTGATGATTAAGATTGGGGTACTGTCTAGATTTATTGGCATTGTATATCTATCATTTGATTTATGTTATATGATTATCTTTACTATTGGATGATTTATCACTGATTGATCTTGATGAGATGACTATTATCATTGTAATCCTGATATTTGACATTTGCCTAATAGCATGGAATGAATGAGATTATCATGTTAATGGTACATCGCTATTTACATTTTTTTCTATGATTACATGTATGGATACTATTGTTTCTGTGATTACTTGTGAATTGAATATCCTATATTACACTTATTGGCAATTGTTGTGTACTTTGACATTTACTGTTATTCATGCTTTTGAGCATACTTTAGTGGTGTGAGATTTAAGAGGATACAACGATATTGAGCACCCATGTATGGTGTGGAGTTGAGATACTTCGGAATTATAGAAATGGATAGTTTATGAAGAAATGATTTAGGGTAGAAATTAGTCACGGCTTTTGTTTGCTTTTGAGCGTTGTGAGATTGCACTTTACTTGGGGTTCTATTTGTGATAGGGATGGTGTCTCCTATCGGCTTACAAGCCATAAATCTATGCAGGTGGTCCTTTGTTTCCATTAGGTTAGTAACCCATAAAGCACTTAGGCTTACCAAAGGCCAAATTAGGTGGATACCCATTGGGATTGAGATTATTAAGAGAATGGAATAAGTTGAATGAAACCTTTATCTTTCTTATCATGGATTAATAGAATTGAGGACGTTTTCCTTTTGATAATCACATGGTATATGATTGTACTCATTAATGGATTATGAAATGCTTATTCATGATGTTTGTTGCAATTGTGGCTGGTTGCATAGTTATTGGATATATATATATATATATATTGTTCTTGTGGCTTTAAATAGATGTGCATTGTGAGATTTGTATGAATACACACTTGTCTTGTGTTTGACTTTGCATATACTGATTGTTTGGTTATTATTGTTATACCATATATAGTGGTCTCATGTCTTATTGATAGTATTATTTATGCCTGTGAATAATGGATGTTGTTATTATGTGTTTATGATATGTGCTGGACATTAGGAATTGTGTTATTCGAACTTTCATTGTTTTGTACGCTGCTTTCTTGTGTGTTTTGAAAAACCCGACTAAGCGTTATGGCTAACCCCTGTTGTTTATAGGAATGGAAAGTATTGACTAGATGGATGATAGCTACTAGAGTAATACAAGAGGGATGTAGATCATTGTGTTAGTAGAGTTCACCTTAATGTATTTATTCGGTTCTATTTGTTAAAGGTGCATGTACTCTTTTCAGACCATTTATGTATATGTTTGTATATAAGGATTGTTAGAGTCAGCTCTAGATATTACCATACCATATACTGTGGATGGATGTTTTGCATAGCTAGCTTTTATAATAATCAATTTTATTTAATCCCATTACAAGACTTAAACAAGTCTAATCATGGAAACGAACCAGAACCTATTATAGAGAAATGATTAGGAGAACCAATTAAAAAAAATGGCCCATATTTTATACACTTGATTAGGATGGTTTCTATTATTACATTCCTTTCAGGGTCCCAATAACCCCTTAGTTTGGCCCTGCGAGTCAAAGGCGTGACATATTATTTCATTGCTTTTATTTCATTTAACCCATGTCAAGGGGTTTTTAGTATGTATTTAGGAACCAAAGCGATGTAATCTATATTATTTTTTTTTCTCCAATTTTTCTTTATATGTATCATGTTTTACAAGTTGTAACGGGTTTGCTTGTTTAATTTTCCAAAATAAACTTTCGACTTATTTCCCATCTATTTTTCATTTCTTAGAGACGTTCCTTCCCACCTTTTGGGAATGGGACAGTCAGATCCCCCGAGTCTCCGAAGGTCTATTTTCCAGTGGTGGCGTTCACACATATGATTCCAACAAACTTGAAAACCTTCATTCATCATATCGTAGTTCCTTGTAGTTGACATCACAAATCACAATTAATGTTATAGCGATTTATAAAATGCTCGATCATTTTCAATTCTCCTTTTTTCGTTAAGTCTTTCCTTCCAAAAATCTTCCACTTATTATAATCGTCATTAATTCCAACACGTGCTTTGAAATCTAGATTTTGATTAGGTCCAATCTTCTAAATCTAGTGAACTACTAGTGGAAGATACAACTTCTCAAAAATCTCTTTTGAGAATAGCTTTAAACGAAATCGTCACTTTAATAGGATGTCAACTATCCTTCATTTTCCTACAAAAAATATAAAACACAACTTTTGACTGCTAACATTATCAAACTCAAATTCTTTTTGACAATCAACTATCTAATCAAAGCTTCATATTTTTTAACCCTTTAGGCTTTATGCTTTTCAAGATACTCTAGTCTTGTGTTCCAATTTTCGGAAACAAATTTCTTTGGCTTGTAGTTTTCTCAACGAGATATTCACTCTTGTTAGCATCAAAAGGTCCGATATTGTAATTGGATAATTCAGTTTGAAAAATTGTGCTTTGATTGTAGTCATTACATTAGTCCTAGGTTGAGAGTGACTTAATGCCCCATTCTACTCCAAGACAGTTCAAGCTTCATTATAGTGTACATTTACCAATGACTTGGTTCAAGAAGGGTAATTTGGGTATTTTAGACTTTTGTTTTGGTTTGTATCTCATATCGTCACATGTGTGTAGTTGACTTGTGTTGCGAAACGATTTTTCCAAAAATACATATTTGAAAACACTAAGGAAAATTAAGTTTACAAGGCAAACAAAGAATGAGCAACTCTTTGTTGCTCGTTCGAACGATCAAATGGCTCATTTGAACGAACAATTGAAGATGGTTGTTCTTGTTCGTTCAATCATTGTTCAAATAGATTGCATCAAATGAAGAGTTGTAATCTTCATGTTTTCTCGTTTGATGTTTGTTTTATATTTGTTCGAACTAACACTGCGGGAAACAGAAATATATTCTATTTTCAAGCCTCTTTTGACATTCGATCTCAATGATATAAATTCACAAAAATTTAGTTTGAGATCAAGGAGAATAGAGTTAGAGAGAGTTCAGATTGTGAGAGCTAAACACTTAAAAGAACTTAGGGCTTTCATAAGAGAACATTCATACATGTAATTCATCTACATCTCTACTCTAATCATTCATTGATTTGATCAACATCACATGATCTCAATGATATAAATTCACAAAAATTTAGTTTGAGATCAAGGAGAATAGAGTTAGAGAGAGTTCAGATTATGAGAGCTAAACACTTAAAATAATTTAAGGCTTTCATAAGAGAACATTCATATATGTAATTCATCTACATCTCTACTCTAATCATGCATTGATTTGATGAACATTACATGATCCAAATTAATCAAAGAGCCTCAATTCCAATTCAATTCCATTGAAGACAGTTGAGTAGAATGGAGCTTGAGGTAATAAGTCTGGTTCTTCAGCGAGCTGTAATTCAATCTCACACATAGTGGATTTTTTATGAACATGGTCAGCTCTGCAGTTTTACATCACGGATAGTTTTTTGTGGTGGTTTCTCCGTCATCACTTTGGTTTGCAAACACTCTTTCTCTTCATGCTTCACAATTTCCAATTGGCTTGAATTGAATGCTTATGCTTGATTGAGATCTAGATTTTCATGAATTATGAAATTTGAACATCAATTGAATAATAGAAAACCTTAATTGAGAGCAATTGGATTATAAATTGAATTTCAAAATTGAAAATTGATCACAAAATCTAATTTCTAATTGAATTGAGAAATTAGCTTTTGTATTGGATTAGTTGATCAATTAGGCTTGTGTTGAATGGTTTGTATGTTGAACACTATTTAATTACTACATTTGGTGGATTGAGCTTATAGTTGAATTGATCATAAATATTGAATATTGATTGAATTTACAATTCATAAATTGTGTCATCCTTGTAGTTGTTAGTTTTGTGGTTGAAGAATTGAAAATTTTAGTACAAACCTATTCAACCCCCCCCCCCACCCCTCCAAATTAGTTTCACACCAAGGGACCAACCAACAACTCTTTTGTACCTGAAAACACATGCAGGGAAAAAGCATCACTCATAATCTTTAAATTCCACATTTACTCAAAACATATAGTTTTGGACCTTGTGAGCATAGAAACACAACAAAAATGGGAATACATATCATCAATCAATATCTACTTATCGACTCTTTATATGCCCATCAGAAGTTGAACCAACCCTTTAAATTCACCAAGTCAGCCAAATATCAATTCAAAACAACATCACTCGTACTCCATGTACGTTTTTGGTATTGTCACTACTTTTAACTCTACATCAGGCTGCATAAGTACCAAGAGCCTCTTTTCTACCGCCCAAGGTTCCTTTCTCACTTTGGGCTAACAAACTTTGGCTACCCAATCTTCTGTGGTTGCTCCTAGTTTTTCTAGCAACTTCACATGTTCACACGTACGCAGCTTCTAGACTTGTTGGCCTTAGGATCCTTGTAGCACTAGTACCATGTTGGAAAAAGGAATAATTTTTTTTTCCTTCTAAGAACTCATATTCACGATAAATTAGGTATTGATACAAATTGATGGGTAAAAACTAAAGCTTAACAAAATATGTGTAAATGGGAGTTTGTGGAGATGTACGGCCTTAAGGTCATACAAAGCTTCTAGGATGCACAAATACATTCACGAACTACTCTTTGTGTTGTGTGTTTATGTATATTATACAATGATCTCTAACCTCTATATATAGAGGAACTACATACATATATCTAGACTCTTACATTTAATGTATTCATCTCACTTTGCACACATCACAATGCATCACACTTTGAATCTATCCAAAAAACTTTTACAATCTGATACGCCATAAAGTGACAAACTAGTCTCCACATGATACATGTACACATAGAATAGACGAAACTCGTCCATCCATAGTAGGATTATACATATGGACTCCAGAGTTTCGTAGCTTGGAACCCTGGGCAACCTCCGAACTCACCTTCAGCTCAGAAGGCACCGCACCCATGCACAAGAAGGTCCCGAGCTGATTGCCACCTTAGGCACCCTACCGAGCAAGAGATAAAAAAGCTATGCGTAACAAGGAAACTACCATTCCTGGATAACTTTCACTTCCTATTTCCATGAAGCGTAGTGTTCTACATGGAAACTATCATTCTATGATAGAAATCAAATCCCTACTTTCACGAGGTTGAATCCTAATCAACTTAGGAGAATCAGCAGCCTATAAATTGGATCCAAAGGTACGTAGTTTAAAATTACAGTCCTTCAATTGCTTTCAATTACAGTCTTTCTTTACAATTTTATTACCTTCATCATCGAAGTGGCTACCGCCGGAGCCAACCTGGTGGCCCTCTGATCTCTTTCTTTGAGTGTTCAACAAGCGACAGAGAGTGGAGCCCCTGCTGATCAGAAAGTACAACATCAATTTGGTGCCGTCTTTGGGAAATGAAAAATTGTTTCTTGTTAAGTTCTTTTTTCTACAAACGAACTCATTGCCTTTCTCACTGAAGGACCATGGCTCCCAATCTTCGTCCAAGGAAGAACCCTTAAAACCCTCCAAACTGGCCACCAACCGGAAGAGGAAAGGGGCAAGCATATGATCCCATGCAACAACAACTCGATCGGGTTCAACGACAGACTAACCTGATGTAGGAACAACATCTAGCCATCTCTAAAACTTTGGCGCTGCTTACCTAGAGCGCTCGGAGCAACCCCCTTCATCCTCCTACTAGCGCGGCTGATGCACAAGGGCACAGCCTCTTGCCACCACCGCAGGTGGAGGACCCCGCGAGGAGATTCCCGTTGAGCAACCAGTGCACCCCTAAGGCACTACTCATATGGGAGGAGACCCCCAGCCATCAATCACTGCAGGCAGGGGGATACCAGCCTTCAACCCGGCCGTTCACTATCAAAGTACTACAAGGGTTTCGACTTTGGTGGCTATAAGGGCAAATCCAGCACTGCATGAGTTGCAGCCCTACACGGCACTGGTTCCCCAAGTCTAGGACAATCGACATTCTCTCCCTACCATGGGACAAAATCGTCCTACCTATGTGGGCACTAGGGCTGCAAGGCAAGACCTTCGACCACCGGTATAGCCCGGAGGCCCACAATGGATTGAAGAAGTAGCAGACTCTATGGACCATACCGCTGTTACTAAAGGTGCTTACGTCCCCCCAGAGCAAGATGAGCTAGCTAGGCTGCTCGGAAGGTTTACCACGCCGTTCACTCCTGCTATAATGGTAGAAGAGTGGCCAAAGAAATTCATTGTTCCAAAGTTCACTCTATACGACAGGACTAAGGATTTTGAAGATCATCTCTCTCACTACCAGCACACCATGGCATTACATGGGGCTACAGACGCTTTCATGTGTCGCACCTTCGTAACCAGCCTTAAGGGAACATCTCTGAAGTGGTTCTACAACCTCCCTCAAGAGTCTGTCACAAACTTTTACGAACGCAGCAGGCGCTTGCTTGATCAATTCATGACCAGCAGAAAGTTGAGGAAAGGATCAGAGTTCCTATTAAATATAAAAAAATCCAAAGGGGAGCTGCTTCGAAAGTATATTGCGCGCTTTAATGTCGAACTCACAAAAATCACAGATTACAATCCGAGCTTTCTGGTAGCCGCTCTAACCTCCGGCCTAGCGCTAGGGGGTTTTCGGGATTCTGTGACAAAGAGCCCTCCCATTGACATGGTAGCTCTCATGGAACGAACTAGAAAATATATAAACTTAGAGGAAGCAAAAATCACCTCCCAAAAAATCAAAGAACAGGCTCAAAAGGATGATCATAAGAAAGACTCTAGTGCAACCAAAAAGAGGGTCAGAAGTCCCGATAAAAGAACGGCATCCAGGGCCCCCACCAACACTAGCACTGGAAGGTATGGGACCTACACTCCTCTGAATGCCTCTTTAACTAACATACTTCGGCAGGTCCAAGCACGTAAAAATCTAAAGTGGCCAAAGTCGCTAAAGAGCAATCCTGATACCAGGGACTTGAATAAGTACTGCAACTTCTATAAAAACCACGATCATACTACCGATGAGTACAAAGCCCTCAAATAGGAGATCAAACATCTCATTAGGAGAGGACGACTATAGGAGTTTGTCAAACAAGACGGGAGGCAAAATCCCTAAAATGACAGCCCGCAGTAGAGGAGGCAAGAACAGAGGCCGGAACAGAGGGATGGACGGAATGAGCCTTAACAACAGAACAATCAGGTCATCTTTGTCCTCCACGTTGATAGCCCAATCACCGGGATGTCCAACCAAGTAAGAAAACGTTATGCTCGAGAGGCCAGAACTAATCCTAGTGTCCTCTAGATCTCCGCTGTTGAGAAAAGACTAAAGCCAGTACCTGAGATCCAGTTCTCAGATCAAGATCTTGTAGGGTTTCACTATTCTCATAGTGATGCCCTCGTTATCTCGCTCAAAATTGTCAATTTTGAAATCCAAATAGTCTTGGTAGATATAGGGAGCTCTACCAACGTGTTATTCTATGAGCCCCTCAAACAAATAAAGCTCAACTCTAATGGCATCAAGCCCACTGCCGCAATAATGTTTGGATTTGATAAAAACCTCAGCACCCCACTAGGGAGGATTGACCTTCCCACAATAGCAAGAAAATGAGATGGTCAGAAGACCATAATCTCATAATACATGGTTCTGAATTCCAAGTCCACTTACAATGTCATAATCGAAAGGCCTTAGCTCCACCAAATGGGAGTGGTCACCTCGACCCTCCACCAATGCCTGAAGTATGGCCATGGTCTTGCACTTAAAGAAAAGGCTCCCAAATAGTAATCACAGCACTCTCATGAAGATAAGAGCCCAGACTTGTCCCATCTTCATGAGACGGGAGCCTGCCCCTCTAGGATTGATGAACCTTGATGAGTGCGCAAAAGTGCACTTTAAATGTCCTATTATTTGATTAAAATTGCTAGAAATATGAATAGAAATGTTAGGCTTCAATTGATTTTATTAAATTTAATTTCTATTTACAGTGAGATATATTTGAGCATTATTTTATAATATTTTAAATCTCAAATACTGTATTTTTTGTTGGCAAGAGATAGTTTGCAATTGCGCTTTACACTTAATATTTTTGGAACTATTTTTGGCTTTTTGGCAGATTCAACCATTGAGTTTCAATTGAGATTTGGATGGCGTTAGAGTTTCAGAATAAGAAAACAGTCTTCATGAAGTTTTTAGAGGACATCTTGGGTTTTTCAGAAAAGTTTGGTTTGCAAAAATCGGAGTTCATTTGGGCCTCCAAACATTGTTTCGAAATTAGGTAGTTTTTAAGGCTAAAATTATCTACTCATCCGGGGCTACAACTCTCGTGAAGAGCTCGAGTTAAGATTCAGTTGTTATCTCATAGAAAACGGAGCGTAAAGATAGGTGCTGCTGGCTGTGTGCGGCTGGACATGCAAGGTTGAAAAGTTAAGAAGGAAAAAAAAAAGAAAAAAGAATAATAAAGCAAAGACAGTAGGGTCCAGGCGTTGATGGCCGTCAATGATGGTGCGACGTGCAAGCCATGTTTTGCATTGTTTTAAAGCAGCTTGCGGTGGATTGAATAAAGGAATAGGCGCCTGGACGTGAGGGCTTGAGTGGGCCCAGCCCATGCAAGGATTCTACCAAGAATTGCCTAGGGCGCAGAAAAAAAAAAAAAAGGAGGAGACGACACTGTTGTGGCGTAGGAAGAGAATACAGAAGATGCGGCTGCTACACAGTGAAGAGGATAGAAAATTCTTTGCAGTCACGCCATGGCTCAGTTTTTCTCCATGAAATTTATGTTATCCGTCTTGTACATGGGTAACTAAATTTTCAAGTAGAGTTAGGGATGAACTTGCATCATAGATAGTTGTTTTAATTTATTTTTGATTCCTGTACACGGTTTTAATTTGTTAAATTCTTCGTTGATCATTCTAAATTAATTATTGAATTTTATTGTCCGAATAATTAAAGGTTTTAGTCCGTTTATAGATTCAGTCATGCTTTTTCTATTGAGTGGATTAATGTTTTGATTATTTTTGGAATAATTAATTATTTATATTGATTTAATTCTTTGCTGCAATATTGCTCGTTCAGTATATTGTCGTCGTTGGATTTTTTCAATGTGAATATTAATTTGAGAGATTTAAAAGTGTTGAATGATTTTTCAAAGGGTTATTTTCAGTTTAATTTTGGTTCATAATTTTATATCTTCCGATTGAGATATTTGGAATTTAAATTCTCAATTGAGTTAACAGTGAATTAAAAATAATTAAAATACCAACTATGTGCGAGGGATTCCCGAAGCTCTACTGTCCGTTAAATTTGAATATTTTCATCCGTTATTCAGCTTGTTTAATTTTTAGTTACATTCAAAATCACTTTCTATATTTTTATTTTTTCGTTAACCGTCTAATACTTCTGTAGTTTCAGAAATTCTCCTTATTATTCTTTTAATTTAGTCTCCCTGTGGAATCGACACCCCAAAGCTACACTACAACTACCACGTTATTCTTTGGGCGTAATCAAACCTCTAAGTCCTAAAGGATAGGACAGTAGAGCCAAGCCAATGGGGGATCCTATCAAGGTGCTCGTCAACCCTAAAGGAGGAGGGCAATATTTGTAGATCGGCTCAGACTGTCGCCTTCCGAGCAAGAAGAGATGGTGGAATTCCTGAAGAATAACCTCTCAATGTTTGCTTGGGAAACTAAATATATGGAAGGGATAGATCCCGACCTTATCACCCACAGGCTAATGACCGATCTTGACCACCCTCTTGTAAGATAGAAAATGAGGGCATTTGCTCTAAAGCATCACCAGATCATTAATGAAGAAATGCAGAGGTTGTTGGATGTTAAAATGATAAGGGAGGTATTCTATCCAGAATGGCTGGCCAATACCATTCTTGTCAAAAAGAAAAATAATAAATAGAGGGTCTACGTCAACTACACAGACCTCAACAAAACCTATCCCAAAGACAGCTTCCCTCTTTTAAGGATAGGCCAACTAGTCGATGCAACGGCAGGGCACGAACTCATAAGCTTTATGGATGCCTACTTTGGATACAACCAAGTCCAGATGTACCCTCCAGACCAAGAAAAGACAGCTTTCATATCCGAACAAGATCTTTATTGCTATAGGGTGATGCCGTTCGGTCTAAAAAATGCTAAGGCAACATATCAACATCTGGTGAACAAGATGTTTGGCCCTCTGATCTGCAATACAATGGAAGTCTATATAGATGACATGTTGGTCAAGAGCCTACGGAAGAACACCACGTCCAGCACCTAAGCCAGACAGTTGATATCCTAAAACAACATAGGATGAAATTAAATCCCTTAAAGTGCACCTTCGATGTAACCAAGGGAAGTTTTTGGGTTTTCTGGCTTCCTAGAGGGGTATTGAAGCAGACCATACTCAGATTAAAATCTTGATTGAGCTGGAATCATCGAAGACTAAGAAAGACATTCAGGTTCTGAATAGGAGAATTGCGGCTCTGAATCGAATCATCTCCAAATCTACTAATCACTACCTACCATTCTTCAAAGCCTTGAAGGGAAACAGGGCCTTGCAAGGGTTCGATGAATGTGAGAAAGCCTTTCAAGAACTGAAGAAGTATCTAGCCTCCCCCGAACTCCTCTCAAAGCCAATCCAAGGGGAGAAACTGCTCCTCTATCTTGTGGTTTCCGAAAATGCTGTCAGTTCTGTACTGGTCAGGCAGGACAAGGAGGTCTAGAAGCCCGTATTCTACATAAGCAAGGCACTTCTAGACACAGAGAAAAAGTATCCAGAGATTGAAAAGTTGGCCTTCGCTCTGATAATCTCTATCCGGAAGCTCCGACCCTACTTCTAGGCACATCCTATTGAGATCCCAACCGCTTATCCACTGAAGTCAGTACTACGGAAGCCTGAAGTCTCGGCGCAATTGGTTAGGTGGCCTGTAGAGTTGGGAAAATTCAATATATCCTACGTTCCACAGACCTCTATTAAAGGGCAAGCATTGGCAGAATTTGTTGCGGAGTTCACTCTAGCGGCATATGATAAGGCACAACTGAGTAAAAACGCCGCTGTATGGCAGCTCTATACCATCGAGGTTCTGGTGTCAACCTGGTGTTACGGTTCCCTGAGGGGCTTGTAGCAGAAAAGGCAGTAAGCTTGGGATTCAAAGCTTCTAATAATGAAGCCGAGTACGAAGCCCTTATCCTTGGGATGAAGCTAGCAATGGAGTACGAGGCCCAAAATCTCAAATTTTTCTCTGACTCCCAACTGGTGGTAAGCCAAGTTTTAGGATAATTTTTCATCAAAGATGATAGAATGCTCCGGTACTCAGAACTGGTAGACTTACTGAAGCACTCCTTTCATGAATTCAACATTCAAAAAATTGAGAGGGGTCAGAACTCCAAAGCTCACACCTTGGCAAACATGGCCTCCCTTCTAAAACCAGAAAGAGATTCAACTCTGATGATCTCTCACCAACCAAGGCCGAGCATTGAAGAGGTACAGTCTTCCTAGGTTTCTAAACAGACTCAAAACTGGATGACCCCCATCCTTCGATATATAGAAGAAGGGCTGCTTCCGAAGGACAAAAACCTGGCCCGAATGACTCAAGTCAGGGCGGCTTAGTACCTAGTCTTGAATGGAAAGCTCTATCGAAGATCCTACTCTCAACCCCTATTGCGGTGCCTGGCTCCAAAAGAATCTCAATATGTTCTGGCAGAAATACACGAAGGAATCTACGGCAACCATAACGGTGGCAGAACCATAGCCCACCGAGCTCTAACACAGTGCTACTATTGGCCCAGTATGCTGAAAAAAGCCAAGGAGTACATCCAAAAATGTGACAAATGCCAACGATTTTCTCCCTAACAGCATCAGCCCCACCATGAACTCATTTCTATTGCCAACCCATGGCCCTTTGCTCAGTAGGGAATGGACATTATAGGGCCGCTGCCAAAGGCCACTCCGAACAGAAGCTACCTTTTGGTAGCCATCGATTATTTTTTCAAGTGGGCAGAGGCCGAGCCCCTAATTCACATCACAGAAGTAAAAGTAAAAGGCTTCACATGGAGGAATATAGTCTGCAGGTTTGGCATACCTCGCGTCATCATTTCAGAAAATGGTACGCAGTTTGCTTGTAAAAGTTTTAAGAAATTTTGTGAAGACTTGCGCATCAGTCATCACTTCGCTTTGCCAGGGCACCCCTAAGCCAACGGGCAAGCCAAGGTCACCAACCGAACAATTCTTGATGCTCTTAAGAAGAGGTTGGAAGATGCCAAAGGAAGATGGGTTGAGGAGCTTCTTGGTGTGCTCTAGGCTTACAGAACTACAAGAAGAACACCAACCTCTGAAACTCCGTTCTCACTCGCCTATGGCTCAAAAGTAGTGATTCTTATCAAAATCGGTATGCCCACCTTGAGGACGGAAGCTTTCGACCAAGGGGCCAATGACCAATAGCTTACAAAAAATCTGGACCTACTTGAAAAAAAGTGAAATCAGGCTTGAATCAAGATAGAGGCATACCAGCACAGGATGGTCAATAGCTTTAAACAAGGGAGAAGGCCCCTCAGTTTCTAGCTTGGGGATCTTGTCCTAAGAAGAGCGTTCCCAAACACTAAGGATCCCACCATGGGAAAACTGTCACCCAACTGGGAAGGCCCATATAAGATAACAAAAATTGTCAGACCTACCACATACTGGTTAAAGACATAGCTAGGAAACCTATATCCAGGTCATGGAATGTAGAACACTTACGAAAATACTATTAATGAGGATTTTCTTTCTTTACTTCCCCAAAAAGTGTTCACATACAGGCCCCTAAAAACATTACAGCCCATGCAAGAGTTACAGGTTGGGTCCATTTCAATGTACAGACCCCTAAAAACCTTGCAGCCCATGCAATAGTTACAGGTCTAGTTCATCTCAATGTACAGACCCGTAAAAACTTTGTAGACCATGCAAGAGTTACTGGTCCATCTCAATGTACAAACTCCTAAAAACCTTGCAGCCCATGCAAGAGTTACAGGTCTGGTCCATCTCAATGTACAAACCCCTAAAAACCTTGTAGCCTATGCAAGAATTACAGGTCTGGTCCATCTCAATGTATCCCTAAAAACCTTGCAGCCCATGCAAGAGTTACAGGTATGGTCCATCTCAATGTACAGACCCCTAAAAACCTTGCAGCCCATGCAAGAGTTATAGGTCTGGTAGTGTACAGACCCCTAAAAACTATGCAGCCTCTGCAAGAGTTACAGGTCTGGTCCATCTCAATGTACAGACCCCTAAAAACCATGCAGCCCCTGCAAGAGTTACAAGTCTGGTCCATCTCAATGTACAGACCCCTAGAAACCATGCAGCCCCTGCAAGAGTTACAGGTCTGGTCCATCTCAATGTACAGACCCCTAACAATCTTGTAGCCTAAGCAAGAATTACAGGTCTGGTCCATCTCAATGAACGGACTCTTAAAATTCTTCGTAACTATTACAAGAATTATAGGTCTGGATAGTGATTAGAGATTTCTAAAGAAGGACCTTATAAGCAATAAAGGCCTGGAGTATCTTTCAAGGAAGATTATCAACGTTGGTTGTCGGGTGTGAATTTAGTCCTGTTCTGTTATTACCAATTCTGGTGACAGAAGATTTGTTCAATTATCGTGACTGTTTAATTACAAGTATTACTGCTCGGTTATTACCAGTTCAGATGACAGAAGTTCTAGTCAGCAAAAATTTGCTCAGTTACCATATAATTACAAGTTTTTTCTACTTGGAAGATAACACTCAGCTCATGCTCATTTAAAAGCTAAAGGGAAGATCTGAAGTTTATTCAATTCCCGAACATTTTTACTTGATTTAATTGCAAGCTTAAAGGCAGGAAGCCCAAGGTCATATTACAGAGCATCGATGGGTTGGAACAGTATTGAAGTCTATTACAAAGTTGGCACATTATTAACATCCACAAAAATTTACAAAATTTACAAGTAGTGCTACTCTGAAGAGGCAATCAACAAAAATGCTTTGAAATATAAAAGTACTCCAATTCTGGGAAAAAGTCAATTTCATTGATAATTGGCAAAATATTACATCGGATCAGAAGGTTTACAAAAAAGCAAAATACAAGTACAAAAATCCTAGACTACAGCTAGTCCAAATGAAGAAGAGGTCATTCTGCACCATGTCATCATCACACTTTTCCTTCATTACAGTCGGTCCAAACGAGGAAGAGGTCATTCTGTACCATGTCGTCATCACTCTCTTCCTTCGTTCTCCTCAAATTCAGCACACAACATCCATATCAGCTTGAGCAAGTACTTCTACCAAGGGAAGATCAGGAGGGGCTACCTCATCATCATAGTTCCAAACCTTGGCCTTGGCTGGAGGGACTTCAACGTCGTCAATCCCAGCCAGATCAAGGTTGAGGTACTTCACAAAGAGCTTGGCTCTGAAGGTACTATACCCATACTCGATTAGCTTTTCACCTATTTCCTCAACTTTAGCCTTCATTTCTGCTTCGGTCTAGGCCTTGGCAGATACGACTGCGTCTTGGCTTTTTTGGATAGAGGTGGCCTAAAAGTCATCAAACTTCTTCTGAAGGTCTTCTAACTTCCGAGCAATGGAGTCTCGTTTAGACTCCATCATGGACAAGGAGTTCACTGCCTCGTTCAGCTTCTCCTCGGCAGTAGAAACAGTGGATTGGGCTGTCCTCAACTGTAGCCTGGCCTTATCTAGCTTGGATTAGAGATTATCAATTACCTCCAGATCCGTAGAAGATTCCACAATGACCGCAAGGCCATGCATGGTCTGCAAAGAATAGCACAAATAAGTCAGAACGAGTAAAGTTTCAAGCTTCAAAATGCATAAAAGAAAGAAAGTTCAGAAACTACCTTCATTTGGAGGGACAGAAGATGTGTGGCAATCTTCCCTACATTCTATCCCTTATATTACTTTGGGCCAGAAGCCTAGAACTTGTCAAAGGCCTTTTTCATGGCTAAGTAGCCGAAATCATCAGGCACCTCAACAGCAGGAGCAGCTGCTTTCCCCTTACCCCTTCGCCTGGTCGGAACCTCAAGGGTAAGAAGGGGGGCAGGCGCTAGAGCGGGAGGCACCCTCTCATCCTCAACCGGAGTACGATCCGGGGAGCTAGAAAGGAGCCTCATCCTCTTCACTTAAAGAGGTGGGTCGGCAGGAGAGGAAGGCTCCCCTACCGTCTTCTTCTTCTGCCCTGGAGCCCACTTGGACATCAGGGAATTTTTAAGATTTCCATCTCGGGTGGTCCTCAAACGAGCATCCATCAGGTTCTCTGGTGTGAGGATGGCGATGTGAACTCTGTTTCTGGTCTGAAGGAGCTGACGGTACTTGTCTTGGAGATCAACCGTGAAGATTGACCTCTTCCAATCACTTTTATTTGCACAAAAGACATAAACACAAAGGTTAGACAAGCAATAAAGAAGTAAAAATATGCAAAAATAGAGGGAGAATTGTATTAAAGAGGAGGGTATCACCTTTAATCCCGGTACTTCGGGAAAATGTCGAGATCTGATCTTAGAAGTCCTCTAGCTCCCATCCTCCTCCCACAAAGAAGTACCATTTCTTCCAGGTCTTATTGGAAGGGGGCACTGAGGAGAAGGGTCTAAACCCCTTGTCAAATGACATATAGAAGAGGCCCTCCAACCTCATGTATTTTAGATCCATATTGCTACGGATCAGATCAAGGTCTACCTCAACACCGTTCAGATGTCCTAGTACTATAAACCTTAACAGACGCCTCCAATTATTGAGGTTTAGGTCGGTAGGGCAGATGTTGAACCATTTGAAGAACTGTCTAACTAAAGAAGGAAGGGGGAGTCTAAGTCCCATCTTGAACCATGCAAAATAGACACAGATCTCACCCTGAGGGATGTCAGAAGGGCAATCTAAAGAGCTAGGGGCTCTGCAGGTCACATTCGAGGGGAATTCGAAAGTGGCCCTCAGGTCATCTAGCATGCCTTGAGTAATGGCATTTTCTCCTTCCTCTCTTTAGGAAGGCCTGCCAGATGTCTCTCCTATTCTATTCCTAGTCTCAAGAAAGGCATCTACAATCCTAACTCTAGGACTGGAAGGAGACTCTACTACTCTATTTCCGGTATCACCGGAAGAACTACTGCCTACAATTTGAACTTGGGATGGCAAAGTCGTCTCCAATTTCTGTGCTATAACTGATGCCGGAAAGGGCATCAGAAACTGACATTACAAATAGAAAAATAGACAGAAGGAGATGAAGAAGAAAAGGAAGTAGAAAGAAAGGAAAATAAACGAAGAAATACCAAAACTGAACCTGGGGATGACCGGAGATGGGAGCTCCGAACAACGACGATCTCTTCAAGCTCTCTGGTCACTCTAATTTGACAACAGAGGATTCTTTGGAGGAAAAGAAAATGATGAAAGGAAGGGCATATGCGTACCCCTTCCTCTCTTTATATAGGTTTGCAAAAATGGGGGCCCATCTAACTGAACCGTCACAGCGGTTGAGGCAAATGATGGCCTCGAAAGCTCAAACGACGGATGCGCAATAAATGCCACATCAACAGTCACTTGGGAAGAAGAAGTGACAAGACGCGTGACTTTTCGAAAGCCCACAGCCCTGGTTACACATTATACTAAACTAAAGCTCAAGGGGGGGAGTAACTGATATGCCATAAAGTAACAAACCAGTCTCCACATGACACGTGTACACACAGAACATACGAAGCTCATCCACCCAGAGCAGGATTATACATATGGGCTCCAGAGCTTCGTAGCTTGGAACCTCGGGTAACCACCCGACTCACCTTTAGCTCAGAAGGCACCGCACCCATGCACAAGAAGGTCCCAAGCTGATTGCCACCTTGGGCACCCTACCGAGCAAGAGATAAGGAAGTTGTGCGCAACAAAGAAACTACCATTCCTGGATAACTTCCACTTCCACTTCCTATTTCCATGGAGAGCAATGTTCTACATGGCAACTGTCATTCTATGATAGCAATCAAATCCCTACTTTCACAAGGTCGAATCCTAATCAACTTAGGAGAATTAGCAGCCTATAAATTAGACCCAAAGGTACGCAGTTTAAAATTACATTCATTCAATTACTTTCAATCACAGTCTTTCTTTACAATTTTATTAACTTCATCATCGGAGTGGCTACCTCCGGAGCTAACCCGGTGGCCCTTTGATCTCTTTCTTTGAGTGTTCAACAGGCAACAGAGAGCGGAGCTCTTGCTGATCAAAAAGTGCAGCATCACAATCCCAAGACACTAATACAATGAACTATCCAATGTATCTACTAAATTACTCCAGGAACAGCTCCCATTCTTAATTTATGATTTTTTTTTTTCTTTTTTGCTTTCTTTTGTGGTTAGAGAGATGCATAATGTATACTCCAAATCTACCTATTGTCCAGTAGAAAACGAAATAAGCAGATAATTTTCTTTTGACAAGTAAATGTGTTGTTTTTCTGTTACTGTCTAGAGAGTCTTGGCTCCAAATTAAGATCACGGCAACCAAAAAAAGAAATCCCAATTATAGGTGTGGGTTAGACTAGTCCCTTTAAATCATATTGAAATGGTGGATTTGTCAAGCTTTAATCATGTTTTATCAGGAAAAAAAATAAAGTTGTATTTACGTATATATGTAGACAGGGTGGTTTTACTGATCATATTTTATGCTTTCTTGACGAAGAAGATGAACAGAACTGTGACTATTCAAAGGCATTTTCACCACCATCTCCTCAATCACTACTAATCACTATTCTACCTTTATCTTTGTACATACACTACACGTGTGTGTGTGTGTGTGTGTGTTTTCTTCTGTATTTTCAATTGAATTTGCAACCAGTATTCATTTAACCATGCCATTAGAGTTATAATCAGCTCAGTCCAAACAACAGATTATGAGCTTTAAGTTTAGATTGGGCTGATCCAAATTCAAGATGCCCATTAGAGTTATAATCCGCTCATTTCAAACAACAAATTATGAGCTTTGAGTTTAGATTGGGCCGATCCAAACTTAATAATTGATTGTCACCACATCACAACAGTTTTAAAATGTTATTATTCAGTATTGGTTCTGTTTACCAAAAAAAAGTGCTGAAAAGTATTGTTGTCTTCTTCGCTCCAGTTGTGCTCTACTCTTATGTCCTCATTCAATGTATCCCTCTTTTAACATTAATTCCAACACATAAAAATTAAAATCATTTATATCCTACCTTCATCCTATCTCTTTTAGGAGAGTTGGGATCCACCATTATCATACTCATATAAGTGGATTCACTTAAGAATTCCTATGTAGCTTCGTCCATGGGTCGACTCACCCTAAACCTCATTCAATGAATCACACCTGTATAAGTATTGATATAAGAGTTTTTTAATTAAAAATATTATTTGAGTCATGTTAAATTTATATTTTGATATTACTACTGTATTAAATAACTTCGTTACAATTATAAATGTCATTTTTTTTGTACAAGTGATTCAAAATAAAATAAAATAAATGAAATCCTGTTACTAATAAGTAACGTGACATAACATAACATGTGTTATTCTTAACGTCAAATGCAATATTAGATATGACAGTATTATATTTTGACAGATGAAGTGATATACCATTAAAAGAACAAATTTTGCACCATAGTCAAATTTTGGAATTAACGTCCCATTTGACACATAAATTGTAGAAGTTTTAATGTGTTGAGAAGTCTAGCATTATTGCCATCTATAAACATTTATTTTTTAAAAAAAAATAGCCTACTACAAGGTCCCAACCTAAAATAGTTTACAAAAGTCTATATATATATATATATATGTGTGTGTGTGTGTGTGTGTGTGTGTGCGTGTGTTGGCCAAGCTACTCTCACTCCCAATTTAATTGATTCAGCTTTAAAAACTATAATTTTAATCATTTAAACATAATTTTTTAGTCCTAAATAAGAAATGAGAGGGTGAATAGCATGGACGAAGCATAAGGCTGCATTTGAGACAAATCTAATACTTAGTATTATTTTTGTATAAAGTATCTACTCTCAAACTGCTAAACGCATTCTCAAGTTTGAGGCTTCGAACATTTTCACAATTTTATTCTAGAGCCAAATTTTCATAAGAATAACTTGAGCCCAAAAGCTAGAAATCACTATACTAGCTAGTTCCTGATTATATATGCACTTACACTACTTTTATTAATTTTTAGAATAAAATATAAATATTTAACATAAATAAATATAGGAAAGGTGTTATTATATGTTGGGCCAAGAACTTTGTCTAATTAATCTCATCGTCCTACAGTATATTGGGCTGCACGTGGGCTGTTAACAGTTCTTGTGTGATATGATCCAAACCGGTCCATTGCCTGGCCTTGAATAAAAGAAAGGAAAATGACCCTTTTTAACCTGACTTATAAGAGGCAAAAAGTATTGAATTTTAATTTAACCTATAATTCAATGTGAAAGGTAATACTTTGCCTTTAAATCTACGAAAACCTAACAGCAGAATGTGTAAAGTTTTATATAAGGTTTTTGAGATCCAATTTCTTCTATTCGAAAATTTTTATTTTTCATCCAAATTCAAAAAATTTACACCTTTTTTTTAAATGTTTGATCAAATTTTCTCTAATTTATCAAATTTCTACAAAATTTATTTGAATTATAGGCCAAATAAAATATATATTATAGTGGATTTTTTACCCGAATTTTGAATCCAGAATTTTTCAAATTTTTCTGAATATTATTTTTTCCCATGATTTGAGTTTGATTGTTTTGTCCGAATTTTAATTTTTCTTAATTTACACAAATTTTAAAACCATGGTCTTTGAATTAATATATGATAAAATACAAGTATATCCAAAAGGCTCATATAAGCCTTTCCATGGGAACTCGGGTGGTGAGCAAATTGGTCTATGTATCGTAAATTTGTAAGTCTCGAGTTCAATCTGAGTTATCTTATGAATACGGAGTTCATTAGTCTAATAAAATTAACATACTATTTTCTTTGAAGAAAAAATATATATTTTTCTTGGAGGCATTAATTCAGTTATTTTGAGCTAAATTGCATCCATTCCTGCCCCCCAAACCTAGAAATAAAAAAAAATAAAAAAAATAAAAAAGAACACTAGTGAATACATTAAAAAAATTTATATGGAAAACTTGGATTCGTGAAAGATTGCATTATTAGATTTTGTGCCACCAAGACTTCCCAAATATTTTCAAATTTCATTGTCAAGAATGTCAGTTCATCCCCCACGACTCTATATCATATATTTTATATGATATCTCTTTACCCATCCCACTATACATGGTCTATACCCTCAATTTTCCCCAGCTCCTGAAAAAGGATCCAATTATATATCTCCCATATGGAAATTCTCAAAGCAATGGTCTCTCTCTCTCTCTCTCTCTCTCTCTCTCTCTCTCTCTCTCTCCCTACCCATACAATCTTGTGATCTTCCCCTCCTTTTAGCACGCGGCATTGACATGGGTGTTGGAGATTCTAACCCACAAAAACTAACTCCAAAAATATGGTTGAAAGATATCATGAGATTGTTCTCATCTTCTATGGCAAAAAGAGAGAAGATAAAGGAACAATTTTATATATATAAAAGTGTTTATCTTGATTCGGCTACAATTGACTCAGCAATTTGCAATGAAATTTGTCAAATAACTTGATCAATCGGAACCTTACCCAAAGAAAACGAATTCAAGTTAAGTCAACCCACTACAAATTTGAACTAGCTAGGCATGCAAGTGGTGTTAGAGATGATATATATATGATAAGAATAACAACCAACTTCAAATCTTCTCACAGGAACCATAATTTTACCTTGTGGCCTCTCGTGTATTCTTCTGTGAGATTATTCCAGAGAGAGGAAAAGGGAAAGCAAAGAGATCACATAGTTGCATGAATTTTACCATGTGGCCTCTCATGTGTGTTCTTCTGTGAGATTGTTCTAGAGAGAGGAAAAGGGAACTAATGAGGTCATGACATAGTTGCACGTTAAGAATTAATGCTCATTCAGTTGAAATATTGGTCATATAGGAACTAATGCTTATTCAATGAAAGTGTATAGTCTTTGTGGATTCATTGCATGCATTCTTTGTAAAGATCTGTAGACATGTTACATTCTTAATTGATTCTCTTCATCAATTTTGAAATTTCTGCTCTCACCAGCTAGTTGGTGCCATTGTATCTAGAATTCCAAAAGTGTGCCAAACAGACCTTTTTGAAATTAATGGAAGTCATAGAAGTATAGGAATCTCAATTACTTTTTTTAATGATCCAGAACCAGCCTAACAACCTCAACCTTTGATTGCATGACCGAATAGTAAACCGAGACCTCCTTTTACACCTATTTCACACAAGTTGTCGGATGAGGGGAGGGTACTCCAAGAGAGCCCATGGAGCATATATTGAACTAAGGACCTCATGCTCTTTTGAGCATTTATTCTTTTTTGGCGCTCCAATCAAGCTACCCTTTTGTAAGCCGAGACCCCCTTCCACACCTATTTTGCACAAGCTATTGCTTGTAGGGAGAGTATCCCAAGGCAGCCCATAGAGTATATATTGAATTAGGGACCTCATGCTCTTTGAGCATTTATTCCATTCTAGCACTCCAATCGAACTACCCCTTCGAATGAATCCCAATTGCTTTAATAATGAAAGCAGGTCTATATTGTACTTGGAACCCTAACTACCATTACAATATCTTTCACTTTTTATTTATACTTATTCTTCATTGTTGAAAATCAAAATCCCCTTTGGCCAATACATGTCCAACCACCAGAAAAGGGGGGGACCCCTACTATCATTCCTCTCCCATGTGGGAGGTTGCTGGTTCAAACAAGGTGGAAAAGTGGCATCCATGTTTTGTGCTAGTTAAAGGTGTGTTTGTGAAGTGACTGTAATGGAAATGCCGATTTGTAATATATGTGCCATAGTGTTCTGTAATAGCACATGAAGGTAAATCGGGTTTTATCCACGAGCGTGACACTTTGGCTTGTTTTACTTAGTTTTTGTCTCTTAAATGACCTTGAAAAACAGGTCATATGATTTTAAATTCTTTTGACACATCTCTTCGTTTGAATGATAAGACCCCAACAAAAAAAGGGTCATTTAGAATGATGCCATAAAGCAAACGTTTTTTGTACTCACACAACTCATACAAAAACAGTAACATTATTGAAAATAATCATAATTAGGATCTCATTATTTGTTAAAATTAATCCCACTATCTACCTAGCAGATTTCTAGACACAACTTAAAGTAACATCTGTCACACCTTTGTGTCATCCCTCAGCATGTTGTTTTAAGGGGATTAAGCTTAATCTCTCTTTTCATATGGTTATAAAGAAATTAATCTGCTCTCTAATAAAGAAAGAATAAAAGAACATTGTGTTACAGTACACATGAGGAACGTATAGGAATTTCCTTCATCTTTAGTTTTTAACCTTATCGTAGCGAACAAATCAAATCATGATTTTAACTTTAGAATACCCATTAAGCTTAAGTTCTTTTAATCTAAAGTAAGGATTAAGTGATTTAAATTAATGTATTCAAAGTTAATATTGATAGTCTTTTATGTGTGACATTGATGTGTCCACGCAGAAAGTCCATCATGCCGACTTGGACCCTCGTAGGAAGGCCCCAGTGCTTCACATCACCAACTGTTTCTGTTGGAAATGGTTGAGGGATATGCAAAAAAAGATAGCATAAAAACGAAAATAAAGGTAGGTTCTATATCAAATCCAGCTTCATCTTACCTTTTTCCACATATGATAATAAGCTCTAGCTTCAATATCCCAAAACAAATGAATATAAAAAAGGGAAAACAACATGGAAGCTTGGAGACTCATCAAGATGAGAAAAAGGAAGAAAGAAAGCTTTTACACTAGCTCTTTGATGGATTTGCCGACCTCAGAACTGTGGGGATAAGGGATCATCGATAGATTATGCATCATTATGATATATATATATATATATATATATATAGATATATGTTGCTGTGCATTATGATTATCATCATCTTGATTGACAAATGGAATTGGATATGGAGGGATAAGAACTAAGTTAATTTGATTGAAGGCTGCACAGATTAATTTGAATGTTTTAGATTATTTTTTTTCGTTTAATCTAAAGTGCACATTGCTACACTGTTTTAGAGTGGACATCAAATCATATGGAGCGTTGGAAATTCTTGTGAAAACACTCCAACTAATACCCATAGTTTGGAATCCTATGTTTGTATTTAAAGACATTGATGTGATATTCTTGTACCTTTTTTCTTAAAAAAATTTATTAAAAAAAAAAAATTGCATGGCCATTAGTTTTTTCATGCATGCATATTCGAGTATATGTGACTTATAATGCATCAGTTCATATACATAAATTGGGCACTTTAGGAGGCAAATGAAGCAAATTAAGAATTTATTTATATATTTTTTATCAGCATATTAAGAATTATTCATTGTCAATGTCCTAAGTATGCTTATTCAACTAACATTAATGTATCATTAATGAACTTCCCCATACCATGGCCTCACACTCGTACATGTATATATATATATATATATATAGAGAGAGAGAGAGAGAGAGAGAGAGAGAGGAGAGCATTTTGTCCTCTTTTAATATAGCGCCACCTCTATAAACAAATGAATAATGCAAGTGGAAAGCAAGCTTGATCATCTTTATGTTATAATAATTTTTTTCTTTAATAAGTTCTATGCCCTTGGGATATTTCCTAATGATTAAAGCATTTTATAAAGGGAAAGAAACTGACAAAAAGAAATTATATATATATATATAATCAATAAAATAGATGTAAAAAGAATAATGATGATTTTGATGATACCGAAGAAAGAATGGATAAACACTTGTATAATAAGCTAGAATTGGCAATTCGATCTTTACCAATCATGTGGCCACTTTTACTAATTTGTTACAAAATATGATATTCTTATAAAATGGCATTTTCCTTTAGAGTATTATTTTTCTAATAATATGCAAATATATTAATCATGATCATTAGCAAGTGGTTTGCTATTAGGATATGCCTAGGGATTAAATGGGACAGATACTGGGTTATACATGGACCAACTTTCTAATTAGATTATAGTATTAATTTCCAATTTGCTTAATTAATTAGTGAATAAGTTATAAATATGCCAAGCAAACTTAGAAAATACCTGTAACACCTCGATACTACTTGACTCAATTAATTAAGCAGCATTAATTATCCCGCTTGAAAGAAATAGTAAAACAGTCTAACTAACTATTATCAAAATTATGAGAACTCGACTTTACTATTCAATTAAGCTGCATTATATACTCATCGCCAATACATTGTAGGATTTATTAGAGATTTTTTTTTTATATAATCGGGTGTCCGAAAAAGTCCGTGCACAGTTTCACTAATCTCGAGATTCTAAAGTTAATGACTGAATAAATTTCCAGTGACCTCAAGAAAAATTTAAAATCAAGACCTTAGTTTTTAATTATTAAATTTTTACCGCTTCACCTACTGCTTGAGATTAATTGAATATTAACTCAATTGCTTCAAATGTCCAATTAATCTTCAAGAGGCATATAGAACATGAAAAGTATATCACTAAAAAAACTGCTTCTTTAATGATAATTATGTAATAGTAGTTTTAAGTCATTATTAGAAACCCAATATATAATCAATTTGTGCATGTGTGTGTGTGTGTGTATACAATGTCAAGAATAAGTGGAGATATAATAAGACGAAAATAACTTTTACTTTGGGGTCCATGAACCGACCCCATATCTCCAAGGCATGAAACTTTTCTCCTTTTCTCTTTCTTTCCCATGAATATTCTCAACTTTTACCGGAAAAAGAATCTTTCTTTTATTTAATTATGGAACTGTGCATTGAACATGCTAAGTTGGAGGGGGAAATTATAATATTAAACAAAAATCAGATTTACACAAAGGAAAAAAAAAGTATTATGCACGTACTTGTATAATTGTGTGTGTCTGTGTTTATGTATGCAATGCTACGTGTGGCTTATATTACCTGCATAATTGCATGCAAATTTAACTTTGTTTTTAAAGAATAATAAATTTTAAAGAATTATTACGGTTAATTGTAAAAGTTAGAAACTCGTATTCTAATTGATGCAAGAAATTTATACGTCAACATCACACTTATGCATAAATTACAAACATAAATCAGATCGCAGATTTTCAAAATTTGCATGTTACAGATAGTATTCCACTAAATTTTATGAAAAAACAAGGAGGACAATTAAAGAGGAGATATCCAGATATCAGGAGGAAAAGCAAAAGAGGATGAGTGATAGCTAGAGGGGCTCTGTTTGTGCGGTGAGCGCACTAACAGATGGATAATAGGGACCCATAATGAATCGCCCGATCATCATCTGTCCACTTGACATTGGTGGGGTGGCCCCTAAAAGTGAATGCGGGACCATGCCACATGTGGCGCTGCGATGGCGAGACTTCCTTCTTCCAACCGAAAGTTTCAAGATATCATTGGCTCGGCAGTTACGTTGGTTTTCATTCTGACATTGTTGCTTTAGATTCCTCATTATTAGAATCTTAAAACATTTTTCTCTTCTTTTCCCACCTTTCCTCTGATACCATTTCAATCACTTTACTCTCAAATCTTTCATTTTTGTGTAATAAAGTTAAAAATAAAGTGCTAACAAAATTATATATTACATTTTCTTTGCATGAAAATATATATTATGCAGCAAACATAAACAATTGAAACTTAGTTGTTTTATATACTGGATAAGTAGAATGAGACGTTTTAGAATTATAATTAATTAATTAAAAATTATTTTAATTAATTAACTATCTTACGCACAGAGTTATGTAGATAGTCTGAATTGTTTCTCTAATTAATTAACTAGAAATTCGAAAACTTAAGTAAATTAATCAAATATTCAAATAATTATTTAAACTTTAAATTTCTATTAGTAATATGGTCAAATATTTAAATATAATAGAACAACAAACATAATAAAAAAGATTGCAACCAAGAGTAAGAGAGATACCGATCTTACATGAGAAACCTTCCTATAAAATAAAACCTACCACTGCAAGAGAATGTATCACTATAAAAATCAATCAGTATAAGGAACAACAAACTACCAATTACTAACTTGCTACGATGCCCAGTCGACTTACACAATTAGTCAATCATTTTCTTTTATAACTCGATATTCGATCCTTCGAGCCAAGCTAATCTGAAGGACCAATCCCGCTATCCTTTAGCGCCCCCGGGGGGGGGGGGGGGGGGGGGGGTTGATTAAAGCCGAGGCACCGCCCTATATGGATAGGCTCAAAAAAAAAAGTAACATCCCCTGAGTTTCAACCTAGCGACATTGGGGGAGCAAACCCTTTAGTTGCTGTTAACCACCCACCTGGCTAACCCCCTTGGGGTTACAATTAGTCAATCATTTACATAATGTTTTTATCCATTGATTGTGCTTTATAATTGTACTCTTCACAGTAACCACTTCAATCACGATCTGACTGCCTTTAAATTCACACAACCCATGCGACATTACTAGAAGTGTCCTACGATAATCTCTTAGATGAAAAACATTCACAATTACCTTTGTGAAATAGAAACTATTTCGAATCCAAACTTTAGAATATTTGATTTAAATACAATAATTCATATACTTAGTTAGAATCAGATAAGGAAACCGATCAACATCTCAAAATTTTGACACATAGTAGGAAAAATAAAGGACCTGTGTTCGGACACAACTTTGCTCCATTTGGATGAACAAGGCTCTGATTTCGATATTTTTTTCATTTTCAAATTTTAGTGCAACTTCAAAACCACTAAGTGCCAAAGAAACTTTACAAGACATATTTTAAGCAACTTTTAAGCCTATAGTAAAAACTAAAAAATACCTAACCTATGATCATCTAAACATAAGTCACGTTGAGACTCAAAAGCACACAAATCTTACAAATGCACCTAATATGATACATGATGTGCACGTGTGTTTATACTTTTCTTATAGTAGATATGAAATAATAAAATGTTGTCAATAATGTTCATCTTTGGAATTACAAAGTTGTAATTAAAGTCCTACTTGATCAAATCTTCAAGAAAGTAATTGACTAACATTGTAACAACTATGGGACTTAACCTAACCTAACAATTATAGACTCACTAAAAAATTTTGAAATGAATTTCCAACACCTAAACATAAAGAGAAAATTTAACAATTGACTTAACACAAATTTTCCTCCCGACCTGCCCTTTGAAAATTTCACGAAAAAAATATAAAAATAATTTTTTACTAAAATGAATCAATTAAATTTTGTCAAAACCAAAAATCGCCTAAGACTATAATCTGGCAAGACTCAAAATTTGTAAGATATCTATAATCTGCAAAACATAACTCAATAAATATAGCATGAGTAGCATCTATGTTGTGATAATAAACAAATACCAAAATAAGCAAGATAGGTAAGTAAAGCCATGGATATCTCCCATTTAATCAAAAGATACAATACTCTCTCTTGACAAATCCCTATTTGATTCGGTTGACTTAGTAAATAAGGAATTTATTTCCCTTTAAAACTGAGATTGTATAGCCTGTAAATCTTGATTTTTTTTTCTTTTATAATTGTTGTTAATTAGGCCCTAATCTCTAGAGATTGTTTCTTGATTTCATGTAAATTTAGTTTCCTAAAATAGTGGCCATTGTACTCTATATATTTTTTATTTTTTCCTTAGTTAAAATGTAAGAAAGATATCTGTCTATATGGTATAAGAGCCCTAGTTTTTTTTCTTCTCCAGTTTCCTCTTTTATACCGGGAATTTTTTCCTAGCACAGCCTTCATTGCTGATTGTAGAATATCTCTTAACCTTCATTACCTGTAATTCCTAGCCTTCTATTGTTTTTAAATACTTCAATCTCTGCCCCAAAAAATCTCACAATGTCTATCACATCCGAAACCACTGTTCCAACCAACACCGAGTCAAATCAATCTGTCCAGACTTCACATGGTGAATATCAGAACCTATAACCATCATACCGACTCAATGGAAGAAATTATCTAGTATGGTCCCAATGGGTAAGGATGTATTTGAAGGGTAAGGGACAACTCAGCCACCTGATTGGTCTTGTGCCAAGTCAAGATGATCCAAAGTTCGAGGCTTGGGACGTGGAAGACTCCTCAATTATGTCATGGCTCTGGAATTCGATGCAACCAGAAATAAGTGGAACATGCATGTTTTTGACAACTGCAAAAGAAATATGGGACACCATGAAGCAGACCTACTCCAAAGTTAAGGATGCGGCCTTGGTTTATGAAAATAAAATCAAGATTCACTCAAAAAAATAAGGTACAAAGTCTATTACGAAGTACTATAACACTTTGAAAGGCTTATGATGTTAAAATTTATAGAAAGTGAAAGAATTTATGAGTTCTTGGTTAGACTCAATGTGGAATTTGATCAAATTCAGGTGCAAGTGCTTGGAAAAGAAGTTTTGCCTCATTTGAATAAGGTATTTTCTGTCATACGCGCTGAAGAGGGAAGGAAAACCATGATATTGGATACTCCTATTGATGAAGGATCTACTTGGCCGTGGTTAAGCCACCATCTCCAAACAAACTCAAAGGCCTAAACTCAAACATTGAGAACAAAGGAGAAATGTACAGGCCACCAATCAATAAAGAAGACCTTTGGTGCAACTATTACAAGAAACCAAGGCATACTAAAGAGATGTGCTGGAAATTGATAGGAAAAACACCATTTGGCAAAAACAACAACACCCAACAATGATATGCTTCATGGGGAAACCAAGCAAATATTGCCCTTGTTGATGATAAATCTATCCAAAACTCAACGAGCAGCAGCTCAGAGATGGGTGAACTAAATAAGGAGGAAATTAAAAAACTCCAGACACTCCTTACTTCACTTGACAAATTGGCTGGCTCATGTTCATTGCCACACTCAGGTAAGTATTCCTTATCTCAAACCCTTAGTATCTCAAAGGATTGTACTTTGCATGAAACCTGGGTAATAGACTCAAGTGCCACAGGCCACATGACCAACTCTTCAAACCATTTCACAACATATACCACATGCCCTAGAAACCAAAAAATCTATGTTGTTGATGAAACTCTTGCATCTGTGGCAGGAAAAGGAACCATCAATCTTACACCTTCTCTTGCTTTGAAATTTGTTCTTCATGTGCCTAAACTTTTTGTAAATATTTTGTCTATACATCATATTACAAAAGACCTAAACTGTAAAGTGACATTTTTTTCTAATCATTGTATTTTTCAGGAACCGGTTATGGGGAGGATGATTGGGCTTGCTAAAGAGAAGGAAGGACTCTACTTTCTAGATACCTTTGATGGCAAGGGCAGTGGCCATCTATCTTTATCTCATTTCTAAGAAAAATTCTCACCAAATACAGCACAAATTTTGCTTTATCACTATTGTTTAAGGCATCTTCCTTTCTCTGTATTAAAGATTATGTTTCCTTTTTTATTTCATAATTTGGATGCTAAGTTTTTTCATTATGAAATATATCAGTTTGCCAAACATTATTGTGTCTCATTTTTATTGAGTGATAATAAATCTTTATATCCTTTCTCTTTAATTCATACTGATGTATAGGGGCCTTCTAAGATTCCAAATTTTACTGGAGCTCGCTAGTTTATTTCTTTCATTGATGACTGTACTCGTGTTACTTGGTTGTTTCTTATGAAAAACAAATCTGACGTTAGTTTTATATTCCTTATGTTTCTTAAAATGATTCAAAATCAGTTTGATGTTTAGATTAAAAATATCAGGAAAGAATATTTTAACCAGTTTCCGTCACCATTTTTTCAAAGGGAAGGGATAATTCATCAATCATCATGTATAGATACTCCATAATAGAACGGGGTTGCAATATGAAAAAAATCAGTCATCTTCTTGAAACAACCCGAGCCCTTTTATTTGAGAAACAAATGCCTAAATCCTATTGGGGGGAAGCTGTGTTGACTGCAGCTCATCTCATAAACTGTCTACCTTCAAAAGTATTAGGCAATAAAACTCCAGTCTGCCTATGTTCACATTCATGCACAAAATCAGGGTAAATTGGATCCTAGAGCCCTTAAATGTGTCTTCCTTGGTTATTCCTCAACCAAAAAAGGGTATAAATGCTATTATCCTAGTTCAAAAAAATTCTTTGTCTATAAAGATATTAACTTCATTGAAAACAAGTCCTTTTTTGGTGAACCTTATCTCGAGGAGGAGCATTTATCAGAAGAAAAGTTTAATTTCAATCTCGATTTTGATAATCTTGACATTTCATCTCCTAAAACACTCATTCCTTTTGCTTGTTCTAGTTTCTCCCACAGAAACATCTGGTTCTCTTTCTCCAATAGAAGCATCCCTGTCTCCAGCTAAAATCGAAAAAACTCCTAATGAGAAAGCAAGTAATGATGGTACTACCTTGCCATTACAAGAGTATTCAAAAAGGAAAAAGTCTGAACTTGAACTGGTGCAAGCCCAAGAAGCCGAACCTATAACAGGTACTGAAAATCTTTCTTTATCTCAAAATCCTCTTTTTACAGATCTTGATATACCAATTGCCCTTAGGAAAAAAGCACGAAAATGCACTCAACACCCGATAGCAAACTTTGTCGCCTTTTATAGACTCTCTCCACTACATAAAGCATTTATCACAGATTTGAACACTATTAAAATTCCATAAACAGTCCAAGAGGCATTTAGGGATGAGAAATGGAAAAAATCCATGAGTGAGGAAATGAGAGCTCTAGAAAAAAATAAGACATGGGATATAGTTGAGTTACCAAAAGGGAAGAAACTGGTCGGGTGTAAATGGGTGTTTACTATGAAGTATAAAGCTGATGGAACCTTGGAGAGATATAAAGCTAGACTTGTGGCCAAAGGCTACAGTTAGACATATGAAGTAGACTATCAGGAGACATTTTCCCTAATTGCAAAAATGAACACTATTAAAGTACTAATTATCTTTAATAGCTAACCTTGGGTGGTCATTGCAGCAATTTGATGTTAAGAGTGCGTTTTTGCATGGGGATTTAGAGGAAGAAGTCTACATAGAGGCACCTTCAGGTTTCACTAAAAACTTTAGAGACAACAATGTGTATAGGTTGAAGAAAGCCCTATATAGGTTAAAATAGTCCCCTAAAGCATGGTTTGGGAGATTTACCAGTGCAATGAAGAACATGGATTTCAAGTGGAGCCAAGGTGGCCATACACTCCTCATCAAACGATCGAAAATTGGTAAAATTACTAGTCTTAATTGTTTATGTTGATGACATTATTCTAACTTGGGATAACTTTGGAGAAATTGAGAAACTCAGGAAGTAGTTGGCCAAAGAATTTGAAATAAAAGAATTGGAAAAACTGAAATATTTCTTGGGAATTGAAGTAGCATACTCTAGAAATGGCATATTTATTTTCCAACAGAAATATATCATTGATCTCCTTAAGGAAAAATGTATGCTTGGCTATAAGTCCTCAAACACTCCTATTGAGCAGAATCACAACCTATAAGAAGTTGTAGATGATATGATGGTAGATATGGGGAGATATCAAAGATTAGTTAGCAAACTCATTTACTTGTCCCACACAAGACCCGACATTGCCTATGCTGAGAGTGTAGTCAGTCAATTCATGCACTCTCCGAAGGATTCCCACTTGGAAGTTGTTCACCAAATCCTACAATACTTGAAATCTACTCTTGGGAAAGGCAACCTCTTCAAGAATAATGGGAAACTAAGTCTAAAAGCCTACATGGATGCAGATTGGGCTAGATCAGTAGTGAACGGCAGGTCAATATCTAGTTATTGTACCTTCTTAGAAGGAAATTTGGTGACTTGGAAAAGCAAAAAATAGGTCATGGTGGCTAGATTAAGCATTGAAGTAGAATTCAGAGCTATTGCACATGGAATTTGTGAACTCTTATGGCTAAAGATTATCTTGGAAGACTTAGGAGTCAAGTGGGAAGGAAACATGAAGTTGTACTATAACAAAAAGTCAACAATCAATATAGCTCACAATCCGGTACAACATGACCGTACAAAACAGGTGGAAGTAGATCGACACTTTATCAAAAAGAACCTGGATAGTGATTTAATTTTTACTCCCTATGTCTCAATGAATGGGCAACTTGCGGATATCCTCACCAAAGGACTACCGAGTCACTCATTTCAATATATTATAAGTAAGTTGGGAATGGATAACATTTATTCACCAGCTTGAGGGGGAGTGTTGACAAATTCATATTTGATTCGGTTGACTCGGTAAACAGGGAAACAAATCCCTATTTGATTCGGCTCGGTAAACAAGAAATTTATTTCCCTTTAAAATTGAGATTGTACAACCTGTAAACTTTGATTTTTTTTCTTTTATAACTGTTGTTAATTAGGCCCTAATCTCTAGAGATTGTTTCCTTATTTCATATAGATTTAATTTCCTAAAAGAATGGCCATTGTACTCTATATATTTTATATTTTTTTCTCAATTAAAATATAAGAAAGATATCTGTCTAGACTCTCACTAAAATAAAGCATATTAAATCAAAAACTTATTCTATCTCCCTTTTTATCTTTTTTTTTCATAAAATGAAATTTACTAAGACTTATCTTGTGATTGTGTCTCCTCAATTGAGTCAATCTTAGCATCCTTATCATCAGAACCATGCCCAACAGCTCTAGTGTCAGCTTCACTAAAAGGATCCTAGAATGTGCTCTTTAGATCAAACTGGCCAGCTCTACGCAATCCATCAACCTAATCTTGTAAATCATGTACCTGATCCTCAAAGTTGGTGAGTTTATCGTGTTTGGTCTACGTCTCTACTAATATGCGCTCAAATCCTATATGTAGCAATCATGTGATCGATGGTGGAGCTGATATCGAAGAACCAACCTCATTAGTAGTAACAGCAAGACGATAAAGGGTGTTGCTCATCCTCCCTAACAGGTTTATGCAACTGAGCTCCAAAATGTGCCATCGTTGTGTTAGTAACGATAGTCATCTATGTAAGCTAGTCTCTATGGGCTGAAGACCGTAGTGGTCTCTGATAATTCTAGTTAGCGGAATAGGAATACCTAAGCAAACCTTGTGTTGGACATGTACAATGTCAAACATAAGTTAATAGGCTACTCATCCTCCTTAGCGAGTCTATGCAACTGAGTTCCGCTATGTGCTATCATTCTATTAATAAGGACAGTCATTTGTGTAAGCTAGTCTCTATGAGCTGAAAACTGCATTGGTCTCTAATAATCCTAGTCAGTAAAATAGGAAAACTTAAGCAAACCCTATGTTGACTATGGACAATGTCAAACATAAGTTTGGAGGTAAGGAGGTCAAGTTAATTACTATGCCAGAAGCAATGGGCTAGAGAAGTCGTGTTGTCTCAATCGTGAGATGAGTAACATGACTCCTCGGAAAAATAGAGACAGAAACAAATATGTGTAGAAGCCTAATCTGCCCAAACAGGTTAGAGACAGTAAGGTAAGCTAATGTTGTGTCATCCTCATGTATTAGTTAAGATATAACTTTCTCTAACGACTTAGATTACGAAAGAAAAAACCTTAAATAGGTCCTCCTAATGTCTGGGTAAACCAACTGTCTCTGCCATGAGAGTTGGTGTGATATCTAGCCTACGAGACCTTATATATGAAACTATGGGGGGGGGTGTGCGCGCGCATAACTACGAATACCTTGATACAAAACACGAATAGTCCTCTCTCGTGCTATGTTGGATACTATGAAGTACTCCATCCAACCTTTCTATTTGAACCAAAGAATAAATTGTTGGTTTTCGGTGAAGGTGGTCAAGTCAAAGCAGTGCGCCACGGTGATCGATCGGTGAGCTATGTTATGAATGAAGCAATCGTACTACTTAAAAGAGTGGAATCCTTGAAAAACCAAATGAGTGTCCAATTGTGGTCACATATGTGGTCATGGCCCCCTCTGGCCATCAAGAACACTAGAGCAAGTAGTGTACATTATAACAACATGGTAAATTATGTGAAAAAGATACATAAGTATAAAGAATGCTTAAGAAAACGCTCGAAAAAACGTTAGAAATGGCTTAGAAACTCTAAGGAAACTCGAAGGAATTCTAAAAAAAAGTTCAAATGATGTGAAAACTCAAAAATAACCTTTGGTTGCTTAAATTAATGATTTACCCATACGTGTTCAAAGGTAATTGTGTTTTCTGTTTGAACTTAAGTTGCACATTCATTTGAACACATTTTTCACCTTCGTTCAAATGAGGAAGCCCCTTTCATTCGAATGTGGCTTAGTTTTTCGAGGCTACTGGTATTTAATGTTTTTTAATGACAAAGTTAGAACCAATGTAAAAAATTAATATAAGGAATTTAATACACTATTTATTCTCTAGGGTTTTAAATTCAAACTTCCAAGAATCTATTAGGTTATATATCATAAATTAAATTTGATACCCAAAGCAGTTTCATCACACAGATAGACTAAATTATGTTTTAAAAAATATATTCAATTCAATTAAGTGATCAACTCAAACATATAGATCTTAGATAAGGAATTTATAAAATTTACATGAATTTCAAAACCAAGATAGTTAGATTAGACCAATCAATTAAATTTATTATAAAAAGCCTTTAAACACTTACATACACATCTCTTTATTTTGAGTTTTTCAATAAAACACATTAACCAACATAGATAATGAATGTGATCTTTCGACCTTTCATACTTTTTATTGTAGAACATTTATTTATAATTCAATATTTCACATAAGTTCAGACTTGAGTCATATATTTAATCCAATTATGTGGAAACGAATTTATGTATTAAGTATATCGAACACATTAAATACAACAATTCATGTTTATCTCAACCAAAATACTTTGTATTCAACATTGATATTTTTTTTCTTTTGTCTCATTTCATGAGAATAGTTTAGTCTAATTAAAAGGCCAATCACGCCCATCCTAAATTTTCCCGTACAGCTGGAACATCATCTGAAATGTTTGCCCCACTAAAGGGGTCAGCTCAACATGCTGTACAATATAATGCTGATGCAAGAAACAAAACTAAGGTCGTGGCATGTGCGAGTGTACAGTTATTTCTATATGGCATTCTATATCATAATGACAGTATATAAACAGTATACAGTATATGAGCAAGATGCGTGACACACCCATGCAACTCTATGCCACCCATGTCTCATGATACGGTCATTCTCCGCTGGCATGAGTACCGCCACTTATGTCTCGCTTCACGGTCCGGAATCCGTCAGGCTCGCAAGTACCTAATGGCCGATTTTGGGTTTTTCACCACAGGATCTGCACCCTCATAATGCAAAGCACCAAGTGCTTACCCACACCATGTCCAAGGAATCACACCATGCCAATATGCTCTAATCTCATCATGTCATAATGCAATCTCGATGATGCATCTCATTCATACATAAATCATGCTTTCAAGTGTACAATTCATAACATCAACAGTTCTTCAAAGCATATAATTCACACACCACACTAACATATGCGATATACCCATAATCATCATCCAACTAAACAACATAGCACGTAGCACATAAGCATGTGAACACTCAGACAAACATGTGAACAATCAATGCAGCAAAGCAAGTATTCCTAATCTCAATTCTATTTCTTACTTAGCACAATATATCGTACCTGGTAATCGATCTCAAACCGGAAAAGTATACTCGCAGTCAAGTGAAACCACCGTAAGAACACTGAAGGTCAGGTCACCTTCTCTTTGCCTTTCCGTGTCCCTAAAATTCATAACATGAAACTCAGTTTAATCGTCACTTGAATTATGCTATTCATCAAATTTTACGTCTTTATCTTATAAGTTTCTACTTTGCTAAATTAAACTCTACTGTTGAATCCGGGACGTTGAAGAAAATAAGTTTAGGCTTTCGTAGAATTCAATTCGGACACTTGGGTTAAAAAGGGCAAAACAGTCATTTTGCACTTTACACGTGTCCTTACATTTCGTGATCTCTTTTCACAGATCGGACTCCACGGTTGAGTCCGGAATGTTCGAGATAATAAAATTCCACTATTTGTTTACCTAATTCGGAATTCGTCTGACAGTGTTTCAAGTTAGGGGCATTTTGGTAATTTTAAGGGTTACTACGGGTCTTTTATTTTTCGGGACCCCGTCTCGTAAAACGGACCTCACCATTGGTCTCAGAATGGTCGAGATAGTCAAAATACACCTATGACTTGTCCCATTTGGACTCCGGGATGTTTTTGAATATTTAATTAATTAAATTAATTTAATTAAATAATTAATTAATTAATTTAATTAATATTTTATTAATATTTTAATCAGGTGGGTCAAAGTGTAATTTCTAACAGTTGGGGGGGTCAATTCGTAATTTCTGAAAGTTCAGGTTAAGGTTCAAATTCAAAAGGTTCAAATTCAAAGGGTTCAAATTCCAAAAAGGTTCAAATTAAAACTAGTGTAATTTGTTATTCTAAATCAGGTTAACCCAAACAGGGGCTAATCCTAGAACAGGGATAGGATATCCCGATTTCGATTTAATTCCAATTTCTAGATTTCTTACCCTTGCAACCAAACGGCCCAATTTCTATTTTAATTTAAAATAACCACGCGACACGTGGCAGGGGCGGTCCACGCCCGACCCGAACCGGACCCGAACCGACCCGACCCGACCCGGACAGAACCCCCTTCTTCCCCCGCTTTTCCGACAGAGCTCCGGTCACCTTCTCCGGCGCCGGTGACCGGAATTTCAGAAAATCAAGTTTTTAAACTTGATTTTCTTGGTGTTTTCGAAGCCCCTTTCAATCCCAAATTATTCTAAAACATCTTTGGAGCATTTTAACACCGTTTTGAAGCTTCCAATCACAATGAAAAATCAGATTTCCCCCCCCCATGGCCGTGACCTGCACATCCATTTTTCTCTCTCATTTCTCAACCATTTTGGTTGATTCTTGTCCCTAAATTCTCCATATTTTATGCTCTATAAGTTCTAACAATTAAATCTAAGCAATAGGTTACAAAACAGATCATGCACATATGAGATTTCTAGAGAGAGAAAATAATGGGTTTTGAAATTTTACCTCCGTTTCTCTCTCATTCTCTTGGTTCAACCTCTTTGTTCTTCCTCTGGTTCTCAACTTCTCTTCCTCCTTTCTCCTCTCTTCTCTTCACAGTTCCCACTCTCTTTTTGCCTTCACTTTTTCTCTCTCTATATCTCTCTCTCTCTCTCTCTCTCTCTCTAATCTCACGATCAGTCTCTCTCTCTCAACTCCCACCACACACACATATACATACAGACCACACTCACACACCTCCAACCACCCTCTTACACACACCATGCCTCCCATGCCTTGTTTGAGTGTATCACACTCAAACTTACACACACACACAACCGGGTACACACACACACACCTCACACAACCTGATATATATATATATATATATATATTCACATTTAAACATACACTCACCTTGTCAATAACAACACGTCTATTATATATACACATATATACTACAATCATAATAATACTATAATAATATAATAAAATTTATAAAATATAATAACATTCATTTATAAAAAAAAAAATTTCTACAACAATTCATGTTTATCTCAACAAAAATACTTTGTATTCAACATTGATATTTTTTTTCTTTTGTCTCATTTCATGAGATAGTTTAGTCTAATTAAAAGGCCAAATCACGCCCATCCTAAATTTTAGATTTCATGTAATAATCATAAAGTACAAAGCTAGTAACAAATCTAAAACTAATAATGTGTAATTGTCTTAGGTATTTTAATTAGATTATTCCTATAATTATCTAAACACCATCCAACCTTGTATGAGTGATTTAGTCTATTTTGGGTTTTTTCTTTAATCATAGGTTCACTCGACAAATCCAATCAACATCAATTAACTTTTTTTGTACTTTTGATTTTTCAAAACAAAAATAAAACTTTAAAAAAAAATCTAATCAAAAAGATTTGTAAGCAGTTCATAAGGTTTAATTAATTTTAAATTAAGCTCAAGCACCCCAAATTATAGAGCTCCTTTACCTATCAGGTAGGAAAAGGAATATAATTTTTCAAAGAGAAAAACATATAAAGTGAAGTTCCCTAGGACACTCCTCATAGCCCAAGATTTATTTAACTTGTAAGAGATTATAGGGAACATTAGCTTGAGAAGGAACAAAATCAGTCCTGCTAGTGTTCTTTTTAGGAGTAGAGTTCATCCTAACATTAGAAAATGAGTTGGTCTCACCAAGTAACTTCACTAAATTTTGTAATTTTAAGTGAACATTTAGTGCCTCCTTAAATTCTTCAGTTGCATCCATAGAATATTTTTATTTCTAGGTTTTTAACTTGTAAGAGATTATAGAGAACATTAGCTTCAGATGAAACAAAATCAGTCCTGCTAATGTTCTTTATAGGAGTGGAGTTCATCTTAACATTAGGAGATGAGTTGGTCTCACCAAGCAACTTCACTAAATTTTGTAATTGTAAGTGAACATTTAGTTCTTCCTTAAATTTTTCAGTTGCATCAATAGAATATTTTTATTTCTAGGTTTTTAACTTGTAAGAGATTATGGTGAACATTGGTTTGGGATGGAACAAAATCAGTCCTACTAGTATTCTTTTCAGTAGTGGAGTTCATCATAACATTAGGAGATGAGTTGGTCTCACCAAGTAACTTCGCTAAATTTTATAATTGTAAGTGAACATTTATTTCTTCCTTAAATTTTTCAGTTACATCCATAGAATGTTTTTATTTCTAGGTTTTAAGCATTCTTGCATCACATGTCCTCTCACACATATTTAAAAAAAGGTAGGAACAAACAGTTTCCTATATGGGTTTTCAACATTGTTCTTTTTAAGACTACCACTAGATTTAGGATTGTAGGAATTTCTAGCAACGTTAGTCTCATGAAACCCCAAACCAATTTTATCTCCAACAGATTTTTCGATTTGTAGCATGTTTTATAAGTGCATTGAGTTCTCTTTCAATTTTTGTTTCTTTTCAAAAGCTAACATTTTAGAAGATAATTCCTTTTCTAGATTATTGATTTTCAATTTTAAAGAATTAATCTCCTCAAGAACATCTTAATGTTCAGTTTTAAGAAATTTAACTTTATTGTTGAAAGACAAATTATTTGAATTAAGAGTTTCCATTTTCGAAGCATATTTTCTAATTTCAATTTCAAACTCTCAATTTCTACAAAATTCTCTCTCTCTTTTATCTTCAATTTCTTATTTAGGGACTGGGTAATCATGCACTTTTGTACAAGTTTTTTGTACATAACATGAAGTATCTCGTCAGCTAATATATCTGCTCCCCCTTCATCGGAGCTAGATTTTGTCAAAGTGTCCATATGCAAAGAGGATGTAAGGCTACTAAGACTCTTCCTTTAACCAAGTCACAATTTTGTATTTAATTTCCTATTTTTCTTCTTATCTAAAGGAAAATCAGCGTTATTGTGACCAAGTTGGTGATAACCATACCATCTACCATCATTGTTCTCATTTTCATTATTTTTTTTTTCTCTTACTAGACTATTCTTTGCTTGTATTTTTAAAGTTTGCTTTCTTTTTCTTTTTATTAGTAGAAGTAGATTTCCTAGCTTGCTAAAGAACTTCTTAAATTGCTTAGTAGTAAAGGCTACTTCATCATCAAATAATTAAGCATCATTGTCAACTACTCTTAAAGGAAAATCCTTAACTTTCTTTTATGATTTTAAAGTGAGTTCGTATGTTTTTAGGGCACCAACAAGTTCATCAACACTTAATATTAGGAGATCTCTACACTCTTCTATGAAATTACTTTTGATTAAAAACCTATCAAGTAATGATCTTAGGATTTTCTTAATAATTTTGTGTTCTTTTCTTACCTTATCGAGATTATGAAATTGTGTTATAATGTCACGCCCCGGGCCCTAAAGACTCGAGGGTGACCTTGTAAATCAAGGTCAAACTAAATAAATGATTCTTGTACATCTCAAACCACCTTGTAATATGCATATTCTCACTTGAGTTTTTCATAACAAAAATATTCATTCATACTCCATACACATAACCCAACAAGGTTTCCATACATAAATTTCAAAAGTGTATTGATTATGTGATTACTATTTCTAGGTCAAAAGAATACTAGTCCTGTTAAGGCTTCTGAGCCTTCACATCAAGATATAAGGACCATAGGGCCTTTTACATTTCCAAAATAACATAAGACCAAAATAGAAGTTGTGAGTTTAATTACATTAAAAAATAAACATAAGAGTCCAAAAGAGAAGTCCTTCTAATCCATGACATTAAGTGACCGACTCATTGTTGTTACCTGCATCTGGTAGGGGTCAATACAACAACCCCAATAGAGAAACTAAACAAAGAGAAGAACAAACGGTGATAAGTGTAGGCATGTATTAAGTGTAAGATCAAGCAAGTGTCACCAAGCATTTCAATTTAATGAACATTCATAGCATAATCAATTGAAATAAGAACATCAATACAACAATAGTAACATATTTCAATTTTCACAATAAGAATGCAATACAAAAGGAGGTTACTTAGATTATCATCACCTCACTCATCCCAACGGTACTACTTTCTACTTCGACTTCTTCTGTAATCTTTCAAGTCTATCTAATGCCCCTCAGTTGCAACCTGAGTGTTTTTCGAGCTACTAACCCGAAGAAAACAAACGACCACCTCTGTGGGATTACGGTTCGTGACCGAAGGAAAACACAATCCCTTTCACAAAAATCCCGGTTAACTATCTATGACTCCCTTTTTCTCAACTTGTAATTTTTTCTTTCATTTTTTTCCCCTTTCTAAACCCTTCAACTATCTAAATTCTCATTAATTCCTCACAAAGTATTTATTCAATCTTTCATTCAATCAAGGGTATCCAAAGGGGAAAGATCATTCATATCAAATGGAAAATATCACATATGCAACAAAATCAATAATTTCACGATACAACATCATTACCATCATTTGAGCATTTTATCAAACATTTATTAGGCATTTCAACTTCCTACAAGTTCATGAATAACAAGTAAATAATTCTTGAACATTCAAGTAAAGGAATTTTAAGTTGGCACCATGCATTGAATACACATTTCAACAATCTAGACAAGATATATCAAGAGTTAAGCACAAAATGTTCATCTACTAGTTCATCTAGAAATTTACATCATTCTTTACAAAAATTTCATACAAGATGGTAAATGAAAATGTCATGTAATGCATATTTTCTTCCTAATATTCATTCTTCACCTAGGTTAGAAATCCTACCTCCTAACAAGTGTGGATTTGTGTGTAAAAAGAGATAGAGATTCCAATTTCAAGCTTCAATCCTTGGCCCCAAAACCTTAGAAATGATTTACACTATTTATTTCACTCAACAAAGCTAGATCTACAAAGAATTTCAAGAAATTTGAAAAGGAAATGAAAAGCCCCAAATTCTACCATGTTCTTGAAGAAATCTTGAAATTTTAACTTTTCAATCAATAGAAATTCTTCTTATTCTTGATTCCTTATAGTGTGATGTATTTACAAGGCTTTAATATTCATGAATGCCCAAGAAATTCCCTAACTATAACTTTACCCTTGTCTAGAGAGAGTTTGGAGGAGAAAGGGAAGTGAAATTTGGGTATAATTTGCTTTCAGTCCTCAACTTAAAGTGTTTTATCACTCATTCGTTCAAATGAACAAGCCCTTTATTCGAGTGAAGGTTGAACGAATATCAAATGAAATTTACAATAGGCTTTCTGGTGCTCGTTCGAACGAACAGCCCATTCGTTTGAACAAATGCCAGAAAACCTTACGCCTTTTTCTTATTTTTACCATTTTTCATTTATCACCCATGTATCATTACTCCATATTACGTTGTTTAAATTCTTTCCACCTCGTTGTTACATTCATGAGGTTTATTATCATGCAAAAATAATATTATTCATTATTTATTTCTTTTATTTATTTTTCAATTTTATGAAATGTTACATATAATCTTGTTCAAGCTTGTATAGAACTTTATAAATGTCTCATCTTCGTCCATGCTAATGGTTTTGAATTGTGTAATGAGGAACTGAAGTTTAGTACTTTTAACAGTTGTTTTACCTTACATCCCAAGCTTCTTTTATAGTTGTGCAACTAGAAATCATTTTAGAACTCACTTTGAGAAACTCCAAAAAAAAAAATCCAATTTAATGCATTGAAGTTATAGTTTGCAGTGGTAAATTATTTCATAATTTATTAAGATTTAGGTTTAGGTATCTTAATGCCATATTTTTCGTCATAGGATGATGTCCACCAATCCTCCACAACCATCCATACCTTTTCCAAAAGACATAGTTAGATTCGTTAAAAGTTAGATCTTGATTAATGAATTTTTCTAAAGCCATATTTTTATAGGCATCCATTAAAATATCTATATGAATCCTGCTCTGATACCAATTGAATCACTTTAGGATTATAATTAATTAACTAAAACTTAATTTAATCAACTACTCCCACCCCCCAACAAGGTCACATTGATAATCCCAAATTATTTCTCTAATTAATTAGCCCAATTAATTAAACACAAATCGTGAACTTAAGTGGATTAATCAAGTATTCAAATAATTATTTTAATTTTAAACTCATATTAGTAATACAACCAAGTGCATAAATATAACATAACAACAAACCCAATTATAAAGAGAACATCCTAGAGTAAAAGAGACATTGATCCCTAACTTGTTAGATTTACATCATTAGTCAATCATCCACATAGTCCGTTATGTGATGTTGTTTTCCACTAAGTGTGCTTTATAGTCGTACTCTTCAAAGCAATCACTTCATCCACAATCTGATTGTCTTCAGATCCACACAACTTGTGTAGTGGTACTAGAAGTGTCCTAAGATGCTCTCCAAGATGAAAAACTTTCACAATTACTTTTGTGAAGTAGAGGCTATATCGAATCCAAACTTTAGAATAGTTGCTTTAAACACGATAATTCATAAAATGCCAAAGTACTTTATATAAATGAAAGGAATGTCATCTAAAATGTAAAACTCATAACTCCCATATGAAAAGAATCACCCATTAAGTATATATAGGTTAACCTAAACCTTATTAGAATCAAATTAGGGCACCCAATAAACATCTCTGAATTTGGACATGCATTTGGACAAACCAAGGACTTGCTTTCGGATGAAACTTTACTCCGTTTAGACGAACAAGGCTTTAATTTTGATATTTTTTCTAGTTTCAAATTTTAGTTTGAATTTAAAGCCACTAAGTATCATAGGAAAATTACAAGAGATATTTTAAACAAATTTTAAGCCTATAGGTTATTGCGCGCACACACACTTCATGCATTAAATTTTTTTTTAAATTGGTATAATGGTGTTAATGTGTTTGGCGTATTTGATATGTAATTGACTCATGTTTTGACGAAGGAAATATTCGAAAATCTAAAAAAAGTCAAATACAATTCAAATAGGCATTGGCATTCAAATAGAGCTAATCTCATTCGAACGAATCTTGGCTTTGTTCAAACAACCTTACCAATGAGCTCTCGTTCGAGCTCGTTTGAGTTTTCATTCAAACCATAAAATAGGATTCGTTCGAACTCGTTCGAGTTGTCATTTGAACCACAATTCTAGTAGCTGGTTTATTCAAGCTCATTCAAGTTCTCTTTCAAACGAGGAGTCTCGTTTGAATGAGCTGGATTGTCGTTCAAACGAGCATACGCAAAACAAAAGCTTCCAACTCCGATTTGGTTTGCGAAAATCTGTTTTCATAACCCTACCTATATAAGGCTTTTGATACAACTTCGAAATAGATTATTTGAAAACCTCAAAATTGAATATCTCATCTTTCCCAAAAGCTTTTCAATGCACTACATGCACATATAGAGATCATTAGCCTTTAATCAAGAACCCTTGTAATAACATATCAATATTTAAAGGTGTACAGATCGTTGAGGAGTCAAGATCATGTAATTAGAGAAGTCTAAGGTTGTGTAAGATTTGCAACTATGATTGAGAAAGTTGTTCAAAGATTTGAAGCATTGGAGGCTATCAAGAAGGCTTGAGGATTCGAGTTCGGGCAGAATCAGATCGTTGAACAAGGCTTGAGGTATAGCGTCGCTATGTTAGATAGTGTTTATATTTGCCTAAGTTCTTTATAATGGATTATTTGCACATCTGAGTGAGTGCCCCAAGGTTTTGCTATGTAATGTGAATTTCTACCATGGAGCTTTCCTTAGAAATATCGTTGTGTCAGTCTTTTTACTACTTTCATTATTGTTATATGACTAATAGGGATTGCACACATGATAATTATTAACACACATATAATCAAAGGGGAAACTCAATCATACCAAAGCAATTTAAAATTTTTCAAGATATATAATTTGGAATTTTCAACGTAGACCAATTCAGCCCCCCCGCCCCCTCTCGGTTTATTCATACATCTAGATACAAATAGGGTCGCCTCAATTATTGTCCTCAGAACAAAATCTAAAATTGCAAACTTCATAAAAAAAAAAATGAGAAATGAGAAATCTTTGTCTTTGATTGTTCTTGAAAAAAGTTTAATCATTATTGGTGGATTATGAATGAGTTTGAGTACATCTAGTTAACTAGATGATGAGTTTTGTTTTTTTTTTTTTTAAATGAGAGAGAGTCTGATATAAGAGGGATTTGGTATCTACCAAAATCATGCATCTATGTTTGAGGATTATTTTAGGAATTTCTAGTTTTCAAATTTGAGCCTAACTCAAATTTGTTATTTTTTTATTGTTTTTGTTTCAAATTAGGATTTTTCTATTCCCATAGCATTAGGATTATCTCTTTTTATAAATAGGACGGTAATAAGACAATTAACTCAATTTATTATTCATCATTAATAAAAATTCAAATTTTCTTTTAGAGAAATCTTTCTTACTTATTGGTGAATTTTAAATTTTGAATATTGAGGTGCTCATATCTATTTTTCACGCTGCGTCAAAATATTATGAGCTGATAACTCTTTTTTTTTTTAAAACCAAAGTGAGCAAGCTTGAATTGTTTACAAATGACAAGTCTGTTTTTTTTAAAAAAAAAAAAAAAAAACCAAAGTGAGCAAGCTTGAATCGTTTACAAATGGCGTAGTCCATATAAGTGCTATAATATGTCCTATGATTCCAAGACAAAGAGTCAGATAATATAATTTTGTTGAAATTCCATATTTCCCTGAAGATTCTTTTTGTTTTGTTTTTTTGTTTTTCCCTTGGCGTCTCATTTTCTTGTCCCTCCTGAAATTTCAGTGGAGATATGATAGAATGAAAATCAATTCTTTATAATTTATCTATTTTTTATGCGTTGATTAAGATATTTGAAAATTGAATTGTACATTATGGAGGTGTCATTGAATACAATTTTTTGAAGGAAAAAAAAAAAAAAGAATTGCAATTTAGGTAAGGGTAAAGTTTGATGGAAATATACCATAAGACAAAATTATTGTCATATGAAATGTAATGTAATGTTTTGAGTGAATATTTTAATTTTTGTTTTTTTTAATTTTATTTTTTGAAAGAAACTCTCAACATTGGATTCTTTTTCTTGGAATGTTTTATTTCTAAAATAAAAAAATAGATAATTACATTAGCCTTTCCCAAGTTATTTGATAATTCCAGTGACTTCCCTTCACTTTTCTGACATTACACTAACATTTCATTTGTTATACTGAAAATATACAGATTCTTCCTCTTTGTACAAAATCTAAGATTTCCACCAAAATGATTAAAATGCCATTGTATATTACAGTGACTTCCCCAATTTTTAAGAGATTATAGGAAAGATCATTGTAATTATCAGATATTACAAGAAATGTCAGTGCTATTATCCATAAGGGTGAAACAATCAATTTATACTTTTTATTAATATTTGTTTTTGGACAACACTACAAGAAAACAGGCTATTTCCGATGCATATTAACCATCGGTAATAGTTTCACAAGTTAAATTAAGTATTTACGATGAAAATAAATTAAATGTCGAAAATGATGAGGAAGGGCGACGGAGGCTTTTCCGACGCTAAGAAGTGGTCAGAAATACTTAACGATTACCGACCATAATATTCCATGTCGAAAATAATAACTATAACCGACCATTGCATTAGTCGAAAATAACCATATTTCATTAAAGCATATTTCCGACGCTATAAGTGATCGAAAATACTTAAAGATTACTGACCATAATATTCCGTGTCGGAGATAATAACTATAACCGACCATTGCATCAGTCGGAAATAATCATATTTAATTAAAGCCTATTTCCAATGCTATTAGTAGTCGGAAATACTTAAATATTATCGACCATATTGGTCTGCGTCGGAACCTATCTGTAGTACCAACGACATCTTCAGTCGGGAATAAGAACACCACAGTACGGATGGATCATTGTATTAGTTCCGACTAATATATTCGTCGGAACTAACCTGTGATGCTCCAAATTGGCGCCTCGATCTGTCTAGCCACTCTAAACCTCGCACCACTCTCGAAACCTCTAGCGCTCTCTGTTTCTCGCCGATCTCTGATCTCTAACCTCTTGCCTGATCTCCAACCTCTCGCCGATCTCTGATCTCTAACCTCTCGCCAATCTCCAACCTCTCGCCGATCTCCGATCTCTCACGTACCTCTCTCAGTTTCTCGCTGATCTTCCGATCTCTAACCTCTCGCCGATCTCCAACCTCTTGCCGATCTCCGATCTCTCACGTACCTCTCTTTGTTTCTCGCCGATCTCCGATCTCTCACCTCTCGCCGATCTCCGATCTCTCACGTACCTTTCTTTGTTTCTCGCTGATCTCCGATCTCTCACGTATCTCTTTCTATCTCGCACCTCTGGTCTCTCGTTGATCCTGAGAGAAACTTCCCACCGTGCTTTGGCTGCGCAACTTATGTTACGTTGAACAAAGGGAAACATATCCTGGAAGCTGTATCTACTTTGGATACCATTTTGCACAGTAGCTCTACAAAGGTAAAAGCAGAATAGAAGCCTCTTGTATTGTCCAGCCACCTATCTCATCTACAGGAAGGTACAGATAGTGAGGTATCAGTATTTTTCTCTCTAAAATTTAGGATATTTTCCATTAATGAGTTGGGTATCTTGGATCCTCTAAATTTCTTTTTGTTTCAATTTCACATTCTTATTTATCATATCATAACTTTATTCTTTTGGTTGGGTTTGCAAATCTGAAACAATAATTTGTTCAATTGCTGGTTAGGATTTCGCTTCTAGTTGTGGTGATGGTTCATCTACTAACAGTTGATATTAGGGCTTATACGGATCACAAAAGATTATGCTTTCAGATTCTGTAGACGGTGATGCTTGCCATGTCATATAATACCCAAAGTATAAAATATCAACCAAAAAAATATTGTGATCGAAGAAATATTTTATACTGATATGATTTTGTGGAAGAACAACATAAATCAATAATAAATAATAAATAAATGGAAAAAAAAATAGAAAATGAATGCAGGTCCTGGAAATATGAATAGATGGCAAATATCACAGGATAATTTGAACCCATAGTTAGGTGTTAATAGTCAAAAATTATTTTTATTTTTATTTTTATAGCAGCTTCCCCCAACTTTAATTGTTAGATGTTTCATTTTTTTTTTTTTTTGTTGTTGTTGTTGCTGCATGCTTTTGTAAACACTAAGCTTGAATATACTTACTGATATGTTTTTCAACTACAAAATGTTTGACTCCAAATGACACTAGAGGCACTTTTAGTTTTTTTGTTATGTTGTGCTGTCTTCTCCTATTTTTGTTGGTGAATATTCACAGAAAAAAAAAAACATTGAAAAAAATATTTTCAAGCTTGTTTATTCATGTAACATTAGCAAGTCTACAGAGCATCAGTGCAAAATTAAGGATTCTAGGCTTGAAAATATTTTTACGTGGTGCCTATCAAGTTTATCATTATCAACCATCAATGCAGAGTCTGAAGCTTTTACTTATATACTGTCACCTTTATATGGACATGGAAATTGATCATTATCAACCATCAAGTCTATTATAGTATTTATTTCTCCCCTGCTTACTGACATTCACTGTAAAGCAGTCATGATACTCTAAAGTAAGTTGTTGGCTTCCAATACTTATGTATTTTACTGTTCCAATTTTACTTGAATGTATGCTAGATCTTTATTCAATAGTGATGTTTATTTATTTCTTACATTCTTGGAGAGGGTTGAAATTTTAGCTGTGTGAGTTAAATCTCTTTGGTAAATAGATGGTTTGCTAACTGTCCTGCGCATGTCTGAGGCTTACTTTTCAAATCAGAGGGAATAAATCATCTTTGCAATTAGTGATGGGATTGATATCACTAGTTCAGAATCTTAAATTGCCCGCTTTGGATGAGGCCTCTTAGTATGAGGGCAGTGGCCATTTAATTAGTGTACTGATGGAAACGAGCTAACATATACACGTGTATAATACTAATTGATTACTTCTTATTGTGGTGGGGATCAAACATGGATAAGAGTTGGATGAAACTTCCGGGTAGACATTTGCCTGGTTACATGAAAGGAATTATAGACTTTATTGAGTATGCACGTCTGAGCGCAGATAGAGGCAATAGGATTAAATGTCCATGTAGGAAATGCAACAATAGGTATTATGAACCTATTAATGTAGCTAAAGCACATTTGGAGTTTCAATAATGGACGTCAATGAACTAATAGAAATGATATAAGAAGTTTCAATAATTGTCAAAAATATCATGAATAAGGCAATGTGATTTTCCTTTAAAAAATTAGAGAGAAGAAATTCAACTTGGGACTTTTTATTTCAACAAGTCATGAATTAGGATGGAAAATATGAATCTATTATACTACTTTTTAAAACTTAAATTCCCAAAAAAAATACAGATATTTTTTTTTTCAATTTCTTTTAAAAAGTCCCCCTTTTAGGAAGTTATCAGAAGCTTTTTTGTGGTTTAAAAAATTCAAATTCACTAAAAAAAATTTTAAAAAAAATCCGACACATGTATGTTCAAAATTCTTCTCATTTTTATTCTTGAAAACACAAAAAATGAAAATTGAAAACAATAACAACTAAAACATATATACAAGTGGGTCATATTTATTTGATTCAATGATTTAATTGAGTAATAATACAATTATCAAAATATTTTTCTCCAAAGTAAAATCCGTAATGACATCACATCATCTCATTTGCAGTCTATCTACTCATAAAATAATGTACATTTAATACAATTTTGTCACATTAATTAAGAATTCTTTTTATTTAAAAATTTGATAAACACATAATAATATGCTTTAATTTGATTTTGTAAGAAAGAAATTTTTAATATGGAACTTTTCTTTTGGGATGTTTTATTTTTCTTTCTTAGATTATTAGATAATAAGTAGTGTCATTATCAGTTATAAAGTCTTCAACCTTACAACATAATTAATGCATATATATCACATGATTGTGTAACGCATATACATAACATTACGAAATTTTGAATTTCGCGACTGAATATTGTAATACTTAAGTTCGGCAAAATGGGCAGATTTGGGTGTGTTGTAAATAGGTTGGATCAAATTTGAGTTAAACCCAAATTTGACCAAAATGTAATGGATCAAATATAGACGGGTAAAATATGAGTCAAATTAACTCAAATTCAACCCATTAACCCATATTTGATCTTCTCTTATTTTTATTTTATATTCCATCAAGTCTAAAATTTAAAAAAAAAAAAAAAATTTAATATGTAAAATAGAGGTGCACAAAAAATTGAGAACCATAAATCTGAACCAATTCAAACCCGAACCCGAACCGAATGGGTTGGGTTGAGTCAGTTATAAAGATAGTTTGGGTTGGGTCGGTTCTCAAACTATAATATTCAAGTTGATTCCGGTTTAAAGTTCGAATAAACCAAACCAACCCAAGAACTGAACTCCAAATAAAAAATATTTTAAAAAAATTAAGAAAATTATATATAGAGTTTGATTTACAAGTATTATATTTATATATATATTATATTATACATTTACAACATTAATATTATATAATATATATATATATATATCTATATTTATATAAATAATCAAGATATATATAATATTTCATGATTTAGTTGTTGTGTGTGAATTCACGAGTAAGGTCTTTACTTTGTTATTGGAAACAATCAATTACCGTTATTTTATACTTTATACTTTATAATGAAATACATAATATATGCATGCTTATATATATATATATATATCAATTTAAATTCATTTTCACTAGGCACAAATGCATTGGTCCACTAATATTTTTACAAGAAAACTCTATTCATTAGTATATATATCGAATGAACTCAATGTACCGTACACCCAACCAATTTTATTATTTATATATATATATATATGTAAACTACTGTATATAATATATATATATAACCTGTTATGTAATATGTATATAACATACATACATATATATATATAAATTGTTATATATATAATTGATGCTGCATTTTTTGGTCGGTAAGGGCTTCGAATTCCATTGCCTAAAAAACACTCAAAGAGAAGGATTAGAGGGTCACTGGATTGACTGCAACGGTAGCCGCTCCGATACTTAAGTCAATAAACTGAATTGAAATACTCTAATGTAAACCAAAGAATGAGCATGAACATAATAGCGTACCTTAGGGTTTTATTTATAGGCTGTGGCTTTCCTAAGTTGATTAAGATTTGGAGTCATAAAAGTAGGGATTTGATAATTGGAGAATAGCAGTTACCATGTTGGATACTACGCTTGAGAGATATCCGTGAGTGGCAGTTTCCTTGTTGAAAACTGTTTCCTTATTCCGAGGTCGGAAGTCCATGGAAAGTGATAACTAGTTCGGAACCCCTTATGCTCTAGAGACATTGTTGTTGGTTGCGCCAGTGCTTGAGGCACCAACTCTGAAGGCAGCAGCTCTAGAGGCAGTTCTGGAGGTGGTGCATTGTTTAGTACCCCCACTGTTCTGAATTGGAAAACCTTTCTTGGTCTGTATATGCAAGTGCACTATACACGTGTCATGTTTGAATTGGTCTGTCACTTTATGGCCCATCAGCTACTCCCCCCTTCCCCCGAGCCTCAGCTCTGTGGGATCCGTGCAAGGCTGAGGTTAAAATTTCTGAAGAGTCACGCATACTTGATGATCCATAATATACTGTCTTACAACACTTGCAAATAAGAGAAGGTTCTTATAAAGGTTAGTAGGGTAAGAAAAATAGGACCAGACCTAGGGGTCTGTGGATTGAAATAGACCAAGCCTACAGCACTTGTAATGGATATATGGCCTATAAGAGTCATTGAGATGGACCAGACCTAGGGGTCTGTGCATTGAGATGAATCAAGCCTAAAGCACTTGTAATGGATACAAGGCTTTAGGGGTCAATACGATGGACCAGACTTGGGGGTCTGTACATTAAGAAGACCACGCCTAAAGGACTTGTAATGGATACAAGACTTCAGGGGTCAATACAATGGACCAGACCTGAGGGTCTGTGCATTAAGAAGACCAGGCTTAAAGGACTTGTAATAGATACAAGGCTTCAAGGGTCAATACAATGGACCAGACCTGGGGGTCTGTGCATTAAGAAGATCAGGCCTAAAGGACTTGTAATGGATACAAGGCTTCAGAGGTCAATACGATGGACTAGACTTGGGGGCTTGTGCATTAAGAAGACTAGGTCTAAAGGACTTGTAATGGATACAAGGCTTTAGGAGTCAATACGATGGACCAGACTTGGGGGTCTGTGCATTGGGTTGGGAACACTCACTAGAGGTATTTTAATAAAGAAAACATCTTTATTGATAATACTTCCGTAAGTGGTCAACATTCCAAGGTCTGGGTAGAGGATTTCTAGCCATGTCTTCTAACCAATATATGGTAGGTCGGACAGTCTTTGTTAAGCTCCAGATTCTTCTATAAGTTGTTGGCTATTAGCCTCTTGGTTAAAGCAATCTGTTTCAAGGGTTGGCATGCCAAGAATGATTGCCTCGGTGCCATAGTATGTCTTCAAGATTAATATACTTTCATGCTCGTTCTATGAGTATTGTTATGTCAGCAAAAGGGCTCTTTGTTAAGGAATCTCGGAAGCCCCCTTGAGTAAGGCATGAGGTCAGAGCAGCCACCAGAAAGCTCGGGCTGCAATTTTGATCTCTGTAAGCTCGGCATTGAATCGTACAATATATTCTCTAAGAGGTTCTCCTTTGGACTGCTTTATGTTTAGCAAGAACTCTAGGCCCTTCCTCAACCTTCTGTTGGTCATGAACTGGTCGAGGAATCGCTTGCTGAGCTCATAGAAGTCGACTGAGTTCGGAGGGAGGTGGTGGAACCACTTCAGAGCAGTCCCTTTGAAGCTAGTAACGAATGTACGGCACATAAAGGCGTCAGAAGCCCCATGTAGTGTCATGGTGTGCTGGTAATGAGAAAGATGGTCCCTTGGATCCCCAGTCTCATCGTAAGGGGTGAACTTTAGGACGACAAATTTCCTCAGCCTCTCCTCAACCATGATAGCAGGGGTGAACGGCGTGGCCAGCCTTCCGAGCAGCCTGGCTAGCTCGTCCTGCTCTGGAGGGATTTGAATACCCCTCATCACAACAGTACGGTCCATAAATCAACAACTTCTTCAGCTTTTCGTGGGTCCCTAAGCAGGAGTTCTTGTGAGTCTTGCTTCGCAGTTTCAGCTCCCATATGAATGGGATGGTCATGTCCTGTGGCTGGAATAGGATTTTGGTGTTCCTGAGCTGGAGGAATTGGAACCGCTTGAGGTTAAAACTCTTGCGGTGCTGGATTTGTTCCTGAAGTCCCTAGGGTTAGAGCCCTAGTGGTGCTTCGATAGTGGATGTCAGGAATAAAAGTCGGTACCCCCTACCTGTAGCTCCTGATGGCTAGGGGTCTCCACCAACATGGGTGGTACCTTGGGGGTACACCGATTGACTATTGGAATCTCTCCACGGAGTCCTTCGTTTATGGTGGCTATAGGAGGCTGTGTCCTATGATCAGCTGTGTTGATGGGTGGATTCAAAGGATTGGCTCCGTGACTCTAGGTAAGCATCGCTAGAGTTTTGGACATGGCAAGAAGTTGTTCTTGCATTAGCTCATTTTGTCGCTTAACTTGGTCAAGCTGTTGCTATACAGGATCAATTGTTTGTCCCCTTCCTCGTCCGGTAGACAACCGACGTTGAGGGTTTTGAGGATTTTGAGCATTCTTTCTCGGTCGGAGATTGGGAGCCATGGTCCTCTGGTGAGAAGGAGGATGAGTTTGTTCGTAAATAGAGCACTTTTGTTGAAAGAACGATTGTCGTTCTCACAGACTGGCGCCAAACTGATGCTACACTTTTTGGTCGATAGGGGCTCCAAACTCCGTTGCCTGAGAAACACTCAAAGAGAATGATCAAATGGCCACCAAATTGGCTCCGGCAATAGCCGCTCCGATGCTTAAGTCAATAAACTGAATTAAAAGACTGTAATGTAAACCAAAGAATGAGCATGAACATAATAGCCTACCTTAGGGTTTTATTTATATGTTGTGGCTTTCCTAAGTTGATTAGGATTTGGAGCCATAGAAGTAAGGATTTGATCATTGGAGAATGACAGTTACCATGTTGGATACTGCGATTAAGAGATATCCATGAGTGACAATTTTCTTGTTGAAGACTGTTTTCTTATTTTGAGGTCGGAAGTCCATGGAAGGCGGTGACCAGTTCGGAACCCCTTATGCTCTAGAGGCAGTGTTGTTGGTTGCGCCAGTGCTTGAGGCACCAGCTCTGAAGGCAATTCTAGAGGTGGTGCACTGTTCAGTACCCCCACTGTTCTGGATTGGAAAACTTTTCTTGGTCTGTATATGCAAGTGCACTGTACACGTGTCATGTTTGAATTAGTCTATCACTTTATGGCCGATCAATAATATATATATATATATATAATATGTATATAACATATATACAAACAAACAACATACATACATACATACATATACAAACATACATACATATATAATATGTATATAACATATATACAAACAAACAAACATACATACATACATACATACATACATACATACATATACAAACATACATACATACATACATACATATATATATATACAACATGTTATATATATTATATGAATTTATATATAGAACAGGTTATATATATAAATATATATATATATATATACTCTTATATATAATATGTATATAACATATATACATATAATCAGAACCGGACCGATTACTCAATTATTAGATTATATAAGAAATCTATTATTAAAATTTTATTAAACATATAAATATCTCCTATTTAAACACTATTGTAATTTTATATTACAAAAATATATATATTTGTATGCATGAAAAAAAGTATTAAAAGTATTTATATATTTATTAGAGTTTTATTATATATTTTAATATTAAATAATTTTTTATATTTTTATTAAATTCTTTTTTTAAAACAAAATGTCATTTGGAGTAGTTCTTAATCCTCAAATTATCTTGAGATGAGATCGTAAAAAATGGAGGTAGGATGCCAGTTATTATACAATCTATTCATTATCCATTTAAAACCTATTTTTTTTTCATATAAAAAATTAATTTTTTCATTCAATCTATATTTTAAGTGAATTATTCAAAATTAATTATTAAACGAATGTAAATGAGTTCTTGAGTTTAGATAAAATTTGCCTACTCCGGTAATATTATTAGAAAATTCATCAACTTTAGATTTGGTCGACATTACTATCATAGTCCCATCATGAACAAAGGTTAGCTGATATTTTACTCATTGGCAATTGGCTGTCAACCAATACTCTATCTCCATGAAATCATTAAAAAGAGTAATCATACCATACCATGAATAATACTAACATTCATAATGTTCTCCTTCAATGTCCAAACATAGAAGAGCAGCCAACTGTGGGCCGACACCGGACTGGAACACAAAATCGAATATAAAAACATAGCCCAGTTGCCCGAGTGGGCCACCACCAGTCAACCCACGTTCCAATCGGTGGGCCCACACAAAAAGCGAACTCAGCTGCACGCGCAAATGGAAAAATTGTTCTTGTGACTGATGGAGGCACAGAAATGCTGTGCCATCTGGGGAAAAGAGGTATGTAGGTCCTGCTCCTTCCAACCGGGAATAAGCAATCAACACTCGACTCCGACCGGTCAATTGTCAAGTAGTTGCTCAATGTTGCCTTGACTATACAGAATTAGACCAATGGCCACGCGTCTAAATCTATATAAAACTTGTTTAATTTTTGTGTTGAGATAATTTTTTGGTGGATACAAAGCATCTTTCGTTATCCATCTCATTAAGCTTTGAAATAGATTTGGAATGAAATTATCTTATTCTGATTATATAAAATAAAATAGTTAAAAAGATTGTGCTAAATAATCAATAATGTTTATGATGATATTTTTTAATTACTTATTAAAAATTTAGATAATTTTAATAAAATTATATGTATATAAAAAAAATAATATAATTTTAATTTTTTATTGACATACATATTTTTTTCAACTCGTGTAATGATAGTAATGTTTTGCTTGAAATATACTAATTATAATTAATTGAATAAAATAAAAAGAACCTGATAGGGACTTGCCCCCTCCTATCCCAGGATTTGAACGGGTTTAGAGTGAAACTTACACCCCCCTAATTTTTTTTTTTTTTTTTTCGTAAGAGACCCATTAAATTATTTATTTCTCCCCCTTATGTTAATGGTCCAAATCTGCCACTAGTACCATTAAATATTTTGGGTTGGGAGTTCTTCATTTCAACAAAAGTGAACAATTTCATTATCTCACACTATTATGTGAAAAATATTATAATTTTAACAAGTAATAAAAAAAGTCAAATCAAAGGGAATCCACCTTAAGGCTTGATCCTTAGGGAGATTCTCTTTGGTGGTCTTGCACAAACTAACCTATAAACACAAGTAAGGTTAACTTGCAAACTCGTATAATAGTAGAGATTTGAACCCACACCTAAATTTTCGGTATGGTTCGCTTAATTACTTGAGACTCGTCTTACCAATGCACTACGCTGATGCTGGGATAACTCCCTAAAGCCCTTTCCCTACCCATTGGAATTAATAATCGTAACATGTAAGGACCATCTACTTGCAAGAGAAATGCAATTTTTTCAATTTTGTTGATACAAAGACACTGCAAATACGAATATTTTCTAGTGAGTTATGACCTAAATACCCATGTTACATTTTTTTAAATGACATGACAATATTAAATTGATTACACATTAGTAACATTGAAATGTTAAAAAGCGATTCTTATCTTCTGCAAAAAAAAATGTTTTACAAATTTGACCAGCACATGTTTTTTGAGTTCTATCAATTAAAATTTGCAATTATTTCTCACCACATTAATAGTAAGTGGTTAAAAATTTTAATATGTTAACTCACTTTAAATTTGAATAAACTAACTTGGGTTATGTGGTTGTAAAAAATGTCAAGGCTTAATCAATGGCTGAGATAGCTTATGTAATTCTTGTAAAATAACAAGGGTTAAACAAGGTCATCGAAAAGGGCTCGATGATGGCCACTCCAATGATCAAGTCAGAAAGGAAGAAAATAATGGTCCTGTTAAGAATTGAGTAGAGGAATTAAACTTAGGGTTGTGTGCGTATCTTCCCTTTATTATATAGTAGATTATTTGTTGTTTCTGGTAGTTACTCTTATATAACAAATCACTGAATTTTCATATCCATTGAATAATCTCAAAGTAGTAGTTTCCTTATTGAAATCTATGAATATAATCAAGAATTCCAAATTTGTAGCAACAGTTTAGCCAACATGTCTGTTTGGCAGAGTTCTAAGATATTCGAAGTCAGTTATCCAGCATTGCAAGTGATCTACTTAGAAAATGGTAAGAACTCCTTTATGTGGTTACTGAGCTGAACTATAGACCTGTTGTCCAGACTTGAGAACTCATTATGTATTAGTTCCAAGCTTGTAGCCACAATGGTGTATACCTTAGTGTCTATGATCCTTATCTTATCAATGATGACATTTTTTAGCATATTAGTTACTCCCTCCCAAGTCTCAAATTTGAAGGTTAATAGAGGATTTGAGATTCATTAGTGACATGTCAAGTTCTAATAGTCATTATAATGTGTTGCTAGGGTTTGTGGATTTCAAAAAATGCCACTATTTTAAGGCATTGCGTCATTTCATTGCCACCATTTCACCTTAATGGTTGCACATTTATCAATACAATTATTACTAATCATAAATCATACCAATCAACCGTCACATTTAATATTTTATCCTTCATAATTATTGCAAATAAACTCTATAAATTGGAAGGATCTTCCCATTTAAAAGATCTTATTTCACCATTATATAGCTCCCACTGTCTGCAACAAGTACTTCTCCGGCAATTGCAAACTTTGGTTACTCTCATTTCTTCAAGTTTCTTGTCCTTGTAGGTATTTCCTTCCTTTCTCTTTCCTCTATTTTATATCTATTTAGCTCATATCCTTCTCCTACACTTTTTCATTCATAGAAACTCTTTCGTTTTTTCATTCCATTTCTATGTCCATTTTCCTGCAATGGCATATTCGAAGGGATTAGTTAAGCCAAGTTCACCGAATCATCTAATGATAAATGTAATCCTTCTCCTACAAGTGGTTATGAGCTTCGGATTGTTAATAAATTTGAATAAGTTGACCCTAATGCCAGTCACTTGACCCAAGAAGACTTAGATTCTTTTAGGACCTTATACGACATCCTATAATGTCCTTTACAGGCTTCTATTAGTCTTAAAGGTTTTCAACCAAAGGCATCTCAGTAATTTTGATGATAATAAGGCATTGTCCATGTGGAATAACATTTTATTCAATTAACAATGCAAATAGGTCATCTAGGTCAAAGAAAGATTGTTGACTAAGAAATGACAAAGTCCATCAAGTTAAAGGATTCCACTCAAGTACATGCTTCAAAGATGAAATCAAATCAAGTGGAATGCTCTTCATGATTATTCAAGAAAATGGACACACTCAAGCCCAAGGAATCAAGACAAGTCAAGAGAATACTTTCTTGATTTTCCTTATTTTGGGTTTTGAGTGATTTAGGATTAGATTGATCATAAGTCGTAAACTTTTACTTTTTAAAATGATCAACTAAGAACTGACTTCAAATGATTTTTCAAAATAAAACATTGCCACACTTTGAGTTTTGAAAGATCAAAAGATTTTGATAAAAGCACACTATGAAAAATAAGTAAGAAGACATCTACCATCTAAACCAATTGACCAGTTCATGGAACCAATTGATTGATTCTTAAATCTTATTTTTACACTGATCAAACTAGTTGATCAGTTCCTAGAACCAGTCGACTGAGTGACCATTTTCATAACAAAAACTTGAACCTACCACCTCAATGATGATTCAGTCGACTATTTTTCAAAGGCTAAAATAGTGTACACTAGAACCAGTCAACTGATCCTAAAGACCAGTCAACTGATTGTTCTTGAACAATTGAAACTCAAACCCTCTAGACAATTTAGTTGATTTAATCAGTCGATCAAATCTTGATTTAATCGACTAGTTAATTATTCAATCGACTGAATTCATCGATCTAGCACTGTGAAATTCAAATCTTGAACAAACAAAAAATGAGAGAATGACCTTATTTTGATATACAAAGGCCATATGTTTGTAGTCAAGATAGTAAAAAAATGAAGTTGGGATGCTTGAGTTGCGTACATAGAAAAAAATTTTGACCTCGTAAAAATTGTTTTGTTTGCTCTCTCTACTCTTTTGCATATTTGTGCATTATCAACATACATTTTTAAGGTTTGTAAAAGTTTTCAATATTTGATAAATAGCCTATGCACCCCCTCTATAGTAAATATCTAGGCAATAACTTCCTTTTCACTCTGAGTACCATTGGACCCTTTGGCCTAGGGAAATTTATGTTTATATGGAATGGTTTGAATTAGGTTTTAGGTTCCCTTTCAACCCTTTGCTTAAGCAGCCTTTCTAACATTTCAATTTTTGCCCTACCTAACTCGTGATCAATAGTTAGAGACTTGTAATGGGCTTCCTCATCTTGGCTCTCCTAAATAAGGTGAGGGTAGATCTCAAACTCTTAAGGAGCATAATGAATTTGAACAAAGGGGAAGAATTTTTGTACTATATGTCCTTCAATTCTTGCTTCAAAATCGTTCACGAGCTACCGATCTCAAATAAGACCTAGAAAAAGTATCACTTAATCAAATGAGGTTCAGAAGAGACCTACCATATTGAATTTGACTTCAGGGTAGCACCTTAGAGTCCTGGAGTCCTTGGTGAGAAGGGATGGCGATTTAAACTGCCAACCCCGCCCCTAATAGGATGGGTTTGGGAGAAGCTTTCTCCACCCCATTATGATTTAGGGTGGGTTTGGGGATAAGGCACACCGCCCCGCCCCACCCCACCCAACCTAATTATATCAAATAAAATAATAAAAGAGTTTGTGCTACATAGTTAATGTTTATAATGATATTTTTTAGTTACCGATTAAAAGTTTATACAAACTTGATAGAGTTATGTGTTTTAAAAAGAAAATAATATAAGTCTAATTCTCTATTAACATGCATATTTCTTATTTTAACACATGTAATGATTTCTTTGAAATGTGTTAATTATTATTAATTTAATAAAATAATAAGTAAATAAACTTTAAAAATAAATGGGTACCCACCCCCGCTTATCTTGTGGTTTAAATGGGTTTGGGAAAAAAAAAAATTTGTGGGGCGGGGTTGATGAAGGAGTCTCCTGCCTCAAACTCGCCCTGTTGCCATCCCATTGGTGAGTCAAGATAGACTATACTTATTTTATTACTTTTATATTTTTACTTCTCCAGAAGTAACTAACTTTTAACTTTCATTGTTTTATTGTCTCAAATAAAAGAGCCTGAAGCATCTAAAGTTCTCAAAAGACCAACTTCAGATATTAAAAGAGTTGTTGCAGTTAGTTCATTGTCCACACTTTCAGATTTTGAGCCCTACCAACCTACTAACTACCTAGCTGATTGGTATCCAGCCATGCACCTAAAAGGAAAATTTTAAGTTGCTCCAGGCCTAAAGCTACAAAGAAGAAAAAGAGGTTGACCAAGGCCTTTTAAGAAATAGAGGTTAGAGATTGCTGCTTATTAAGGAGTCCTCGTCTAAGAGGACCATCTCTAAAGTCAGGATAGAAAATGTCCCTCTAGATCATCCCCTATTATGGTTCCTACAAATTCCCTTATGTATTTCCCACAAAACATAATAAGCCTTTTTGAGGGTTCCAAAAAATCTAATGAAGGTTGGGAGAAGGATCTCCTAAAGAGTTTCTCATTTAATAATAAATACTGGGCTAATCTTAATTGTGTCCTTTTGGCTTGAATATTATCTTTTAGAAAGACTCATTCCTATAGATATTGGATGAACGAAGCCATCCATCATTATTTTATCTTTTGATCTTTTACTTGCGAGACCCCAATTTTTCGTAATATGCTAGGTTCTTCTTGAAGAGCTATCTTTATAGTAACCTTAGATCTTGGCTCATAGAAGCTATCAGATTTTCTAATGTATCTACTTGCTTATTCTTTGCTCGTTGACTTTCTCTATGTTGAACTCTTCAAAATAGGCTTTGAGATGACTAATTATTTTCGTGTAACGAATCATTCTATCATTGCAAACCACATAGTTCCCAAAGACTTGATTTACAACTAGTTGGAGTCTGAAGAGGCTTTAAGCCATTTTACACCACATTCCTCAGCCATTTTTAGTCTACAAATAAGGGTTATGTACTTTACTTCATTGTTGGAAGCCTTAAACCCCAAACATATTTCCTTTTCTATTATGAAACCTTATGGTGTTTGGAACACTACCCTAATTCTTGCTCATTTTTCATTGAAAGATCCATACGTCTTTAATACCCAAATAGCAACCTCTAGGGTCTAGAGTTTATTTATTGATCATAAAATAACATAGATAAACTCTGCAATGAAATTTGTCAAGTCTAGAGTTTTAATTGTTGTTCTAGGTATATAATTAATATCAAATTCCTTAAGTTATGCCGACCATTAAGCCAGATGCTCGACTTGAGTGATTATGATGTTGGAACTAATGTAGTATGAACTTGGAAATAAGGCTCGAGCTTCATTGCCAAAATGAGTAATGTGTACGTTGACTTCTTCAAATTTGGATGTTTGGACTCCATATTGAGTAATGCCTTGTTTACATAAAATAAAAGCTTTTGGACTCCTAGTTCTTCCTTAATCAAAACCAAGCTTAGTGCTTTAGCATAAATGGCTAGATCTAAGTAAAATTTTCACCAAAATTAGGCTTTGATACTAGTTCTAGATATCCTAAATAGCCCTTCACTTATTGAAAATCCTATTCGCACTGTAGAGAATATTAAAGGGCTTTGTTTCCTTTTAGACCTTGAAGAAAGGTAAGCTTTGATCTGCATATCTAGAGATAAAGAGGTTCAGAGCTATGACCTTCCATTCAAACTATGAAATTTTTCTTTGATTGTGGGGATTTCATTTCCAAAAAAGCTTTTATTTGAGTTAGATCTGCTTCGAAACCACAATAGGATACAACGAAGCCTAGAAACTTTCCTTTAGACACCCCAAAGATTCATTTAAAGGGGGTCAGTTTCATCATGTGCTCCTTCAATATACTAAAATTCTGAGATAAATGCCTTAATTTCTCTTTTGTCTTTCTACTCTTGACTAGCATATCATCTATGAATACCTCCATTGTGTCTCCAATTAGATAATAAGACATCTTATTCACAAACCGTTAGTAAGTTGCCCCTATATTCTTCAACCAAAAATGACATAACCTTCTAGCAATAAAGGCCACATTTGGCAATAAAAGTTTTCTTTTACTGATCTAGATATGGTTGTAACCTGCATAGGTATCCATAAAGCTGAGGAGCTCATGCAGATCCTAAAGTGGCTTCCACAAGTTGATCAATTTTTGGAACTGGGAAGCTATCTTTAAGGCATGCCTTATTGAGATTGATATAGTCCACACAAACTTTCTACTTCTTATTCTTCTTCTTAGCCAAAACGGGATTAGTCAACTAGTTTGGTTAGAAAACCTCAATGATCACACCAACATCTATCAACCTCTAAATTTCATCATTTATTATCTTATTCCTTTCAGAAACGGATCTCCTTTTCTATGGTACTAGAAGGTTATTAGGATCCACCATTAATTTGTGAAATATGAATTAAGGATCAATTCTTTTCATATTGTGCATGCTCTATGTGAAAGCTGGCTGATTTTCTTTTAAGAAAGCTATCAATTAACTCTTGAAATTAGGATCTAAGGATGAGCCCAATAACAACACATTGTTAGGATTTTGTAAATCAATCTGTACTTTCTCAATCTTCTCTTAGGCCTAGACTAAGCTCTTTCGACCTCTAAGACTGAGTAGTTATTCTATTCTTGAGGGGCACTTTCCATCCTTCTATACTTTTGAGCTCAAAGATATTTCTACCTTGAGCTCCTTTTGTAATTTCTATTTAGGGCTCTCCGATTTTAGAGAAATTTCATGCCATTCTTGTGAGATGGGGTGGCATCTTCTGATTATAAAAACTTTATCTTCCAACATATATTTTAAGCATTAGTGATAGGCAAAAATGATAGACTGCATTCTATGGATCCAATAACTTCTGACGATCATGTTATATGGGGACTTTACTTCCAAAGGTATAAGTTCGATTAGCAGAGACTTTTTCTCATCACATTTCCCAATGGTGACAGAAAGTTAGATCATACTAACATAAAGCTTACCTCACTATTGAATCCTACGATCAAGGTGGTGGTCGAGAGTGTTAGGATGTGCGCCCTCATATCTAAGACATTTTATTATTATTTAATATATTTGATTTATTATTGAGTTTCATATCACCATATGTTTGGATGTTGCTTTATATCAAGAGATGATTAGTCCTTGAATTGTCATTAGGAACGGTTCATGTGTATAAATGGAATTTATACACAAAAGATATAAACTGCTTATATAGGAATCCTAGAATTGTTCGTGGCTATTGATAAGACTGGACATCTTACCTGTAAAGTTGTAATATAATCAACCTTTATGTGATAAGGTGGTTTATCTCAACCATCAGAGTAGTGGACTCTAAGTTATTGTATTAGTGTATTGGGAATACACTGAACTGGATCACTATAAGAAACACATTATTTGGAACTATCACATTTAATAAGTTTCTTATTCACTATTTGCAGTAAGCTTTTAATCTTGAGAGGATAATGAATTCAAGTTCTGAATAATGATGACTTTGAGTTACCAATGAGTGAGGTCTTTTAGATCAATGCCTCGGTATCTTGGGAAGTCATTATTTAGATTATGAGAACACATATTCGCAAGATGGAATCTAAATTCTATATATTAAATAGATAGATATCACCTTTGTGCTAATTCAATGGGTTAATCACTGAAATTCGAATCCTGTCTTTTCAGTAAATTGTTTATTGAAATGATGACCAATTGCAAGTAATTAATAATTATTGAATTAGGTTTTTAAAATAATTAGAGAATTAATTTGACAGTATAGTCCTGATTTTTAATATCCTTGTAGAGGAGTCAACTGCAAAAGTATAGTGTATAAGGGTTGCTTTATTCTACTAAGTTGGAGTGCAATTTCAATTATATAGTAGAGTGAATTGAAATTAATTAGTCAATTAATTTAATTATGAGATAATTAAGATCTCATTGATTAATTGGAAGCTAACTTAATAGGACCCAATAGATCTCTTCTCTTGCCTTAATTAGGCTAAGCCCTATATATATGATAAATATGTAGAAAGCCGTTCATTATAAGAAGTTTTTGGTGCTAGACAAAAATAAGAGGTAGCTCACTCTCCTGCGATACGGTTTGCCTAAGGGAAAAGAGGAGAAAACCTAGAGGAGAAAGATAAGGAAGATTGCATCAATATTTTCAAGAAGTCTTTTTCAACAATCAAGATTATCAAGAATAAGGTAATTCTAACCTCTCTTTTCAAGATTGTATGATTCATGTAAAGAAATAGATCCAAATAGATTTTTGAAATTGCTTCCCCTGTGGTTACGAACCTAACAATTGGCATTAGAGCAACTTTACATGAATCCATCAATTTTGAAGGTTATATTTACTTGTTCTAAACCTATTCATGGATCCCAATTAAAATAAATGGTTATTTTGAGAATGTGATTTTGTGGTACAATTTATTTGATACAAAGATTTGATCCTTGTTTGAGAATCTTGATAATTAAATTTAATTCTTGATGGGTATGAGATACCCATAGTGATAAAGTGATCAAGAAGCTCCCAAGAGAACAAGTTGGAGTTTAGAAACAAAAAAAAAAAAAAAAACCAAGACGTTCAAGGTGGGAGGAACTGTTTTCCAGTAGTAGACTTGATCAAGAACAAGATTTAACTGTTGAAAATATTGAAGATTTCTGCAACGAAATATTAATTCTAAGCCGTTTTCGCCACCCAAACGTTATATTATTCCTTGGTGCTTACCCAAAGCCTCCTTGCTTGTCCATGATTACTGAATACATGGAGATGGGATCATTGTATTATTTGATCCATGTGAGTGGGCAAAAAAAAGACTTAGTTGAATAGTAATTTTTCTAATCATGTATTTTAATTAGGTATTAGATACCCAAATTTATTAAATTTTTTGGATATTTGATATTCATGATTGGCACATGAAAAATATTATATATATATATAAATATATAATATATAATATTATATATTTGATATTATATATTTTATTAAAAATTATTATTTTTAACTATTTGGGTATATGATACCCATAGATAAATAATCTGGACAGTAATACAGATTATTATTTTAATTAGATATTAGATACCCAAATTTATTAAATTATTTGGGTATGAGATACTCAAATATTTTATAAATTTAAATTTTATTTTTTATATCTATCTTTTTAAATTATGGGTATATAATACCAATGAGTATTTGATATCCCAATATGTTGGATTTAAAATTATAGGTTAAGTGAAACTTGATCTATACGGGTTCTTAGATACATGGATTAAATCTTAGTATACTCTGAGATATACACGGATGATATATACGATTAATAACATATTTAAATGCTTATTAAATTTTATTCATCATATTTGAATGATTCATGCATGTGAATGGATGTATCCTATCTTTCATGACTGGCTATTAGGTAATGTATTTAATTTAATTGGTTTTGAGGCAATTGTAAAGGGCAATGGACTTGAATTTTTTTTTCGCGAATAGGCAAGGCCAATTGGTTTCCCTAGCCTATTAATTTTTTAATTTTAGATTAAATGTAAGCTCACGTATGTGGGTATAGATTCTTCAAGTATTTATTTTATTTTTGAAGAAAGAGTTAGAGGATGGGAGCCATCAAGAAGACTAATGGAAGTACAGAGCCTGCTGTTAAGAATTTTAGTTGGCCATGAGAGATAATTTAAATTTTATGCTTGCATGTTTATTTTCATAAAATCACATGATTAATTTTGATTCATGAATATGTTAATATAATTATGTATGTGTTGTAAAATAAAGATCCTCAATTTATAAAAATAAGTGAGAGAGGGATGCTTTAAGAAAGCTCCCACACTCTTCCATCATCGACCCATAGTAAGACAAAAATAGCTGCCCTGAGCCATCTTCGATTAGCCTCCCTACGAAGGGTGACTATCTAGTTAGTTACAAGTACGAACCTCTTTGGATAGAATAGAAAGAGACAGGGTGAGGGTGATCTCCCCATGAGAACACTACTTACAACGATTGTCTTTTTATTTGAGATGATGGTATACACTTAATCCAAAGGGAATGATATTCTCCTCACAGGAGTCTATCATTGTCTTTTGAAGATCAAAGACTATTGAAAAATATGTTTCATTTAACATGAGATGTCTAGATAGTGAAATCGTATAGGATATGATGGTCCTCCTGATCATATGAATGAAATTATCATCCCCACGAAGCGTGTTGTTTATAAGATTGGGTTCCAATGCATTCATTGATAGTGGCTTGAGGATACCATTATGCATTCATGAGAGTAAAAATTATTCTACTGTTTATTTACATTCATGCTAATATATGTTCTTATATATGATTCTCAAATGTCTTCATTTAACCCACTTGCTATTATCTTGAAAGAAAATAAGTTAACCGAACCTAACTATGTGGACTGGAAACGAAATTTGGACATTGTCCTAACTGTAGAGGGGTATAAATATGTGATTTACTGTGGATAGCCCAGACTTTCTAGGGGCTTGATGCTCCCCAAGAGGACATTGACCGCTATTCTAGGTGGGTCAAGGCTAATGAGATGACACGTTGCTATATCTTAGCTTCGATGTCAAGTGTTTTACAACATCAGCATCAAAGTTTCCTAACAGCTAGGGATATGATCCTTAACTTAAAGGAGATGTTTGGGGATCAAGGGCATCCTACTAGGCAAAATGTGTAATACCCCGACCCGAGAATGTCGGGTAATGAGGCACGTTTTACGAGGCAATAAAAAATGAGTGTAAATATTAAGCCCTTAAGAATATGATGAATTAATTTAATAAAATTAATTTATTGATATGAGAAATTAAGTATTAGTTATAATTAATATACAATGTGATGATTAATTTATAAAATATAATTAATTGAATAACTAATTTGTTAATTAATTAAACATAAGAAATTAATTAAATATATATATATATGTGTGTGTGTGTGTGTGTGTGAGTACCTAGATCAGCCGTGTGTGTGTGTGTGGTGTGTAATGTGTATAAAACATTATATATATATATATAAGAGAAGAAACATGGAATTAAGAGGGGTAAGGTAGCTATGTACTATATGTATATATTATATGTCATTAGGTGAAGATGAATAGGAGGAAGTATGGCTACTGATCTGATGGGGTAAGGGGGTGAAGTGAAGGGCAATTAAGTGAAGTGATGGCCATTAAATTTCTCACTTATAGATATGGGCATACATTGTATACACACCAAAATCTCCACCCGATCAGCTATAGAGAAAGAGAGAGAGAGAGAGAGAGAGAGAGAGAGAGAGTTCTGGGCATTCAGAAGAAGAGAAGGGAGATCTCGGAGGAAGGAGGAAGAAAAGAGAGAGTCACTGTTAGAGGTAAAACACAAAAAACCATCACTTTCTCTCTCTAGAAGATTTTCGTATGCATGAACTATTTTAGCTTCTAGTTTTTGTATATATGATGTTTAAAGTAAATAAACATGATTAAGCATGAAATGTAAACTTGAAAACGCTTTAAAAACATGAGACCCAGAAGCTACGGCCATGGTAAACCTTGCTCGAAGCAGGTCTGGTTCCATCATAACCAAACCCTATTTGGTTCATTGAGATAAAAACTAGACCCTACGAACACTTTAAAGACCCATGACCGTGATCGAAAAGCTCAAAAACTGACCTCCAAATATCGAGTTACAGGGTACGGGTTGACAAACTCAATCCTTACACTCACATCAAAACCCTCTTTTACGAATGAAAACTGAATCCCCATGAAGAGGGGATCAAAACAAGCTAAACCCTATGAAAAATCACCAAGAAATGAGCATGAACGACCTATGTACAGGTCTGATTATCGCGACCTAAACCGAACCGAGCCTCTAAGATAAACTCGAAGCTCTAAATCAATGTAGAAATATGCTATAAAGTTTTAGGAAATGATTGGAGAAGAAAGCAGAGAAAATGGGTTTTCAAAATGCCACGAAATTGAAGCTTTATAGCTTCGGAAATTAGGGCAACAGTAGGGTCGAATGAAGAAGGTGACAGTGAGTCAATTCGGTTTTAAAAGCCCTGACCGAGTCGACTCGGACACGTGGCGGTGTCTAGAGTTGCCACCGAATTAAAAACGACGACGTCGTTTTGGGCCTATTACGTATGTATATATATAACGGTTTAAGTTTAAAAGAAAAGAGGAGAAGTTGGTGGTCAGTGGGGTTCGAACCCCTGACCTCACATGCCCACGCGCCCTTCCTTTCCACTCGGCCACGCATTCGCGTGTGTCTAAGTTGGGGCAACAAATATATAATATATATATATATATATATATATAAATAAAAACAGAAAAAAAAGGTGCGACTGCACCTATTGGGATTCGAACGTGGTATCTATTGGAAAGGGAGGTGGCACGCTGGCCAGCGTGCCACCCTATTCGACCGTTTATAATATGCAAACTAAATATATATATACTTGATTAATTTAATTTGATTAAATTTATTTAATTAAATTAAATACTCCAAAATGGCCCGGTGTCCAAATGAGATGAGTTATATATGTAATCTTACTATCTCGGACCTCCTGAATCCATTGGTGAGGTCCACGACATGAGATGAGGTCCCAAAAAATTAAAGACCCTTGAAAATATCAAAATGACCAAAATGCCCCTGCTCCATAAACGAGTCAAATGAGGTCCAAATAAAATAAATAATAGTGAATTTTAACTATTTCAAACATTATGAATCTAATGGTGGGGTCCATTTCACGAGGCAGGACTCTGAAAAATTTAGACATGTTAAGGTATAAATTACCAAAATACCCCTAACATGTCCTAAGCCGAATTAAATTCTAAGAAAGCCTAAATTGACTTTCTTCGACACTCCGGACTCAATGATAGAGTCTATTCGACCAAAAAGAAATGTCTAAAATAAAAAACATATAATTTGTTGAATAGCATCTGTCAGATGACTAAAGGCTAAAGTATTGCCGAAATATTAAACTAAGACAAGTACGAGGAAATACGATACTAGAAGATATGACACGTAAACATGTGAAGTAAATAAATTAAATTAAAGTTAATGGAGCTACCAGAAGAGTATAGCTTAGAACGAAGTAAGTTCCTAATACATTAAATTGTGTAGGTCAGTTTCAGCTAATTCAGAATGATTAAGCCGCAAACCATAATTAAGGGTGAGAAACAGCAAGCTTTTCTGGATGAATTAGATCGACAACACCGGGTAATCCACAAGAAATTGAGGATTGCCGAATACTGTGAGATTAAGTCCCTCATACCTTTCATCCATTGGGAACCAATTATTCCAATTGGTCGACACGCCGAGGAAGCAGCAGCAAGGAGACTTGCTGAGGCGCAGCTAAAGGAAGAAGAGGAAAGAGAGAACACTGAAACCTTAGCTGAAATGTGTCGCAGGTAATATTATTAAGTACATAAGTTGCTAGATTATAATACAGCTATAAGTCGGACCAGTATAAGAATTTAGGCTTTTCACTAGTCTACAATTGGTGAGTCATGAAATTGAATAAGTGCATATGGAATTTATGGAATCTTCATAAATCTTGATAGGCTAAGAAAGGAAAGGGGTAAAGGGAAGGCGCCTCAATAGAGCCAGCCCAGACACGTAAGGTGAGTAATCTTGCATTTGAAGTGGAGGCTTTAACTCCACGGATTTCAACGAATGTTTTTAAGTTCAAGATATTTACAGCATTGATATATCAAATTCAGTATTCATGATTTCTGTTTTCTTAAATATTCTGCTATGACATGCTCCACGATTATTTACATATTTATATCCATAAATGTTTCCTTTTCGAAATAGTTAGCATGTCTGATTTCCTCAAATATTCTGAATTTGATTATTAGAAGTATTGAAGTATCACTGCAAAAGTTATATGCTGTATGTTTTAAATACTCATGAAAAGGATCAATATGAAAAAGTCACATGACAAATGTTTTGCAAGATAATAATAAGCACATAGATAGGTCTTGGGTTGTACGGAACTCAATGGGCCTATCGTGTGCATCAACACATAGTCAGGATTTTGGGTTGTACGGAACTCACTTGACTTGTCATGTGTAATGCCTGGTAGCAGGATCTAATCCCACAGGTACTGAGATATCTCCACATATACGTAAAACGGGAGTCTGGTTCGAAACAGATTCCACCTAATTAGAGAGAAAATATGACAAACGATTTTGGAAATGGAAGCAGGTTTTATCCCCTATTTTCACTATGCATGTTTACATGATTTTAAGTTACATGTTCTGAAATACATATACTCTTTTACGAAATATATGTTTTAGCTTGAATACCTTGAATGTTTCAAAGCTACATATTTTAAGAATGCATGTCCTCTATATTCAAGTATACGACCAATTGGTAGTTGAGTATTTTATGAACTCTCATGTACGAAACCTCTACCAATTGAAAACCCATGATAGATGTAGGAATTACTCATTAGGTTTCTCGAAGCTCACCCCACTCCCCAACATTTTTCAGGTGATGATGACAGGTGGACCCTTGCTCAATTTGGGGAGCAATGATTGGCAGCTCCATTAGGATCTGGAGATATTTTGGAAGTAATAAGACCCATCATTGGTCAAACTTTTGTAGTTATAGTTTTGGGACAATTATGTACTTAAGCCCGAGGGGCACATGGATATGTATGATATAAAATATTTAGTTATTATTATTATGCTCTAATTATTATATTTATGTGTACTGCTATGAAGAGAGGCAGTATCAGGCGGATATGCGACAGATGTTTTTATTTAAAAGAAAAGAAAAAAGTTTTTCACTCTTCCGCAACCACATGTCGCATCACTGTCCGATACTGTTGTTTATGTACGAGCCTTGCCCCAAGGCCTCCAGGGCCGAAGGGTGGCGGTCCCGACTCGAGATCCGCACAGGGTGGGTTTCGGGTCGTAACAAAATGTCGTGAGAGCACTCATGAACTACTAAGATGGTAGAAGTAACTCTAGTAAGAGATCACATTTTAAAAATGATTGACTTTTTAAATATGTTGGAAGTTCTAGAGGCTGACATTGATAGTAAGTCCCAAGTTGATATTATCCTTGAGTCGTTGCTTGACTCTTTTAATCAATTTAAGCTCAACTATAACATGAACAAAATGAATTTAACTTTGGCTAAGCTTCTGAGCTCTTTATAGGTAGGGGAAAGTATTATCAAAAGCCATCCTAGTGCTCATGTGGCTGAGGGTTTTTCTTTTAAGCCTAAGCCCAAAGACAAGGCAAGTGGAAGAAGAAACAGAACCCCAAAAACTGCAAGGGAAATATAGGTCCTAAAAGGGGTGTTGGAAAAAAGGAAGAAAAAGGGACAACCACAAGGGCAGCCATTGATCCCAAAGGAAAGTGTTTCCACTACGGGATCATGGGGCATTGGAAGAGAAACTGTCCAGATTATCTAGCCAAGAGAAGGAACACAAGTATAATCGAATCACTTGTTATTGAAGTAAGCTATATAGCGGGTACTTCAAATTCATGGTGTATAGTCTCCAAGTGCAACTAATCACATCTATAATTTGTTGTAGGAGTTTCGGGAGATCGGGCAACTAAGTGATGGAGAGATTATCTTACACTAGGGAACAGAAGCAAAAGTTGTTACGGTGTCAATAGTAGTTAGTTTATGTTTTTCTTCAAATAAGACAATAATAATTTATGATTGCTTATATGTGCCTAGCATTAGAAGGAACTTAGTATCAGTGTCAAGCTTAAAAAAATAAGGTTATTCAGTTTATTTTAATTCAAATGTTGTTATTAAACATTGTGGTTCTTTTATATGCTCTAGCACAACAGTTAATGGTCTTTCTTTGATTACTCCTAAGATGTATGAGATACATGACACCGAAAAGAATGAACCATCACAAACTTTATCATTTAAAAGAAAAGTTTCTTCTATTAATTCACCTTATCTTTGGCACTTGAGGCTAGATCATATTAATCTAGATAGGATTAATAAATTGGTAAAGGAGGGTACTTTGTTTTCCTTGGTTATTGAACCACTACTAGTCTGTGTATCCTGTTTGGAGGGAAAGATGACCAGAAGACCCTTCGCTTCAAAGGGAAACAAGGCCAAAGAAGTATTGGAGTTAATCTATACTGATATGTGTGGACCCTTAAATATTAGAGCTAGAAAGGGCTATGAGTATTTCATCACTTTTACTGATAATTACTCTAGATATGGTTATGTTTATCTATTGCACCACAAGTCAGAAGCCTTTGAAAAGTTCAAAGAGTTTTGGGTAGAAGTGAAAAAGTAATTAGATAGGAGCATGAAATCATTTCGATCTGATCAAGGTGGGGAATACCTCTCTAGTGACTTCAGTCAGTAATTTGTTGGATAATGGGATTTTATCCTAATTGTCTGCACCTGACATGTCTCAGCAGAATGGTGTAGTAGAGAGGAGAAACGGAACACTATTAGATATGGTAAGGTCAATAATGAGTTATTCTGATTTGCTTATATTCCTTTGAGGGTATGCGTTAAAGACAGCGGTATATATTTTGAACTCAGTTTCAACTAAGTCTGCTCTCAAAACTCCAGTAGAGCTTTGGACTCGGCGCAAGCCAAATCTAAACCACTACCGAATCTGGGGGTGTCCAGCCTATGTGCTGAAAAGAAAGACTAGCAAGTTAGAACCAAGATCATAATTGAGCTATTTCATTGGCAATCCTAAGGGTACAAAAGGCTAGCTATTTTATAATCCTAGTGAGAAAAAGGTATTTGTTTACATGAATGTTGTCTTTTTGAAGGATGATTATATTATGGGCCAGAAGCCCAAGAGTAAGATCACCTTAGAAGAAACATCAGATGCTTTTTCTATTCCTCAGGCAAATGATAATCATGGACTAGATGCCTCTATTCCAACATCTTCTATTATATCCGAGCCACGTCGTAGTGGGAGGACTGTTAGGCCACTTGATAGGCACATGTTCTTAAAAGAGTCTATCTCAGATGAACATGCTTTAGATCCTAGTAGCTACGATGAGACAATCTCTAATAAAGATTTAGGACTTTGGCAAAATGCTATGAAAGTTGAGATGGAATCTATACATTCTAATCAGGTCAGGGAACTTGTGGAACCACCTGCCAATATTAAACCAATTGGTTGTAAGTGGATCTATAAAAGAAAGAGAGGACCCGAGAAATCAGTTGAGACTTTTAAAGCTAGACTGGTGGTGAAAGGGTTTACTTAAAAAGAGGGTATCGATTATGAGGAAACTTTTTCACCAGTTGATATGCTTAAATCTATTTGGATTCTCTTATCCATTGTAGTTCACTTTGATTATGAGATTTGGCAAATGGATGTCATGACAACATTCTTGAATAGGCTATCTTGAGGAGGATATCTATATGATGCAACCAAATGGTTTCATCGCTAAGGGTCAAGAGCATACGGTATGCAAGCTGTATAAGTCCATTTATGGACTTAAGCAAGCTTTTCGAATTTGGAACATTCAATTTGATCAGGTAATCAAGTCATTTGATTTTGATCAAAACCCCGATGAGCCTTGTGTGTATAAGAAGAGTGAAGGAAGCAGTGGTGGTGTTCCTAGTTCTGTATGTGGATGATATACTACTCATTGGGAATGATGTAGGGGTGTTGTCTACGATAAAGTTTGGCTAGCGTATCAGTTTGATATGAAGGACTTGGGAAAAGCTAGTTACATCATTGGGATTAAGATTTTGTGAGAACGGAAGAACATGATGCTAAGCTTATCTCAAGCTACATATATAAATAGAATTTTTGTCAAGTTTGCAATGCATAACTCTAAAAAAGGCTTATTGCCTTTTAAGTATGGAATACCTCTATCCAAGAATAAGTGTCCTAAGACACTTGAGGAAGAGCAACGCATGAACGCGGTTCCTTATGCTTCCACTGTAGGAAGCCTTATGTATGTGATGCTTTGCACTAGACCATATATTTGTTTTGCAGTGGGCATGGTCAATAGATATCAATCTAATCCAGGACCAAATCATTGGACTGTCGTGAAACATATACTCAAGTACATGAGAAGGACTAAAGATTATATGTTGAGATACGGGGGTGGTGATCTAGTTTCAGTTGGATACACAGACTCTAACTTTATGTCAGATCAGGATTCTAGAAAGTCAACCTCAAGATATGTGTTTATTATTGGTGGTGGAACTATCAGTTGGCGGAGTGTTAAGCAATAATGAATTGCTGACTCAACCACTGAAGTGGAATATGTAGCTTGCCTCTAAAGCAGCTAAGAAAGCAGTTTGGCTCAAGAAGTTCCTTTCGAAACTAGGAGTGGTACCACAGTCTCAGTTGCCTATGATTCTTTATTATGACAATAGTAGAGTTGTAGCTCAATCCAAGGAGCCAAGAAACCACAAGGGTGGAAAACACATAGAGTGCAAGTATCACCTCATCAGAGAGTTCGTTCAGCATGGAGACATTATCATCACCAAGGTTGCATCTGCGGACAATCTTATAGATCCTTTCACTAAAGCTCTACCTTCTAAAAGTTTCGAGCTTCATGTGGATAGGATGGGTGTAAGATGTTATGGAAAATAGATGTGAGTGCAAGCGGGAGTTTGTTAGGATGTGTGCCCTCATATCCAAGACACTTTATTATTATTTAATAAATTTGATTTATTATTGAGTTTTATATTACCATATGTTTGGATGTTTCTTTATATCATGAGATGATTAGTCCTTGAATTATCATTAGGAGCAGTTCATGTGTATAAATAAGATTTATACACGAGAGATATGAACTGCTTATATAGGCAATTCTAGAATTGTTCGCGACTATTGATAAGACTGGACATCTTATCTGTAAAGTTGTAATACAGTCAACCTTTATCTGATAAGGTGGTTTATCTCAACCATCAGAGTAGTGGACTTTAGATTATTGTATTGACATATTAAGAATACACTGAACTAGATCACTATAAGGAACACATTATTTGGAATTGTCACCTTTAATAAGTTTCTTATTCATTATTCGCAGTATGCTCTTAATCTTGAGAGGATAGTGAACTCAAATTCTGAATAGTGATGACTTTGAGTTACTAATGAGTGAGGTCTTTTATATCAATAAATCAGTATCTTAGAAATTCCTTATTTAGATTGCGGGAACCTATATTCTTAAGATGGAATCTACACTCTATATATTAGAGAAATGGATATCATTTTTGTGCTAATTCAATAGGTTAATCATTGAAATCCAGATCCGACTCTTTTAGTAAATTGTTTATTAAATGATGACCAATTGGAAGTGATTAATAATTATTGAATTAGGTTGTTAAAATAATTAGAGAATTAATTTGACAGTATAATCCTGATTTTCAATATTCATGTAGAGGGGGCCAACTGCAAAAGTATAGTGTATATGGGCTTACTTTATTCTATTAAGTTGGAGTGCAATTTCAATTATATAGTGGAGTTAATTAAAATTAATTAATCAATTAATTTAATTATAAGATAATTAAGATTTAATTGATTAATTGAAAGCTAACTTAGTAGAACCCACTAGATCCCTTCTCTTGCCATAATTAGGCTAAGCCCTATATATATGATATGTAGGGAGCTGTTCATTATAAGAAGTTTTTTGTGCTAAACAAAAATAAGAGGCAGTCTACTCTCTTGCGATATGGTTTGCCTAAGGAAAAAAGAAGAAGACCTAGAGGAGAAAGAGAAGGAAGATTGCATCAATCTTTTCAAGAAGTCTTCTTCAACAATTAAGACTATCAAGAACAAGGTAATTCTAACCTTTCTTTTCAAGATTGTATGATTCATGTAAAGAAATAGATTCAAATAAATTTTTAAAATCGCTTCCACTATGGTTACGAACCCAACAGAGAGTACCTTTTTTGAATTTATCTTCAATTGCTTAAAAGGATAATTGACCATAACATTGGCCAAGCTTTTAGTATCAACTAGAACTTTTCTTATTTCAAAATTAGCCACTTTCAAGATAATCATTTAAGAGTCATTATGTGGATGACGAACACACACTAAATCTTTATCAGTAAATAAAATATGTGGCACTAATTTTTTCCTTTTCTCATTTGCATTAATAATAGAAGGAAAAGGTTCTGATCTGGCCTCTCGAATATATCTCTCTCCGATCTCAGTTAAACATCCCTTTTTTGGAGTCATTTTCATAAAGGACATATATAACTTGTTGATGTTAGTGTTTAGGATTTCGGTGATAGAGCTCCATTTCCCAAGGTCAAAAATCTTGCCATAAAGGCATCAATCCCACCATGAAAGCCATAGTATGTTAAAACTGCAATAAATGGTCTATTGATCAGTGTTCCAATAACAAACTTCTTGGGATATTTTTCTAACATGATTTTTGAGGTAAAAGACATTCTAGTCATACTGTAAAGAGAAAATAAGTGCTACTCATTGGGTTATGGCATTTTCACTTTTAGATCTATCTTAACTATTTCTTGAGAATCAATAACAACTTCAGTTCAGGTTTGCAACCTGGAATGATGGAATGATGGGTCCCTTTCATCTTGTGTCCTTTGTAAAAAATCTTGAGTTCCCTATTCCTTGCCATCCCTAGAACGAGGAGGATGAGGAACAAGAGACCCATTGTTGTACCGAAGCTAAAGTTGCCACAGTTCGGACCAAAGTTTAAACTTTTTCATAAAGAAGTTCAATCCTTTGGTCTATAGGGTTATTGTTGGTGTCCTAAGGATTAGGACACTTATTAGAAAGTTGAGATTGATTGAAAATGGAGGGTTTAGTTCCACATTGGACATAGATTTAGGGTTATATGAACAATTTTAAGTGGGTAGGGAAATTAATAGATGACCGATTCCCACAGACGACGTCAATCTATTGTGGAAAAAAATGTCAAGGCTTAATCAACAATAGAGATAGCTTATGCGATTCTTGCAAAAAAATATGAGGTAAATGAGGTCATTGGAGAGGCCCCGGTGATGGCCACTCTAATGATCAAGTCAAAGAGTGAAAAAGTAATGATCTTGATAGGAATTGAACTTAGGATTGTGTGCACACCATACCATTATTATATAATAGATTGATTGAATGGAGGAATTGAACTTAGCATATCATGTGAGCTAAATAAACAATCCCTCTATATCTCAAATCACCATGTGAATTAACATATTCTCACTTGAGTTTTCATAACATAAATGTCCATTCACATTTCATACATATACCCCAACAAGGTTTACATACATTCATTCCAAAAGTGTATTCTTCTTGTGATTTCTAGTTTTAAGTCAAAAGAATACTAGTCTCATTGAGACTTTTGAGCCTTCACATCAACATATAAAGATCATAGGGCCGTTTACATTCTCAAAAATAACAAAAGATCAAACTAGAAGTTGTGAATCTAATTACATCCCAAAAATAAAAATAAGGAGTTCAAAAGGAGGTTTTCTTCTAATCCATATCATCAAAGCACTAGCTCCTTACCGTTACCTGCATCTAGTAGGGGTCAAAACAACAACCCTAGTAGAGATTCTAAAATAGGGAAAGTTAAGGTGGTGTAAAGTGTAGGCATATGAGAATGTGAAGTGTCAAGCAAGTGTCCAACCAATATGCATACATATTATGTGATCCATCAATGCAAACCGCCAATCCAACCACAAGAAAGCATAGCAATAAATAAATGAGAGAATCATCATATAGTCACAATTAGATGCATGCAAATAATTTACCATTCATGTCTCACGTTATTTCTCTCACTTAAATATAATCACCCCGTCAAATCACCTAATGGTCCCAGGAAAAGCTTAGTATTTCATGAGCTACTAATCCGTTGGCTATGTACTACCACCCGCATGGGGTTACGGTTTGCAACTAAAGAGAGACACAATCCTCATCACATAATATTTCCAATTTCTAATGCGACCTCATAACATGCTACTCTTTCTTATCCCTCAACTCATTCTCAGGATTTATTTTTCACATTCCCGTCTTGCATTTTCATTTTCACATTTCATCTTTTATCAACATTTTCTAATTCATTTATAAACATACCCAAAGTTCACATCCTAACATAATCCCTACCTCAAAACAAGTATGGATTTGTGTGTAGAGAGAGAAATTTTAAGATCTTGGCTTCAATCCTTACCCACAAACACTAAGAAAGATTTTACATCGTTTATTTTACTCAACCAAACTAGATCTACAATGAAATGCAAGAAATTTGAAAAGGAAATGAAAAGTCTCAAATTTTATCTTTTGTTCTTGAAGAAATCTTGAATCCTTGTGGAATGATGTGTTGTTATGACTTAGAAATTCATGAAAATCCCAAACCCTAATTTCCCCCTGGCTTGAGAGAGTTTGGAAGAGAAGAAAAAATGGGAGTTGTGCCCCTTTTGTTTTTCAGCCCGCAACTTAAAAGTGTTCTATCACATACTCGTTCGAACTGAGTGCCCTTCATTCGAACGAGTGTCGAACGAGTATCAAATGAAAGTCACACCAGACTTTCTGGTGCTCATTCAAATGAACAATCCATTCATTCCAAAGAATTCCAGAAAACCTTATGCCTTTTTCCTGATTTCTACAATTCAAGTTTTTTTATCCTTTTTCATTTATTTCCCATGTATCATCACTCAATATTGTGTTATTTAATTTCTTTCCATCTCATTATTAAGTTCGTAAGGTTTATTATCATGTTAAAGTAATTTTATCTCTTATTTATTTTTCAAGTTTATGAAACGTTACATTTTCATATGAATTGGATAAGCTCAAAAGTAACACTTTCCTTATTGAAGTATATGACTATAATTGAGAATTCCAAATTTGTAACAATAGTTGAGCCGACTTGTCTATCCAACAGAGCTTTGAGAAAGGCTAGAGTTGGTCATCCAGTGCTGCAAGTGATCTGCTCAAAAGAATGTAAGAACTTCTTATGTGATTATTGCGCAAGCAGAACTAAAGACTTATCGTCCGGACCTAAGAGCTTAAGACGTATTAGTTCCAAGCTTGGAGTCACAGTGGTGTATGCTTTAGTGTCCACGTATCTTAATCTTATCATGATAACGTTTTTGGTCATTTCATGTCTATGTTGACAAAAATGTAATTAAAAAACCTGATGAATAGGAGCTAAAGGCATATATCAAAATTGAATCATTTTTCTATAATGACCGAGGACCCCTAATTATACTTCCTTATTAAAAGCTTTACTTCACCTTCTTGGTTTTTTTTTTTTTTAAAGTTACACAAATACTCTTAATTGAAAATGAATGGAATTACTTTTTTTTTTTTTTTAATGTTAGGACAATTAAGTAATTCACTTTTAAAATTAATCTTCTTGTGCAAAAAATTCTACAGTTGGTCATTGTACTGTATAAAAATTAATGTCCTTCATTGCTAAAGAAATGACTTATCAATTTTCATATATTATAATATATATATATATATATATATAAATTATAAACAAATTATTTTAGAAAATATAAGTCCATTGAGAAGGACAAAAGTTTAGGGTCACCAATGGTCGTGAGTCTCATGTTTTGACCCCTTAACTTACCTTTTTAACATAAATATTGAGAGTTGATCTGTTAAGATTAGTCGTGAGCTTTTGAGTTTTTGACAATATATATTCGCTTGCAACTGAGTAAGAAAGTAGGCATGGTTGCATACATATACATATTATATATGCATTTGAGGTCATAATTGTATAAAATATATTTCTCTCTCTCTCTCTCTCTCTATATATATATATATATATATGTTGCTTTGTGTCCCATATGGTTTTGTTTAATGTTAAGAGTGTCAAAGTATTGAAATTAAGTGACCATCTAGCAGATATGAAAATGAATATATCAAGCAATGTTAACAAGAAAGTCAAATATTCTGCCCAAACTCCCATTAGGAATTTCGTCAAGTCTCAAAATTGGAGCAAAGTATCCTAACAAGTTGTAGACACGTAACACCTGACACAAAGTGGAAGAAAATGTCTTTAAAAACATTATTTTAGTATGCCATTGTATTTTAAAACTAATAAATAAATATAATAAGAAAAACATAAATCAATATAGTTTTATCTTATTGTAGCTTCAGTTATGTTCTATTAGTCTTCAATTATCTTATTGTACATACAAGGCAGGGCTAGCATTTGCCCCCTCAATTTTTTTTTTTCATTTAATTTTTTGTACTTATTAAATTCCTTTTTTCAAATATACCTTTTGATTTGTATTTTTGCTTCCTTAGATCTAAATTTTTTACAATTTTATCTTTATTTTAATTTTAATTTGATCCCTTAATAAGAGTTTTAGATATTATTTGGATGGCCTTTAGTTTTTTTTTTTTTTTTTAAAGTCTCTTTCTTTAATTATTTTTCTGATTTAATTTATAAATCTCCTTATATAAATAAATTTAATTACTTATCTAATTTATTAGGAATCAATATTCCATCCCAGTGTGTATATATATACGCGACAGATTCACAAAGTGACAAAGGAGACCTGTGGCTCGTTAAAAATTTGTTAAATTTATATAAAAATTCTTTTTAAATTTATAATATATACACTCTACTTTCTCCTAATCATATCTGTCGCTATATATATATATATATAATCATGAAATCATTAAGTGCACGCTAATCAATATTCAACAATCCATGTTATATATTTTCAAAATCACATATCTTTTATGGATACATGCACCCAAGCTCATTCAACTAATTAAGAATTTGGAACCTAAGCAAGTGTCAAAGCATGTGAAGGAGAACAAATCTCTTAGAATTGAAAGAAGACTTTGTTTTTGTATGAAAATATATGTTCACACCTTCTGAGCCCTTGACTTTCTATGTTTGGTGACTGGTCTTAGTGTCTTCCTCTTACCTCCACTGACACGTTACACACAATTTCACCAAACAACATCTACTCGTGGTTTATTCCAGAATCAACCGACCTAAAAGTGGAAGTTGTTAGTTCCGTCCTACAGTCACTCGTTACGTGCCACGTGTCCATTAATCCGCATAACCAAAGGAAGAAAAAAAACCGATTCCACTAGCAAACGTGTGGTGTCGGGCCGTCAGACCCTACAGCGTGCTTGTCTGTTGTCGTTCCGGTGGTACGTTGTGCAATCCTACGCTCTCCTGTACGTATGTTACGCGGCCTCGCTTCCCGAGGCATCAGAGTTCGTGGATGTCTTCCGTTGGGTTGATTTTGAACAGTTTTTCTCTTCCAGCTAATTTAGTTTAAGGTAACGTTGTTAAAAGTTTGCTTTTACGCATCATAGCAACTTTAATGTAAAATAGTAATTTTTAAAGTAATTATTTCTTATTTAGTAAAAATTATTTTAGTAATTTTTAAATTATTTTTCTCTTATTTAGATGTGAATAGGCATGATAGCAACACTAATTGTAAAATAGTAATTTTCAAACTAGTTATTTCTTATTTTAGTAATTTTTGAATTATTTATCTCTTCTTTAGATGTGAATACAGGGGGCAGGGTGTCAGGTTGGTCATGCCCCCTTGAAAAAACTTTAAATATTTGTGGTTCTATCCATAATTTTTATAGAATTTTTTTAGGAATTATATATTATTTCACAAAATTTTTCATTTTTTTAATAAAACACCCATTTAGATTTTACTTTTAATTATTTTTCCCGTGTCGAGTTCCTTATATTATCAAAGCAAAAACAAATTACATTATAACCTACTTAATAATCATTATTTTAAATTTTGTCATATCTGTTTAATATTTTATTTTAATTCTACTGCATTTATTATTCTATTTGACTTATTTGCATATACTAAATGTTTATAAATTACAAATTATATTTTTTGTTTGCAGAAACAAATTAATATTAATAATACATAGTTGTCATAATTTGTTTTTTTTTTTTTTTAATATGTAGGAATAAAAATATTGATTTATTCGTAAAAATAAAATGGATGGTGTGAAATTAAGAATTAAAATAATGATTATATCATATATTTTTTACTGAAAGATCGCCTGTACTTGCATTTGCATTCTATCTAGATAGTAAATTAGATCCATCGCCTAAAATCACCTGATAATCAGTTATACTAACTTCTGTAACAATTTAAATTTCCAAGAAATACTTCAATTAAATATGTTAAGAGTCATTAGTTCTTGAGAGTATAAAATTCTTAATTTAATATTTTCATGCATCTTCTCTAACAAAATAACTACTAAGAGGATTTCGATTTATCATCTGACCACGCGATCAGTGTTTCTGGTTTTATTTTAACAAAATTTCTTCTACGATTTTACCGTTAATCTTCTTCATTGACATTAACAGCTTTTGTTGGTATAGCGTGTCAACGTTTTTAAAATATTAATTTGAATCCTTTGCAATAGTTTGAAAGGACAAAAGGTTAACTTTTGATTAAAAGAATCACTATATAAATAAGATGTAATTTAGTAATTTTACATGCTCAGCTAACTTATCCAATGACAAAAGCCCAATGTAATTTTAGAAATAAAGAATATATAATTAACAATTGCTAAAAATTTCACGAGAGTTCACTATCATTTTTTTTTTTAAATTTTGCCTACGAAAAATCAACTATTTCAAAAAAAAAAAATTAAGATCCACTTAATTAATTGTTGCCTATTATTTATCTTTCTACATTTTTTTTTTTTAAACAAAATATCAAGCTTGTAAAATAAAAGGAGCAAAATTGTACCATTGTTGGGATCAAAGTTCCTTTTATGTCTTGTTGAAAAGAGATTTGAGTGATTACAAGTGTAGAATTGATTAATCGGTTGAATGCATGTATCTGGACTTCATTTTTATTTAACTAAAAATGACAAAAGCTCAATTTAACTAAATATTAACCATAGATGTGAAATAAAATGAGCAAACTTCATTTTTATTTTACTTTTATAGATCAGTAAGGGGGTATTATGAGCCAATTTACATGTGTCAAACTAAGTTGTCTTTCCTGTAAGCAGGCAGACTCATTCTTTAAGTTCTAACTGCTAACGATTGACACAGAAAAGACTCAAACTCGAAATATTTAAATTTTATTATTAACGTTTTTAATACTCAATCACACTTTTAGATGACAACAAACTTCATTAATTATGATAAATTAAGCTTTTTAAAAGACTTACATTTTTAATCATGGTCAAGGTCATGGCATGGAAGTCTTCAATTTGTTCAGCCATGACATATATATATATATATATATATATATATATTCACCCTCCACTAGATGTGCTAATACTTTAGATGTGTCATCCATTAATTATAAATTGGTTATCTGAGTGTGAAAGAGTGACAGTTTTCTAACAAATCTTATTAAGTATCCATTGTGATTTCCATCTACTACTATTTTTAATAAGCATTTTCATATGCTTTCCCTTGTTCAAACAGCTTGGTTGGTCTCAACAGCGTGTACCCTGATTCCGTGTCTCATTCCTGAGATCACAGGATGACGTTTCACAACCCTTTTTCTCCTTTGCCTAACATGGTCATATACCAAACATCGCCTTAAGCTAGCTAACATGGTAAAATACCAAACTTTCCCAAGTGATTTAACTTGGTATAATAAATTTTATTAATTTAATGGAATTTATTATAATAAATTCATGTTGAACAATTGGTCCATGTTTAAGCAATGAGAAAATTCGTTATACCAAACATTTTCTAAAAGGAAAAGTAGTAAAACACCACAAAGAGGATTCATTAATTGCTAATTAAGACAAACTTGATTGGTAACTCATGAAAGAGAGATTATGAGTTTTACTCTTATTCTTTTTACTAGGAAAAGATGTATAGATTTTCAAATTCTTTTTTTTTTTTTTCAATTTTGGATTGTCGAGTTTTTCAACATTTAGAATTGAGATTTAATGAATGCAGGTCGGGTTGTCAGTCTTCTAGAATTTAGAATTAATAGAGTTTAGTATTGAAAAATAATAAGGATTAGAGCAATGATTTGGGCGAGAAAAATGGGATCACTTTTAGTTAAAGGGAAAAGTTTGTTAATTTATACTTTAGTAGTTCACGTTTTCCTTTTTCTTGCAACCCAAAACCATTAGGTTAAAAGCATCTCCAGTGCCTCCAGTTTTGACCATCTCCAAGTCTTAATTAAGAATATGTACTCAAGTATGTATGTCTATATAATTAGAATAGAAAGATACCCATACAAACCAAAATGCAGACGCATGTGGAAATTCAAAAGGCAAGTGACCCTGTAATAATACAGAGAAGAATCACATACTTTCTGTGGTGAAGCAAATTATAGACAGAATAACTAGGGATTCAAATCTTCAAAAGCTTCTCTTTTATTATTCTACTCGGATATCTATATTCTCTCTCTTTACACTCTCTCCATACTTTGAAGAATCTTTCCATATACATTCTAAGGAAATTTTGGTAGTTGGTTAATCTCATAGGTTTCTTACATTTAAGGTATATTAATGCGTATAACTCTCTCTCTCTCTCTCTCTCTCTCTCTCTCTCTCTGTGTGTCTATATATATATATATATATTTACCTTCCTTCAAGAATCTTTCTTAACAAATCATGCATCCTAATTGGTTTATCTCGTGTGTCCTTGCATCTAATTAAGTTTCATTAGTCTCTCTGGGTCACACATTCATAAGAAAAAAATACCACTTTCGTTATGTTTATTATATTCTTTATGACTCTTTTAGGAATAACTAATTTATGGGGCGGTTAGAATATGAGAGGGAGACTAAGGAATCTAGGTATTTAGAATTATGAAATTGTGACCGGCCCACATTTTGTATTTAATTTCTAGCTTTGTGCTTACTAAGAGCTATTTGACATGGGATGTATTGGAATTTAGAAATATTTTAAAACTTTTGTAACAGATAAATAAGTATAAATTATTCGGATTGATTGCTTAAATTAATCGATTTAAAGATTGAATATCGAATTATTAAATATATATTAAAATTCTAAATCAATTTTAATAATTAAATAATAAATCACATATGTATATATAAATTTTAAGAAAATACCGAATAATTAATCACATGTGATGCATATTAATGACTTATACACCTTAATCATGTCTCGAAAGCTTGACTAACATTTCTTACATACACGTGTATACATCACAAAGTAACAAGTAAGAAAACAGTGGAAAGGAACCATTCCATGAGTACCATTGTCCAGTTACTCATCGTTCCTGTATTCAAGGCTAGGTGCAGAGAAGCTAACCATGGACTTAAAGGATGAATTGTCTTGTCTCTATTACCACATCCACTTCCCTGAGTCTCTGATTCTGATTCTGACTCTCACTCTGACCATCACACACTCACTATCTTTTATATTTTGTTCCACGACTCATTAGAGAACAAAATGAACAATACTTGATTAGCACTTTTAGGAAAAAATACAGAATGGTTTCCATACATAATCTCAATGCTGAGATAATATGTTACGTATTTATTATATATATATATATATAAATATGTTGTGTCACTTTCAATCTTACAGCGGTTAAGGAATCGAATACTGGCGTCGTTTATAAGTCTCATACTATTCTCTTTCTAGCACAATGCATTTTTTTCCTTAGAAGAACAAAGTCGTGCGGGCCATAAGACCTACGGGTAGCGCAAAGCGGATAATATTGTGCTAAGGAGCCTACCATGTGTCAGGACAAAAAAGTGTAGCATCAGTTTGGTGCCGTCTGTGGAAACGCTTGGGCCACATGCCTCGTTCTTGTGCTCCACTGGTCCGACTGGGGGAGTAGCTGTTGTGTCACTTTGAGTCCCACATCGGTTAAGAGTCTGGTACTGACGTCGCTTATAAGCTCCCAGACTGCTCTCTTCCTAGCACAAGGTCTTTTTCTCCTTGGAAGAACAAAGTCGTGCGGGCCATAAGACCTACAAAGAGCCCAAAACGGACAATATTGTGCTAGGAAGAGGAAGAACACTTCTTAGCACAAGGTCTTTTCCTCATTAGAAGAACAAAGTCATGCCGGCCATAAGACCTACGGACAGTCCCAAAATGGACAATATTGTGCTAGGAAAAGGAAGAAGAAAGTGGCTGCACGATCATGTGTCAGGATGAAAAAATATAGCATCAATATATATATATATATATATATATAACACATTATTTAATCGTTGTGATCACTTAATCATTGAATAATTGCTCCAGAAATGGTTTATTTGTTTGAAGCTCTTTTTTATTTCATATATTTTCCAAGATTTAGTTCGGAACAAAATTTATTAGCACAGGACAGCACAGTTACCTTGTGAAGTCAGCAGGTGGCTGCTGTACAATCTCTTTAGGTACGAAAACATTTAATACTCAACTGATCATACCTGAATTGTGTCATACCTATTTTAGTAAAACATAACACACGACATTTCCTCCTAAGAAATGAGATAGTTACGTTGATGCCTCAAGGCTACTAAAATAATTCTCTTAGGAACAATCCCTTTAATAGTCAGTATAAAAACTTCTCAAGGTGGCCAATAAAAAATTGAAGTTAACAGGCATTTTCCTTACCAAAATTGAATATGGTGTCAGAAACATATAATTAATGAGCTAAGAAAATAAAAGAATCATATGAGTAATTGCCATATAAATTCTGCCAATTTGTATTCTGTTTATTTAATCTATTCAATTTTTTTACAGTAAACTTACTGTTAGAGGATATTTTGTTAAATTAATTAAACTTCTTTGGGAATATATAATTTTATTTTTAAATTTTTCAGCACCGGTCGTGTAATGACCCGCATCCACCCAGCAATAGGGGTGTCAATTCGTGTTATCGTGTCGTGTCAAGACATACATATTCGAAAATATATGAACCCTAACTCGACATTATTAACTAATCATGTTAAGTTTCAAAACCCAAACCCAACCCATTTATTAAACAGGTTACACGTGTCGACCCACTTAACCCGTTTATTTTAATTTTTTTAATTTTTAAATAAAAAAATTTACCTATCTTTTAATATGTATAGATAATTTTCAAGTTTAGTGACTTTGGATATGGGCTAAACCAAAATAGAAACCTCTTTTATAAATAAAAAATTTCAAAACCTTGATAAATATTTGATGTGAGATGAATTACCTTAACTCATAATATATTTTATAATTAAACGTGTTAAATCGTGTTAAACGGGTTGATACTAGCGAAACCCAAACCCGACCTGTTCATTAATCGTGTTATACGTGTCAACCCGTTTATGACCCAAACCCATTTATGCTAAACTCAAACCCGTTAATTTCGTGTCGTGTTCGAGTCGTGTTGTCGTGTCGTGTTAAAAATTGACACCCTTACCCAGCAACATATTGTCCACTTTGGGCCTTCGGCCCGCACGATTTTGTTCTTGGTAGTGGGCTTGCCCCACCCCAAAAGGCCTGTTACTAGAGAGAGCTGCAATCCCACTTATGAACACCTTCACCCTTCCTTCCCTAGGCAATGTGGGATGGCTGCCTCCTCTCCCCCTTTGGAACTGACGTCCATGGCAGGGCTCCTTGGCCTGGCCATGCCACACTTTCCGGTTGGGTTAGGCCCTGCCGCGGACGTTAGTTCCAAAGGGGGAGAGGAGGCAACCATCCCACATCGCTTGGGGAAGGAAGGGTGAAGGTGTTCATAAGTAGGATTGCGCCTCTCCTTAGCAACAGACCTTTTGGGGTGGGGCAAGCCCACTGCCAAGAACAAAACCATGCGGGCCGAAGGGCCAAAGCAGACAATATGTTGCTGGGTGGATGCGAGTCATTACAGATCGTTAACAGTTAAAACTTAAAGAATGAGTCTAATTATCACGAAAATGAGGACTTAGTCTGGTGCACGTAATTTAGTCCGTGATACTCTTAACCGATTTATCAAAATAAAAATAAAATGTCAAACAACATACATATATTCCCATTTTAAATTCCACAATATCATCACACATTTTGAGCTACATATCCACATTGAATTTGTGACCAAATTTGTTTCGTCCAGGAATTTGTTAATAAAAACCTTATCTACTATAGTGTTTGGGTATTTATCTATTTATTTGCTTTTCTTTTAAACAATTCATAAAGCAATAATGTATAATGCTGGGTAACATAGTTTATATTATATAACATTAGAGGTGCTGGTTTTGGATTCCTGGTTAGATTAGAGCTGCTAGTTTTCCTAACCCTTACAAGTGGCACTAAAATTTGGAAACCCAACCATTTTGGGGAGGATTCACTGCTTTGCCAATTGTGGCTAGCTAGGCTGATAGCAAGTAAAAAGATAAAAGTGTTTACAACAAATCGTGTTATTTGTTTGAATCCTATTTCAGTGCGTGTTTTCATAAACATTTACTCGATTGATGAGTTAATTTTGTATAAATTCAGAAAAAATAAATTTAGTGTGAATTTTTTGATTGACAAAAGAAATTAAAAAAAAAAAAACTTTAATGTGAATCTTCCGATCGTCGGAGATGAACTAATGCCTAATTAAGTCTGATAGCTAATTAGATAGAAATCATCGAAAGTTACCGCGTTGTAACTCAAAAAATGTAAATATGATTTTAGACCTATTTTTGGAAACCAATCCTCCAATTCCGTGGGTTGGAACTTGTAAGGGTACGTCCACGTGGCCAAAGCCCACGTCGGCAGAGAAGGCCACGGAATGTGAACCACGTGGCAGAAGCGGCCACCTGGCCGCGCTGTTACGGTGACGGCGGGAGTGCGAGGCCAATACCGTGTCGTGGGGACCGCGTGGAAGTGGTACCCTCTGGATATCGGGGGCGGAAGTGTGGGGTCCATAAGTGGGTCCAATCACGACTTTCGTCCGTTAGTGTCTGGTTGCACTATAAAACAGGATCATGGCCTCAATTTATCTCGCAGTCTCACTCCCCTTCTCTCTCTCTCTCTTTCTCTCTAAGACCTTCCACAAATCTTTGTGAGCCATTTTGAATTTGCAGGGCCTGTTTGTTTGAGTTCAATCAAACTCCCAATTCCCAAATTGAGTCTTTTCTAATCGTCGTTTCAAAAACAGAGTTCCTTCTTTCTTCTCTGTTTGTTTATCAGTTACATATATAACTACTTTTAACCACCGAACTGTCAGCTCTATAAAATTCTGAAATACTTTAGGTATTGATTAATTTCTTCATTTTCTCTTATGGTTTTGTTTTAATTTCTTGTTTTGTGATATTCATTGACTAGAAAATGGTATTTTGTGGTGGCTTTCCTGTCTAATAATGTGATTTTGGGTGGTTTTGTAGTGAGTTTGATTGTAGAAAGAGGTAAGATGACGAAGCAGAATGTGGTAGTTTCCGATACAAAATCGGCTATTAAGGCGATAACGGTCGCCATGTCGAACTCGTCTCTGTTCGCAGCCGCAGCACAAAAGCAGCCGGCGGTGCTGGGTGGTTACTTCACCATTTCTCGGAAGAAGGTGCTCCAGAACATTGATATCAATGGTGGAGCACGAATCAGCGCCTGGGTTGACTCAATGAGAGCTTCATCACCCACCCATATCAAATCCAATCCTCCTGCGTCTGAAGACCAAAGCTCTTGGATTGTGAGTTGCTGAAGTCTATATTAACTGTTCCTCTCTCTTCTCTCTCTCTCTCTCTCTCTCTCTCTCTTTCCTTCTCTCTCTACACACATGTACTCATCTATATGTATGTGTTTATGTATGTACATACAGAAACTAAAATATATGCGAACATACAAGACATAAAAACAAAGAAACATATATATACATATACATACATATACTCGATCACATACAAACAAAAAAATTACAAATATGTAAATATGTTTAATTATATGGGCTTTTTTCTTTCTTTCTTTTTTCTGGCGTTTGATTGAACAATGACGAATCTAATTGCTCTGTGGAATAATTTGATGAAACAGCTCCATCATCCATCAGCACTGGACATGTTCGAGCAGATAACAAATGCTTCAAAGGGAAAGCAAATAGTGATGTTTCTTGACTATGACGGCACACTTTCACCCATAGTTGACGACCCTGATCGAGCTTTCATGTCCGATCAAGTTAGTTCTTGTGTTCTTCTCTTTGTTTCTATACATGAATTTCCCTATTCCACAAGAATCTTGACTTATAATTTTCTGCAATCTACATCAGATGAGAGCTACAGTGAGAAAACTTGCTAGATATTTTCCTACTGCCATAGTGAGTGGAAGGTGCAGAGACAAGGTACATTTTCTTGCTCTTTTCTACCCTTCCCTTCATAGCTATATTTTAATCAATATATATATATATATATATATATATGAAAGGAATGCTATGCACCTTTGCGACTATCAAATTTTGTTCATCCAACAGTTTGAATATTTCATGCTCGTATTTCACGCACTTTAATAAAATACATGAATTTAGATGAACAAAATTCCGACCATCACAACCGTCCTTAGCATAAATATTCAATATAATTTTCACTTCAATTTTGGTTTAATTTGTAACTTAATTTCAGGTTTATAGCTTTGTACGATTAGCAGAGTTGTACTATGCTGGAAGCCATGGCATGGACATTAAAGGACCATCAAAAGGTTCCAAATACAAGAAAGTGAGCGAGCGAGCTGTAATTGTACTTACACATTAAGATTATTTAACCATTTTTTTCTTTTTTCTTTTTACTCCCATTTCCACTCCAAGAAATATGTTTTTTCTAATAATTCTTTTCCATGTTTGTACTCTTTAGGGAACTCAAGCTGTTCTCTTCCAACCAGCCAGTGAATTCCTTCCGATGATTGATGAGGTTGGTGTTCTTCAAGAGATTTAAGTACATCAAACGGAGAATATAAAGTAGTTGGAAAAGTACCTAAAATTTGTTTTTTGTTTCCTTTCCAAGTGTGATTTCTATGTTATGTATGGCCGTGCCTAAGGGCATATCGGTTGAAGTAGATTTCCAATATTTATTTTCAGGTTTACAAAGCACTGGTGGAGAAAACTAAATCTACTCCAGGTGCTAATGTGGAGAATAACAAGTTTTCTATCTCTGTTCATTTCCGCTGTGTGGATGAGAAGGTATATTTAGGCTTCCTTAATTATTATCTATAATTAATTATTAATTACAGTAATAATACAAGTAATAATAATTGTTATTATTATATTCCATGCATGGTAAATGGGTGCTTGTTCATTTCTTGATGCGACCAAGCATGGATAAGTCTACATATCACTGTTTATTAATATATTGTGTTAGACATTTTTAATTAGAAAGAACAGGAATCTGATTACTTTGCATGAAAATTACAGAAATGGAGTGAACTAGCACACCAGGTGAAGTCAGTGCTCAAGGAGTACCCAAAGCTTCGATTGACTCAAGGAAGGAAGGTGTGAATTGCTCGTAAAGAAGTTGTATATATATATATATATATATATATGTGTGTGTGTGTGTGTGTGTGTGTGTTTGGTTGTAATTTTGGTATGTGGGTATGAGTGAGAGATGTCTCACTTCCATTGTTATTGTTTAATAATACAGGTATTAGAGATCCGTCCTTCTATTAAATGGGACAAAGGGAAGGCCCTTGAATTTTTGTTAGAATCACTTGGTGAGTTTTATTAATATTCTTGTTTGGCTGCTGGAATATATGTAATCCAAACATTGAAGCTATAAAAAGTTTAAAAAAAGCCATCGCACTTTATTATTTTATATAACAATGATAACAGATGCATAGTTTAATCACTAACTTTTATAATGAATCTCATTTTTTTAGGGTACGCCAATTGTACCGATGTCTTTCCTGTTTACATTGGAGATGATCGTACAGGACGAAGATGCATTTAAGGTATCCAATGTTTTAAACTGAATTTAAACTATTCTTCTAGGAAAACAATTCCAAAAACATGACTGATCTTTATATTTTAACTTGAATTAGGTTTTAAGAGACAGAGGACAAGGTTTTGGCATTCTTGTTTCCAAAATCCCAAAGGAAACCAATGCATCTTATTCTTTACAGGAGCCATCTGAGGCAAGAACCTTACTCTCTTCATGAATTCCTTCATAAATTTTTGTTAATTACTTAATTGTCATCTTATTATCCTTAAATTTATGTTATTATAGGTTATGGACTTCTTGAGACGCTTGGTACACTGGAAACGACTATCTTTATGACTGACAATTTATGGTACGAAGATAACTTGAAAGTATGAAAGTATCGCTATCCAACTAAGAAATGTCTAAAGGGTGGGATTGATATATGTAATTTCTTGTTAAAAAAATGAAGAGAAACAAGAAAAGAGAGAAACCCAAAAAAAAGAATGAGGTTTTTCTCTTGGCTTTAAGGTCTTTGTACATCTTGTAACTAGCTGTGTACAAGGGAAAAAATAGTAATTTTGCAAGTTTTCAAAATGCATAGAAAAGTCTCTCTCTCTCTCTCTCTCTCTCTCTCTCTAAATCTATCTCTCTAATGAATATAGAATTTTTTTTATGGATTTGAATAAAGCATTATTCGCCTAAATATGGCTTCCTCACATGCCTTACTATTTAATTTAACTCAAATTATGTAACTTTAGCTTTTAGCTGTCTGGCGAGCACCAATATTCCAAACTCTAGCTGCGCAAACATGCAGCTACATAATTGACTTCTGTTATATAATGGACTTGGATACACCATATAAATACAACTGATTTCAACATAACAAGGGCTTCATGAATCTGTAATTGGGATTGGTCCTATAAATCCTTGTTATCAAGTTGACTCCATCTAGAGCTGTAGACAAAGAGCTGTTATTTGCTTAGAACACTAAACTTTATCTTGGTGCTATTGGATATATAGAGATTGTTATAAGTTTGAGAATACCACCAGCACGCAAAGGGACCAGGATTCTCTTTGGTATAGTTTTTCTCCAATTTTTCTCAGCAGGCAAGGGCAGAGCCAGATTGTTTTTTAGGGGAGTTAGAATATTTTTCAAGAAAATTTTTCACGCAATATGATTCAATTCTTTGAGAGTTTATAGTTAGATTGGATTGGATTGTGATAAAATTATGATTGGACCAAAAAAATTAGTTGGGCTAAGTTCAAAAAGCTAAATGTCTTTCATGATAAAAAAAAATTTCCACACTTTTTTTTGGGCCCGGGGGGTGGCTATAGCCCTTTCCAATTTCTATATAGGTCCATCCTTGTCAACGGGACTTTGGATGCATGTCACATTATGTATCCATTATTAAATAATTAAGAATTTTTTGATCAAATTTCTACAAATATGTTGTTAATTAGGATGAGGTCTAAGTCTATTCTTTTTAATCCCAAAAGTCCTTCAATATTTATGTAACTAAAATATCCCTCACTATATAAAATCAAACATCTTTGTAACTTTCTTCCGTAAATGAAGGAAGATTTTTCAAATTTTAAAATTCAATAACGTATAAATTATAAATCTATTTTTAATAAAATTTATATATTTGGACTCTAAAAATCGAGGTATACTAAACAAGGGGCATATTTCAAATGAAAAAATGAAAAATAAATCAATACGAAACAGTGAAATTTCGTCCCCTAGCAAAAGAATTAAATTTAGGTAAATTACACTGACTTCCTCTGAAATTTTGATAATTACATATGCCTCCTCTTGTTTCTTAAATTACATTGCACCCTCTATACTTTTAAAGTTGGTGACAATCTCACCCATGCCGTTAAAAGCCGTTTGTGACTCTGACAAAATCTATTGACGTCATTGATATAAATTTTTTGAATACTTATTTTACCCTTCTATATACTGAAAATGCAACTTTACCCTCACAAATACATTGTCAAATGACAAGATTCTTACATCCCAATTGGCTTTATGTCTGAGCCTCCATGATCAACTGCAATCACCAAGTAAAACAAGGCTTCTAAAATCAAATAATGTCAGATTCATCTTCAAATAATGTCGGATTCATCATAGAACAATGCATGGGTGTGCCAACACAATTCAAAAAGCATATATATAAGGGGTTGGAGATGTTGAAAAATTCTTCCTTTTGAAAATCTAACCGGGCAAAATACTCTCAAATTGGTAAGGCTTTCCTTCTTGAAGTGGCCACACCTTGGCTAGCACTTAATGGGGGCTCTCTCTCCCTCTCTATTCCAAAAAGGTGGGTTTGAACAATGGTGGGGTTGGGATTTTGATAAAGGGAAAGAAATCTTACCATCCACTTTGAATGGTGTTGGTGGATTTTAACAGTTGGTGGTTTTTTATGAAAGAAATTTAAGAAATCTAATAATGTGATTGCCATCCAACCACCATCGAAGCCATATACATATATACATATGCATATATATATATATATGTAATGTTTTTTTTTTTAATCTCCCATTAAAATCCACTAGTATTGTCATCGATGACCCAACGACAACCACTATTCCAGTCAATCCGCTGCCCCATCGCCATTCGAACGACGATGCTCCTTCTCTCAACCTTGATTAGAAGCTCCATGATCTTTTTTTTTTTTTTTTTTGAATAGGGAAAAGCCAGAGAATTTTATTAGTAAAGAAACACCAAAACACAAATCCCCCATAGAGCACCATTACCTTACAAACTTTCCAATTACAAGTTAGGAAGATACCAACTTTTATCAAAAGCCAAAAGAAAAAGAGAGAAATACAATTATCCCAAGAAAATAGAGAAACAAAAAATACAAAACAAATGAACACCCGCTTTATAGAGATATTCTTATGATGCTTTGCAAATTCCTCATCACTTCTTCAATGGAATAATTTGTCCATATTGATCTCGCCTTCAGCCAACAAATAATTCTAAACTTGCTCGCTTCAATTTCCTCTTCCCATTTTGCCCACATCTGCACTTGGAAACCAACTTTTATGTTCCGATATATATCTTCCTGTAATAACTCTTCTCCACATTGAGTTCTTTTCAGATGCAAACCTCCACCACCACTTTTTCAATAGAGCATCATTCATTCCCTTTACTCTTGTGATACCCAGGCCATGTGATCTGTTTGTAACAATTCTCTCCCAATTCACTACATGTACCTTCCACCGAGACTTCTCATCACCGCACAAGAATCTTCTCTGATTTTTTTTCAATTTCAGCCCTCACTTTTATAGGCATTCTAAACAGAGACATGTAAAAAATGGGAACAGAACAAAGGACTGATTTAACCAATACCAAACTACTTGCAAACAACAACATTCTTTTTTTCCAAGCAGATAATTTTTTTTTCACTTTCTCAATGACTGGCTCCCAAGTCTTCTTTGATTTCGGTCTAGCCCCTAAAGATATCCCTAGATATTTCATAGGTAAGGAAGAGGATTTGTATTTCAAAATTTGAGTGAAACTTTCTAATTTTTCTTGCTCTAGATCAACCCCACAAACCATACTCTTATGAAAATCTATTCTTAGCCCTGAGATAATTTCAAAACATCTCAAAACTCTTCTAATATTGACCACTTTAGCCTTATCAACTTTGAAAAATAAGATAGTGTCATCTGCGAACTGTAGATGAGAAGCGATCAGGTCATCCTTACCTAATTTAACACCACTGACCAATCCTAACTTCTTGGCCTATACATATAACAGATTCAGATCTTCAGCTGCAAGAAGAAATAATAAAGGACTTGAACTTGAGGCAAATGAGATGGATGGAATACATGGAGGATTATGATTTTGACTTAGAGTATCTTCCAGGAAAAGCCAATGTTGTGACTAACACACTTAGCAGAAGTTCTCTTGGGAACTTGACAAGTATACTATTCGTGAATGGGAGATGCTAGAGGTAGTAGCGGAATTTGATATGTGTCTTGATGAAACCGATGGAGCTGTCATGCTATTCGCCGTTGTTGTGCACCCTAGTTTGCTCAGCCGCATTATCGACGTATAGTTGTAGGGCCCTGAGGCCAAGGTTATTCGTATTCGCATCATTATCGGCGATATAATTGAAGGTTGGACACTTCACACCAACCATGGTTTGAGATTTCAAGATTGAGTCTATGTCCCACAGTTATGTCATGAGAAGGCTATATGTGAGTTCCACCATTCTAGATTAGTAGTCCATCTAGAAGGCACAAAAATATATCATAATCTTCATAGACAGTATTAGTGGAAGCGAATGAAAGTCGACATAGCAGGATTTGTTATTTGATGTTTGACTTGTCAACAAGCGAAGGAAAAAACATTAGAGGCCAGCATGACTACTTCATCCACTTCCAGTTGCCGAGTGGAAATAGGAGCACGTGACTATGGATTTTGTATCGAGATTACCTAGTTCACTGTGAAGACACAACGTTGTTTGGGTTATCGTGGATTGATTGATGAAATTGGCACACTTTTTTCCCATTAGGACTATTGATTTAGTTGATATACTCAGTCGATTGTACATACATGAGATCATCCAACTTTATGGGATCCTAGTGTCTATCATTTCAAATAAAGATACTGTCACGCCCCGAATTCCAGCTAACCCGAGGCGCGACTGACGAGATGAAAAAAAATAAAACAATAAGGAAATAAAGGACAATCTAGTACAGTTTAACACAAATTTAATTCACCATTCTGATACAATGCAATTAGTCTTGTCCATTAGTTCACGACATACAATAATAGGAAATAGCCTAGAGCTTATGCCCTTGTACAACATTAAGTGCGCCCCTCGGGCCAAACATAATCCACAATTATAGCATCTCTATGTCTCGCACAGCTGGGGTGTCATTTGAAATGTTGTCTCACGAATGGGTTAGCTCAACTGCTGGTACAATATAATGCTAATGCAAGAAACAAAATTAAGGGCGTGGCATGTGCAAGTGTACAGTTATATCTACATGGCATTCAACATCATGCATACAATGTACTAGCAATAATCTACATGTCATCCAACTCATTAACATAATCTAAGGCGTGGCATGTGCAAGTGTACAGTTATATCTCCATGCACAATGATAACCTACATGCCATTCTATTCATCCATACAATGCATTAACAAGATTCAAAACAATTATAACCTACATGCCATCTAATTCATCCATACAATGCATTAACAAGATTCATCACACATTCGGGAATTCATTAATACAATGCAATAAAAATATGCGTGACACACTCATTCAACTCTATGCCACCATGTCTCGTTTTACGGTCCTTCCCCGATAGCCCGAGTACTAATATATGCCTCGCTTCACGGTCTGGAACCCGTCAGGCATGCGAGTACCTAATGGCCGATTTTGGGTTTTTCACCATCAGGATCTGCACCCTCATAATGCACAGCACCACTGTGCTCAACTCACACCATGCCCAAGGAATCACACTATGCCAATATGCTCTGATTTATTCATTCCACAATGTAATCTCAATGATGCATCTCATCCACACATGAAACATGCTTTCAATCATACATTTCATAGTCTCAACAGTTCTCAAAGAATATGATCCACACATTATACTAACACATGCGATATACACATAATCACCATCCTACATTATCACCCAACTTTCAGCAAGATAGCATGAAGCATATAAGCATGTGAACAATCAAACAAACATGTGAATCATCAAGTCAACAGAGCAAGTATTCCTAAACTCAATTCTATTTCTTACTTAGCACAATATATCGTACTTGGTGGGTCAGTCTCAACTCAGAAAAAATGTACTCGTAAGGTAGCGGAACTAGCAGTAGAATGCAGAAGGTTAGATCACCTTCTCCTTGCCTTTCCGTGTCCCTAAAATCATAAGATGTGACTCAATTCAATTGTTACTTGAATTATGCTATTCATCAAATTTTATGTCTTTATTTTATAAGTTTCTATTTTGCCAAATTAAACTCTACTATTGAGTCTGGAATGTCGAAGAAAATAGGTTTAGGCTTTCGTGGAATTCAATTTGAACATCCAAGCTAAAAAGGACAGAATGGTCATTTTATACTTTTACGGATCTTCTCAATTTAAGACCTCTTTTCATAAATCGGACTCCACGGTTGAGTCCAAAATGCTCGAGATAATAAAGTTTCACTATTTGTTTACTTAATTTGGAGTTCGTTTGATTGCGTTTCAATTCAGGGGTATTTTGGTAATTTTTAAATGTTATTACGGGTCTTTTATTTTTTCGGGACCCCGTCTCATAAAACGGATCTCACCATTGGCCTCAGAATGGTCGAGATAGTCAAAATACACTAATGACTTGTCCCATTTGGACTCCAGATTATTTTAGAATATTTAAATAATTTAATTAATTAATTAATTAATTAATTATTATTTTATTAATATTTTAATCTGGTGGGTTAGATCGTGATTTCTCAAAAGTTTAGGGGTCAAAGTGTAATTTTCGAAAGTTCAGGGGTCAAATCAGATTTCCAAGAAGTACAAGGTCAATTCGTAATTTTCAAAAAGTCCTAGGGGTAAATCTGTAAATTCCCAAATTTTCCTATTCTCAATTCGGTTCGCCAAACAGGGATTAATCCAAAACAGGGATAGGATATCCTTGTTCCTGTTTCAATTTCTAATTTTAATTTCGTATACCCGTAGCCAAACAGCCCTTATCCATTTTTAATTTAAAACAGCAGGCCGACACGTGGCAGGGGCGGGTCGGTCTTGAACCGACCCGAACCCGACCCTGGAACAGTGCCTTCTTCCCCGTTTTCTTGACGAAGCTCCAGTAGGGTTCCGGCACCTTCTCCGGCGCCGGCGATAATTTTTCGGTGGATTTTCAGTGTTTTAAAAGTGCAGTTTTCTTGGGTTTTTTCATGCAGATTTCATATCTAGGGTTGATTTTGAGTTTTAGCCATTAGATCTTCATGAATAGGGGGGTCAAATATGTCGGTCAACTCTCCGGCCGACCCTCTATTCTCATGATTCTTCACTATTTTCCCCCTCTCCCTTTCCAGATTTCTTTCTGTACCTCATAGCAATCATTCCCCACCATCCATTTCAAGTTTTGCTCAGATTTTCCTAGCCCACTAACTGATTATCATTTTTGAACCGCAACCCCTATTTCCCCATTCATTTCTCAACCATTTTGGTTGATTCTTTTTGGGTTGTTCTCTATTTTTCATACCCTTCTAGACCCTACACTCAAATTAATTAAACAAGCAAAAGAACCTTAAAACAGAAAATGAATTCACTCACCTTGGTTTCGGGTCTCTCTCTCTCTAGCCATGTGTCTCCTTCTTCCTCCTGGCCCAAGCTTGATTCAAGCCCCAAGACTTCTTAGCTCAGCCTCTCTCTTTTTCCCTCTATCTTTTCTGATTTTCTTTCCTCTCTCTCTAACCCAACATACACATACAGATACAGATACACATGCATCACACCCTCTTTCTCTCTGAGATCTGACCTACCCTCACTGTTCAGACCTGCTTCCCTCCCCATATCCTAAAGTCCACTGCCACACTCAATCACTCACCATGCCATTTTGAGTGTGGCACACTCAATCACACACATATACGGCACACACAACACATGCACTGCTATATATATATACATATATATACCCACTTGCACACACAAAATCAGATCCTATATATATATATATATATGTACGCATATAATTTACACACACATTTAATATTTTTAAACACACACACTCATCCATATACACACATCACATTCCATATTATTTAATAACAACAACAACAACAACAACAACAACAACAATAATAATAAAATAACCAACAAAATTATTTTTTTTAAAAAAATTTCATTTATTCCAAAAAAAAATTTTCAAGTCATTACAGATATATGATTCACGACATATTTTTGGCAGAGCCTATAGACAGCCTTGGGCATTGAGCTACTACTTAGCATGAAATTTCATCCATAGACTAACGACTAGTCCATGCGTATTATTCAGACTCTAGATGATTTACAACATGCATGTGTCAACGATTTCCAGGGTAGTTGGGAGGACCACTTACCACTTATAGAGTTTTTCTATAACAACAGCTATCAGGCCAGCATCGACATGGCATCGATTGAGGAACTGTACGTTAGACCTTGTAGATCACATATCTGTTGGATAGAGGTCGGAGATATAAGACTGTCAGGCCCAGATTTAGTCCGGGAAACCACGAAGAAAGTAAAAGTTATTTGATAGTGACTAGTCACTACACAGAGTAGACAGAAGAGTTACGTGGATAAAAGGTGGAAGTTATTAGCCTTTGAGGTGGGGAATCACGTATTCCTCAAGGTTGCTCCACGGAAGGGTTTGGCTAGATTTGGTCGTGGTAGAAAGTTAGCATCGAGGTACATAGGACCATTTGAGATATTTGAGTGGATTAGGAAGGTCACCTACCAACTTGCCATACCGCCACATCTAGCGGTAGTTCACAATGTGTTTAATGTTTCTATGCTTTGCAAGGATGAACCAGACCCTTTACATGTTTTAAATTTCACCGATTTGAGTATTGATGGTGATGCTTTGTACGAAGAGCAACCCATTCGGATCTTAGATTTGAGAAAACAAGTATTATGTAGTGAAACCATTCCTTTGGTCAAGGTCTTATGGAAACATCATGGCATTGAGGAGACCATATAGGAACGAGAAGAGGGACTTCACACCAAACATCCAAAATTATTCCTTGATAGAGGTATTGCTTAAATTTTAGGGACGAAATTTTCTTAAGTGGGGGAAGATTGTGAAGTTTCATAAATCTTGATAATATAATAGTGGATAAATAATTGAAAATATTAAACCTCATATGATAATAATAACCAAGGTAAAATAAAGAGGGAGAAAAACTAGAATGATGATGTGTGTGTTGTGTACATGCCATTTAGAAATTTGGTGAAAAGGATTAATTTTGTGTGTTTAAATCTTTGGTTCCATTAATATATGATCCTATTATCATTATGGAGGATGTGGAGATGTTGGGAAATGAAAATAAAGTGGTTTGTAAGTGTGGATGGTGGGTAAGATGAAAATGAGGTAAAATGTATCAGATTTCTGGGCGTAAGATTTCAATTTTGGACAGCTCGTTCAAACAAGGTTGCTTCTCATTTGAACGACCAAACCAAAAATCAAGGTCTAACAAGAGCTTTGAGGGTTCGTTCGAACGAGCCTATGGTCATTCAAATGAGCATGCCATAGAAGCCTAGATCGGGATTTTAAAAGCTTTTTCAACCCTTCACCTTTTCATTTCATCATTTTCTCATTTTCTCTCAATCCAAATCGAAAAAGCTAGGGTTTTTTTTATTCCCTTCAGAACCACCTTATTTTCATGAGATTAAAACCACACAAACATTTTTAAGTGCAAAGATTCATTATTGGAAAGATTTCTCAACACCTTGAAAGCTAGGGTTTCAAGAGATTTCATAAGTATCAAAAGGTAAAATTTATGTTTTTCTATTCTCTGTAAATTTTAAATCCCTCATAGATTTAGCTTATTTTGGAAAATTTAATGGTATTTTTCTCTTCTTAGAATGTGGGACCAAGATTTGAAATTAGGTTTTGGAACCTCTCCCCCAACAACACAAATCTAGCTTCCCTCAAACCTTATGGTAGAGATTTTAACCTAGGTTTAAGGTTAGGTGTTTACATGAGTACATTGTGTATTCCATCTGATTTATGCCTTGTTTTATCGATGCCATGCATTTATGCATATATATATATATATCATGTTTTGGCCTATAATGGAAATGATGAAGGTCATGTATTTATGTGATTCTTGTAATATTCTTGTTAAGGGAATAATGGGAACATTGTTATCTCTTAACGTGTTTACAACTTAAATGTGAATGTTATCTTCTTGAATGATTGATGAACAATGATTGAGAAGAATTATGAGATTGTTGGTATTAAAGAGAGGGACGAAGTGAAAAGGCTCAATTGATGGATAAGAGAGGTGTTAAGACCAGGGGTCCAATATTGTGATTGGCTAATCCAGTTAGATAAAACATGTTTTGCTTGTAATCATTACATTAGTCATAGGGTCAAAAGTGGCTCAATGCCCGTTATACTCCAAGATGGTCCAAGCTTCAATGTCGTGCACATCTACATGCCTACTTGGATCATGAAGAGTATTTTGGCTATTTCATACTTTTGTTTTGATTTGGATCTCACATATTCACACATTACATGCATTGCATATAGTTGACATCATATTATCATTATGTGTGTAGTTGACTTGTGTTGTGAAAAAATTATCCCAAAAATGCATATTTGAGAACACTTAGGGGAAATTGAGTTCACAATACAAGAATAAGATGACCAACCTTCTATTAGTCATTCGAACGAACCAAGTGACTTGTTCGAACAAATAGTAGTGTATGGTCATTTTTGTTTGTTTGAGCATCATTTGATAGACATGATCAAACAAACATCAGAAGGTCGTCGTTTGATGATTATTTCATGTTTGTTTGAACGAAAGGTGCTCGTTCGAACAAGCTATTGGTTTGCTTGAATGAACACTACACAAAACCATAAGTATTTTCTATTTTGAGGCCTTATTTAAGATCTAATCTCTAAACTATAAATTGATGAAATTTCAGTTTTGAAAAGAGAGATCAGAGAGAATAGGGTTAGAGAGAGAGAGAGAGAGAGAGGGTTCAGTTTTTGAAAGTTTATATTAGAGAACATTCATACGTGAGCTTCATCTATATCTCTCATGTCATCATACATTCACTTGATCATCTCACTTAATCCAAATCAATGAAAGAGCCTCAATTATCAATTCAATTCAATTGAAGAGTTTGGGAGCTCAGCCTTTGTGAATTCAATTGTTGGGCAGTCGGAGGAGTCCGAGGTTGCATGGAATTTTCAATTGTGTTGGTTGCCGATTGGAGGATTCCGAGATCGCATGGAACTTTCAGTTGTGTGAAGATTTCAGCTATGGTGGAGACCTGTGGCTACAAGGGAGATTGAAGACGGTTGAGTAGATCGGAGCTTGAGGAACTAAGTCCGTGTCATCACCGGGTTGTATTCAATCTCACACATAGTGGATTCTTCCATGAGCATGGTCGGCTCTAGAGTTTTTCATCACGGATAGTTTTTCGTGTTGGTTTCTCCGTCATTACGCTTGGTTTGCAAACTCTCTAACTTTTCATGCTTTACAATTCTAAATTGCTCAACATAAATGCTTCTGCTTGATTTAGAATTAGGTTTTCATGAATGTTGAAAATTGGACATCAATTGTATAATTGACAACCTAATTTCAGTAATTGGATTGTTAATTGAATTGATAAATTGAAAATTGATCACATAATCAAATTTTTAATTGAATTGTGAAATTGGAATTTGAAATTGATTAGTTTATCCATTAGGCTTCTGGTGAATTGATTGATGTGTTGAACACTTTATTACAACTATAATGGACGAATTGAACATATAGTTGAATTGAACATATCGATTGTAACATGTTTGGAATTTCAATTCAAATATTATGTTATTCTTTGTTATAGTTAGTGTTGTGGATGAAAAATTGAAAAATTGGCACAAAACAATTCAACCTCCCCCCTCCGCCCTCCCCCCTCTAAGTTAATTTCACACTAAAGGACCAACCAACAAAGTGGTATTAGAGCTTACTTTCTAAGGCAATAGATTGGATACTTTGTAGTGTAAACAATGGAAAGGATGAGAGAGGGCGGATCTATTTCCCGACCACCTCTATTTGAAGGCGCTAACTATGCATATTGGAAGGCTAGAATGAGAACGTTTCTTAGATTCGTGGATGAGAGTGTTTGGCTCACTGAATTAAGTGTTTTATATCCTATTCAAATGTCTATTTTTTGAAATTTAATATCTGCTCAAATGTCTATCTATACTTTGTGAAATATTCAAAAATTATGATCTTCATGTCTAGATTTTGAAATGACATTCATGTGTACTAATTTGAAAAATGTCTGCAAACCATGGCGCACCCTTTCAATGAGAAATAAATGATTTGTGTGAACTAATTTGACTACAAAACCTGAATCATATGTGTTTTGAATCTAATCATGTGTCTATTTCAAGGCTTACCCATGTGGCGCTCTGACTCTTCATAAGACTTACCCATATGGTGCTCTGACTCGATTTCCTTTGTTTGTCCCGAGGCCTACCCATGTGGCACTTCGACTCTTTATGAGACTTACCCACATAGTGCTCTGGCTCGATTCTTGTGTCTAGATGAGGTTTACCAATGTGGCACTTCGACTCTTGATGAGACTTATCCATGTAGTGCTCCGACTCAGTATGTGAATCTTTGATGTCTAGAATATGTGTCTGTTATCCGTTATTCGAAATCAGATTTTAAAAGCACCTGTTCATGTGTGTTTTTCATTCATTATCATATTATCTATTTCGTAACTTATTATCCGAATCATGTTTTAAGAATTGCATATGCTAGTATACGATTTGTGAACAATTCTTTACTATCTGCTTTATGATTGATATTCAAACTATGTTATAGAATTAACGTGTTTTAGAAATGCTTCTGTTATACCTGCATGAATCTTCAATATGTTTTATACGTGATCCGTTTTGAAAGCATGTTTTAAGTTATCCTTATGTATATGCTATTTATTTGAGAAACTTGATGTCCATGGTATTTTGTGCAAAACTCTGTCTTGCAAAACCAATGACCGGATGCAAGAATTACTCACAAGCTTAATGAAGCTCATATGGATTTATCTAATATATTTCAGGTAATTGAAATGGCATGGAAGTAGCAAAGTCCACACCTTATGGCTGAAAGCGTGAATGTGATGGACCTTTTGTACTAGGATTTTGGTTAAACGTGACGTGGATTATTTTTGTTAATCATATGATGTATACTTTTGGACTTGATGATGGATGAGACTTTTGGAGATTTACGTTTTGTACTTTTGGGGATACGTATGTGATGTATATATAAATGTTAATGACTCATGATGATAATAGTTGTCACGACCCGAAACCCACCCTGTGCGGATCTCGCATCCCTGACCGCCACCCTCAGGCCCGAGGACCGTTGGGCAAAGGCTCACATAAGCAGCGGTATCGAATAGATGTGCGACATATGTTTTGCGGAAGTGTGAAAAACTTTTTCTTTTCTTTTTCTTATTTTTAAATTATGCACATCCGTCCGGTACTGCCGCTCCATACATAGCATACATGGTTACACATTCAGAGTATAACTAAAACTTAAAGACTTATAACATTAATACAAAACATGTTCGGTTGCCCTGAGGCTTAATACATATTCTTACATTGTCTACTAATACAAAATGTACTACTAGAGTTCATAGGTTTCTCAAAAGAAACTACTTAAACATATCTTTCCAAAAACAGCTAGACTCATCACCATCGTCCTCGAGACCCTGTCTACTGTGAATCACCTGAAAGGGGGATCCGAACAAAGTCCGGATAAGCTAATCTAAGCTTGTGAGCAATTCCAGTATTCGTTATGGGGTTTTCAATTAGCAGTGGTTTAGTATATAAGAGTTTGTAAAATAATCACTGCTAATTGTTCATATACTTTGAATACAGAATATATGCATTCCTTAAAACAGATAGCTTTGAAACATTTAAATTATTCAAGCTAAACTCATACTTCGTCAAATAGAGTATATAACTCAAAACATATGCATTTCATAAAACAAATAGCTTTGAAACATTTAAAGTATTCAAGCTAAACTCGTACTTCGTCAAATAGAGTATATAACTCAAAACATATGCGTTTCATAAAACAAATAGCTTTGAAACATTTAAAGTATTCAAGCTAAACTCGTACTTCGCCAAATAGAGTATATAACTCAAAACATATGCGTTTCATAAAACAAATAGCTTTGAAACATTTAAAGTATTCAAGCTATACTTATACTCATGAACTTCAAAACATATAACATAACATGTATTTCTTAAATAGAGTATATAAAACTCAAAACATATGCACATTGAAAATGAGGGTAAAACCTGCTTCCATTTTCAAATCATTTGTCATCTTATCACTTCCATTAGTGGAATCCGTTTTGAACCGGACTCCCATATTACTTATAAATAGAGATATCTCATGCCTGGGGGATTAGATCCTGCTACCTGGCATTTTGACAGTCAATTGAGTTCTATGCAAACCAAAATCCCATCATGTTTTTATAGATTAATTGAGTTCCGTACAACCCAAAAATCCATCATATGTTTACAGATTAATTGAGTTCCGTACAACCCAAAAATCTGTTATTTAGAAAGTCGGCTGAGTTCCGTACAACCCAACCAAAAACCATGGTGCTTAGGCACAGCTTTTCTTACATTCAAATATTTTTAATACATGATTTCTTCAAATAGGTGTTTCTCATAAACATTTAAAACATCATGTACATAATTTCATAACAAATCCTTTAAATGCTTGATATAAACAAATTCAGAACACTTTACATAATTTGGCATTTAAAACTTTAGACATGTAGAAATATGTATTAAGAAAACTGTGACAGAAACCATTTTCTGAGCATGTCATAATAGAGTTTATAAAGATAGAACAATTTAAAACTGAATCATGTAAATATTGAATCTGAAAATTCAAACACTTCATATCTTTGAACTTAAAACCTTTTCAAATCCATGGAGTTAAATCTCCACTTCAAATACAGGGTTACTCACCTTGGTCCTTTAGGGTTAGTGCTAATAATGCGCTTTCCCACTTTCCTTGTATTTCCTAAGAACAATTCATAAACATCTCATCAACTTCACATTCATTGTAATATCATCTCGATATTCCTTAACTTATGCTTAAATCGTATTAGATCCTAAAACGATTTCATAATTTCATATGTACTTAACTTAACTCGTACTCTTAACCTATGACACAATTAATGTGTTAGGAATTGAATTTATTTCAATTTATACTCTTCTGGTAGCTCCATAAACTTTAATTTAAAGTTATTTATTTGACATGTTTACGTGTCGTGTCTTTTCGTATTTCATTTTCTTGTACACGCCTTAGTGTTAATACTTTGGCATTACTTTAATTTATAGTCATCTGACAGATTCTATTAATCAAATTTTATGTCTTTTTATTTTAGATATTTCCTTTGGTCGAATAGACTCTACCATTGAGTCCGGAGTGTCCAAAAAAGTCGGTTTAGGCTTTCCTAACATTTAATTCGGACTGTTATATGTAAAAGGACAAAATGGTCATTTACCGTTTTACGTGTCTCATTTTTCTGTACTTCGTTTCGCAATTTGGACTCCATTATTGAGTATGGGATGTCAAAAAAAGTCAATTTAGACCTTTTCCTGCTTTTAATTTGACTTTTGAGGTGCTAGGGGTATTTTGGTCATTTTACCCCCTTACGTGTCTTTATGTTCGGGACCTCATCTCGTGTCGTGGACCTCACCATTGGACTCAGAAGGTCCGAGATAGTAAGAATACACTAATAACTTGTTAATTTTAGGCAAAGGGTATTTTGGTCATTTACCCCTTTACGTGTCTTTATTTTTTGGGCCCCGTCTCGTAAAACGGATCCTTACCATTAGTCTCAGAATGTCCAAAATAGTAAGAATACACTATTCATATGTTTAATTTGGACTTCATTTACTTCATATATGACCTAGGGGCAAAATAGTAATTTTACTTTATTTATTAAATAATTAAATTAATTATTTAATTATTTAATTATTTTTCAGGGGCTTAATTGCATAAATTTCTCATTAGTTGGGCCACAATATAATTTCATAAAACAGCTGGGGTCAAAGTGTAATTAACAAAAGTGTTGGTTTATTGAATTGGATTAAAACCAAAAACCAAAGGGTTCGGTCAGATCTTAAGTGAACCGGTCCGGTTCACTTGCAAACCAACCTGGTTTAGCCGGTTTTACACGTAATGCTGACGTCAGCCCTAATGTTTTAAGGTTTTAACAAAACGTTGCCGTTCTACTAAACCCATAATCCGATGGACCCGGTTTGACCCGGACCCGTAACCGAATCCGACCCGACCCGAAAAGTGTCATCTTCCCCACGAAGGTTGACACTGTTCATCCGAAACCCTAATTTTTTTCAGTTTGATTTCGTGGCATTTTGAGAACCTATTTTCTCTGTTTTCTTTTCCAAACTTCTCATGTGAACTTAAGGTACATTTTTACATTGATTTAGAGCTTCGAATCTAGCTCAGGTGCTCGGTTCCAGTCATGATAACCAGACCTGCACATCATTTGTAAATGCTTATTTCTTGATTATTTTTCATAAGGTTGGTCTTGTTTTGTTCCCCTCTTCATGAGGATTCTATTCCCATTCGTAAGAGTGGATTTAACACAGAGTTTAGAGGTTTGGGTTCCAAACCCGTAACCTGCAAGTCAATGTTTGGAGGCCATTTCTTGTGATTTTTGGTCGCAGATTTATGTTTTCATGACCCTCGTGACTTTTTCTTGAAGTCTATATGCACCAAAAAGAGTTTGGCTTCCATTGTTTCAGACCTGCTATAGCATGGTCTTCAATGGCGGTTTCTGTTGGGTTTGCATTTTCTTGATGTTTTTGAAGCCTAAAATCATGCTTGACATACTTATAAACATATATCTATCATCATATGTGTGTATATAATTCAAGAACAGTTCCTAATACATCATAATTCTAGAGAAAGAAAAATGAAAGTTTTGAGTTTTTCTCACCTTTTTGCTATGGTTTTGATCCTTCTCAATCTCTAATTCTTCTTGAGCTTCTTATTTCTCTTTTCCTTGAATGATAGCAAGCATGAAATGCATGACCTGCTTTTATAGGTCATCCAACCGACCTCTTTCTCTCTCTAAATTCTCTCTCTCTCTCTCTCTCTCTACACGTTTGCAGCCTCTATCCTTGACTTCTTCTTTCATAAATTTCTCTATCCATAGCCCTACTTCTAGCCTGCATTTTTCTGCTTCCTTTCCCATCTCATAACTTCCCCTTTTCTACTTTACATAAAGTTGGTTTGATATTTGTATATATGTATATTATATATATATATTCACACACCAATACACATGGAGACACACACACACCTCAACCGACACACACACACACTGCACTGTTCACACACACTTTTAGATATTTTTACTTATATATATTTAATTTCATTATATACATACATGATACACCTTCCATGTAAATGCAATGGTGCATTTCAATAGTCATTTTGTAATTAAAATAATTATTTCGTATATTTAATTAATTAATTATCCTTTTGAGTGTAAAACTCTTCACATAAATTTTCATAATCTCGTAATACGTGCCATATGACCGGGTATCCCGGGTTGGGATATCACAATAGTGGTGACAATGATCTTACTATGAGCATACTTTACAAATGACTGGTGTTGAAATGGTTATCAGATGAGTTACACATGTGTAGCTTCTACAATTAATATAAAAATATATATCACTCTTATGTAATTTATTTGATTCTATACGGCCTGTGCGAGTGACAATGTCGGTCATCGGCCTTTAATCTGCGTAAGGGTGGGTTTTGGGTCATGACAAAAGTCCTCTTCGTACCCAAGCCTCCCAACACATGGAATGAACTCGAATTAAAAATTAGTGGTTATAAAACTAAAGGACTCCATATAATATTCAATGCGGTAACTCGGGATGAGTTTTATCGAATCATGACAAGTGAGACCTCAAAAGAGGCACGACGTATCCTTGAGACTACCCATGAGGGTACGTCGACGGTTAAGAGGTCCAAGTTACAAATGCTAACCTCTAGGTTTGAATCACTAAGGATAGAAGATTCAAACACCTTTTTTGAATTCTATGCCAAATTGTGTGACATAGTGAATTCAACTTTCAACCTAGGAGAAAAGATAGAAATAACCAAAATAGTGAGAAAGATCTTGAGATCTTTACTTGAGAGATTCCAACCCAAGGTCACCGCCATTGAGGAAAGCAAAGCTGTGAATTCATTTGTAGTTGATGAGTTAATAGGTTCATTACAAACATTTGAACTAACTTTTCGGTAAGCAAAGAATACTAAAATTCTTGCCTTAAAATCAACTAAAGATGAAAATGAAGTAGATGTAGAAGTGACTTAGCCTTGTTTGTTAGGAGGTTCAACAAATTCCTTAAAGGAAGAATGTCTAACCCTAAAGGAACCCAAAACTCTAATAGAAGACCCTTAGAAAATTCTAACAATTCAAGAGGCAAGGTCCAAAAAGGATCCTCTAGTGGTGATAGGAGGAGACTTTCATCTCAATCCACTTCCAAGCCTATAGAGTGCTATGAGTGCCATAACTTTTGGCCACGCAGTTGCCGATTACCAAGAGAAAGAAAGAGAAAATCAAACAATAGAATGGAAATGAAGACAACTCTAACCGATGGTGAGGAAAATAATGACGATGATGAAGGAGAGGAAAGTCAATTTTTGGCTTTCACAATTATCACCAATGTCCTCGGAGGTTCTTCATCCCATAAGGATGGTGAACAAGAGGATAATGAGAATCTTGTGTCTAGTGATAGTGAAAATAAAGAAGAATACGATATTGAAACTGCCTATGAAAAATTATTTAATGAATCAATCAATCTCAATAAGTCTAACATGAAACTAGCCACTAAACTCAAAATAAAGGAGAAAGAGAAATGTGCACTTGTGATTGATCAATCCTTGTTGAAACAGCTTAATGAAGAAAAATTCTCTCTTGAAAAATGTAAAATCCTTAGAACAAGAGAATAATTTATTGGTTGAAGAAGTAGGGAAACTTAGGTCATCCTTAGAAGTTTGTTTTTTTGAAGAGAATGAATTGATTTCAAAAGTTCACTCTCTTAGTGAAAAACTTAAATAAGCAAAGGATGTTAAAATCACTCTTGAAGATAGGTCAAACAAATTCACAAAAATGCTTAATACCGTCCAAATCAAGAATGATAAAAGTGGATTAGGCTATGGTAAATTCTTGGATGAGACAAGCCTTCAACATCCACTCAAAACGAATCACATACTCTCAAGCCAATTGTATTTTTTGCTTCTAAGCTAAAAGGTGTAAAGACACCTCAACTTAAGAGGCAAACACAATCTCCACAACCTCAAGGTAGACCTCAAGTTCAACCTCAACCTAAATCACTCTATTGTTCCCATTGCAAGGTTAATGGCTACTATAAGAGGAAATGTTGGTTTGCTAAGAAAAAGCAAACAACTTCTCATCTCATGACCTTGGAACACAAAATTAGGATAACTTCTTTGAAACAACATTTGAATACTCATGTTCAAAGATCTAGGTGCATGATTTAAAATATTATTCACATGACTGACCTTGGGAAGCCTCATGTTATTCCTAGTCTCAATCTAAGGTAAAGAAGACCAAGGTTCAAAATATCGCACCTATTCCCACAAATCCTTTAAAACAAATTTGGGATAGGAAGGATAAGTTGAAGGGTCTTGAAAAAGAATATACAAGTCACAATTCCCAATTTGCTTCTTCCTCGGGAAAAGTAAATTCCTCTCTTAGATGATTAAGAGAGAGTTTAGCAATTTAGGGATCTTATTTTTCACTCTTATCTTAGAGTCTCCCTATGAATTGCGTTGATACTTCTTACTTCAATGTGTACTGAAAATCATTTATCTTGAAAAGAAGTTATCATCTTGCCTTAGTCTATGTGAGTTTAAAGTTTTTCATCTATTCTAGGTCTATCCTTTATTTTGTTGGATTTTTACTTTTAATTCATAGTTAGGTTCATTTCATATCTTTGTGAATCCAAAAATCCAAAAATATTTTTCTTTTATCTTCATTGCTAATGATGATCTCATTTTTTTGAAGGAAAGAAATTGAATTAAGACGCATTTTGAGTGCTTGAGACTATGATTTGTGTACTTCATTTTATCACTATCTTCACTTAATCTTAACCACTTATGTGCATACAATCTTTCAATCTACTTGTGATCTCATAGGTATTTGGTGTTACATACGTCTTGCAAGAGGTTGCCTCAGAGATAGTTTGGAGTTAATGGTTTTATGTTTATACTTCCAAAAATTCATGACTAGAAAGATTGACTTAGGTCGAAAAAATCAAAGGACCTAAAAGAAAAAGTCGAAAAAGAAATGGCACACACACAAAAATGAAAAATAAAATGAGACAATGGAAATGGCTACCTTTCAGATAGTGTGTTTGCTAGCATTGAAAATCTTTTGAAAAGAGAAGCCTACTCAATTGTGTCAAGTCTCCTTGCAAAAAGGGAGAAAAGTGCAAATTCAAGTTTGCAAATTTGGCTTTTGTTGAGGAGGAGTTTTGGTTGGAAATGGTCAAAACTCCTTAAGTTGATTGACTATGGTTGTTTTCTCTTATTGATTTATAAATAATTCAACACCATATAGTCAACTTTGACATGAAAAAATTTTATGGTTTAAGTTGTTGCATATATCCAATTACCATGTTTCAGGGAGTAGAGAATTAGCTTGTATAAGTTCAAGTGTTCTAGGATTACTTGAATGTTTTGATTCAATTTAGAACACCTTTCATTCTCTCTATGTCATTTAAGATTTTTACAAATTTTTCTTTCAACTCAAAAACATTGGGATTGTTTTTAGCTTTGTAGATAGTTGATTTCTTTTTATAATTTTCTTGCTAAAAATTGAAGTTTTTTGGGAAAAAAAAACTCCTTGTTTTTACCGAGTTGAATTAAGCAGAGGAATTTTTGAACAAACGAGGTCACTCTATTTTTTTGAGAGAATAGCACATTATGCTTCTCTTTCGAACGAAAGCTCGTTTGAATAAAGGTGACTTGTTCATTTGAATGAGTGACTGATCAATTCAAACACGCGAGTAATTTCCCATTTCCACCAAATTCTTACGGATTTCTCTAGTTTTCTCTCAAATTCATCAAATTTTTTGATTGATATTGATCATGGTGTTTGTCATTCGAATTTTCTGTTTCGATTAGTGTGATCCACGCATCTAGGACTCCACTTTCATTGATCTTTTTCAGATTCCAACCATTCATTGTGTCGGTAAGTCCTTAGGTCCATTTTTTCACTTTCTTGTCGTTTATTTGATTCATCATCTAGACAGTATGGTTAGTGTGGACTGCTAGATCAGTACAATTGACGTAGTACCTTTCTAGGATCATCCTAATTTTTTTCCTATCATATATACTATATGATCATGTCATCCAAGATAGTACCCATGTCTCAGGAGCATTTCTCCTATGACATTCGTCTTGGTAGGGTACCTCGCGCTTTGGAGCACTTTCCAACCCAGGTTTCCAAGATACGGGCATGCACAATCATGTCTTGTCCTGTCCTTACTAAGAGGGCATCCACGCTAAATGATATATATGAGACACTCGCGTATAACATGTTTGAGTCCTGTGGATAGCTTCCCCTCTTATTTATCATGGGTCCAGCTAACGAGACTGTGGTTCGAGAGTTCTACTGGAACCTCGGTGTTAGTGATGACTAGGGTGCTTGCTCGGTCACTATTCGCGGTGTCGAGTGTTTACTCACTTGCATACCTCATTGCTCAGACTCTTGGCATTCCCCAAGTCGTGCAAACTAGTATTCCTTTCTCTGAGTGAACTAAACCCTCCTTCTATTGATCTGATTGCATCCACCCTCCACGCCGATAGCTCGACGGACCTCTATACGAAGGTCACCACTCTTGAGTTGGGTTATCTCCATGTGGTTTATAGGATCCCTAACCACATAGTGTGAAGCATCTTTCACCCGGTCAGCCATAAGAATGCACTGACACTCTCACACACTACATTACTACATGCTATAGGTGCTTCTATACCGGTCGATGCTCCATTTTACATTTTGGGAGTCATCGACTCGTCGACCACCGGTACCTGACGCATAGTCATTCTACCAATCGTCAACCTTATCACTAGGATAGGTGTTGCTCAGCATGTACCGTTCTTCACTGTTGATACTCTCATTCTACCACTCGGTCCATTCACTCGTAGGAAACTTTCTAATTCCCCGAGCACATGTCATCACTCCTCTTGATGAGTCTGATGATGTGTAATACCCCAATCCTAAAATACCAGAGTAAATTGACTCGCAGTACAAAACATGAACTTTTAGTTTAATTAGGTTATGAACCCCGAGTACCCCAGGACTAATCATACGAGAAATTAAACAGTACGGGCAATTGTGCACGTATGCCGGTATACATCTCGAAGTACGTGCACCATGTAAATTTGTACATATATGAGTACAAGTGTGTATATATGTATTATATATATATATGTAAATGTATAAGTATAAATATAAAAAGTGTGAACAAAAATATGTATACATATGTATATATAAGGTTATGTAATTGTATATATTTATTAAGTATAAATGAAAAAGTATGTATGTATAAATCCATATATATATATATATATTGAATGCATCCATTGGAGTGTGTGTTTAAGTGTGTGTGTGTGTGTGTAAGTGTGTGTATATTACATACGTGGTTTATATGTATATGCATGTATTATATACATATAAACCACGTATGTAAAGAGATACATGCATACATACCTATAAGTAGCCACAAGTGGGCTAATTTGAGGGGAGTGATGGGAAGGGTCCGCTGCTAGTGTGTGTGTGTGTGTGTAACTGAGTGTGATGGTGTGTGCTTTAGTATTATATACATATATATACAAAAAATATCAACCAAAAACTAATGCAAAACTAAAATGAAAGAGAAAAAATTAAATGGATTGGAAAAAAAGCAGAATAGGAAGTCAATGAAAGGGGCTATGAAAGAGGAAGAGGAGAGAGAGAGAGAGAGAGAGAGAGAGAGAGGGCGGCCATGAAATGGTCTCTGTATAAATATATGTGTACACATGCACTAAATGTGCATTGGAGGGAGAGATAAGAAGCTGAAGGAATTCTGGGATATTCAAAGGTAGGAAACAAAAAGAGAAGGAAAGAAATTCACTATAAAAGGAAAAATCTATAAAACCCACCATGTTTCCTCTTTCTAAATTTTGCATGTTTACAAACTGGTTAAAGCTTTGTTTATGCATGAATAATGTTTAGGATATATAAACTTAAACAGAGCATGAAAAATTGGCTTTAAAACAGCCCTAGAACACCAAACCCATGAAAAACTGCCATGAATGGACCTCCATAAGTGCAGGTCTGAAATAGTCAAGACCAAACTAACCTTGGCTTATTGGAATCTCTACAAGACCCCCAAAGCATGTTAAACACACCGACCTTCGACCAAGAAACCCAAAGGAAACCTCTCAAATTTAGACTTGGAGGTTTCGGGTTTCTTGACACAACTTTCAAACTTGCACCAAAACTAAACCTAAAGAATGTAAAATGAAACTCCATAATCTGAGGATCAAAACAAGCCAAACCCCATAAACTTTCATGGAGAAATGGCTATTTACTAGCCTAGAAATCGTGGGAGATGAAAGTTTTGAACTGAACTGTTGAGCTCGATTTGAGCTCTCAAATGAATGCTAAACTACTGACCAAAACCCCAAAAATGATTTAGGATGAAAAACAGAAAGAATGATCAACTAGAAAAGCACGAAATTCACAATAAAAATATATAGAAACTAGGGCAATAATGACCTAGGTGGAGAAGAAGATGATGGGTTGACTCGCGTGACTCGTTTTAACTCAGTGAAGACGATGGGTTGATTCGCGTGACTCGTTTTAACTCAGTGAATCGGCTCAGCCACATGGTGGCTTACGGGTTAACCACCGCATAAGTGGGACGATGCCGTTTAGGCTAAGGAATTTTAAGTTTTAAAAATAAGTATTTGGGCTATTTGGTTATGGGGTTTTGGGCCAAATTTAATAATCTGTACGTGATTGAGTATAGCCTATCCACGAATAAGGCTCTTGTCCGCCGTTTGGCCTATAGAAAATCAGAAAAATAAAAGGGGCTGCAAGCCCTTGGGATTCGAACGCATGACCCCTCAAACCTAAAACTCCCTTTTTACCACTTGGACGGGCATGCCCGTGATATATATTGTGGTGAAATATATATATATATATATATATATAATATAAAAAGAAAATTTAAGAAAAAAAATTAAAAGGGGGCGCAGCCCCTAAGACTCGAGCAGGGAACCAAGGGCAAAGGAGTAAGGCGTACAAACCAGGTTGATAGGACAATCCCATGTCAACTAAATCCCAAATATATATATATATATATATATATTATACATAAATTATATAAAATAAAATAAAATAAAATTAATTAATTAAATTAAATAATGACGAAATAGTCTGATGTCCAAATTGAACAAATTATTAGTGTATTTTTACTATCTTGGACCTTCTAAGACCAATGGTGAGGTCCTGTGTTGCGAGACGGGACCCCGAAAAATAAAGACACGTAAAAGTGTAAAATGACCAAATTACCCCTAGTGCCCCTAAGCTAAATAGAAGCCGAGAGGGTCTAAGTTGACTTTCTTCGGCATTCCGGACTCAATGGTATAGTCTATTTGATCAAAAGAGATACTTATAATAAAGAGATATAAAATTTTATGAATAACATAATTCATGTAACTATAGACTAAAACGTTTTTCGACGTTCTAGACTCAATGGTGAGATCCATGTTATGAAATGAAGTACGGAGAAATATAACACGCAAACATATGAAGTAATAAAATCAAACTTAAAAATAATGGAGCTACCAGAAGAGTATAGATTGAAAGAAATTTATTCCTAACACATCGAATTGTGTTGTAGGTTAAGATCAAGTAATCATCATGGATGAGTTGATTTGGGAAGGAAGAGTAATCAGGAGGAAGATAAATACTGCTAAGAAATTCCAAGTCTTCTCTTGGAAGCCATTTATGTACAAGACCCTTGTTGCCCTAAAGGGGCGACTTATGAAAGAAGAGGCTGCAAGGAAACTTGTTGAAACAACATTAAAGGAAGAAGAAGAATAGCGAGAAAATACTGAAACACTCAATGACATGCTTCGAAGGTAATATCTATTTATCAGTGAGTATATAGGGTAAATAGATATGTAATACAACTATAAATCATTTTGAGTTAGTTCAATTTTTAAATAAAACTGATCATAGGATTAGGCTTGCACAGTCTAAGCATAGGTTAAGATCACAAATTTAAGAGCAATTAAATTACATTTGAAATTTATGAAATTTTTCATAAATTGTTTTAGGTTCAACAAAGGAAAAGGAAAGGCATATCAGTAGCAACAACCCAAAACTATAAGGTGAGTAACCCTGCATTTGAAGTGGAGATTTAACTCTATGGATTTAAAAAAGTTTTAAGTTCAAAATATCTGAATCAATTGAATATCAAATTCAGTATTACATAATTCATGTTCAAAAATATTCTGTTCTTAGAAACCTTATTGTGACATGCTCAGTGAATGGTTTCTACTACAGTTTTCTTTAAAATATATTTTAGCATGTCTAAGTTTAAAATGCAAAATCTCTGTATTTGAAGACAGTATAGAAGAAGTTATGTGTTACATGTATTTAAAATGCAATTACAGGGAGGCCATGTTTTAATGCTTTTAAATAACATCTATTTGTAAGTATTTCATACCTCCTATTGCTACTGGTAATGCAAGATAAGCGTGCATAAGCACTACATGCGACGTTGAGTTTCTTCGGAATTCAACTATGACACGAAAAATGTCAATAGCAGGATCTAATGCCCCAGGCATGAGATTTCTCCATTGAAGTAAAACTGGAGTCCGGTTCGAAACGGATTCTACTAATAAAAGTGATAAGATGATATGTGTGAAAATAGAAGCAGGTTTTACCCTCAGTTTTTTATGCATATCTACATGTTTTGAAGTTCATATACTCTATTTGAAGAAGTACATGTTTAGCTTGAATACTTTGAATGTTTTAAAGCTATTTGTTTTAAAGAATGCCTATATTATGTATTTAAAGTATACAAGCAATTGGTAGTGAATGTTTCATAAAATCTCTTATACTAACCACTGTTAATCAAAAACCCATGACAAATGCTGGAATTACTCACAAGCTTAGATTAGCTTACCCAGATTTTTATCCGACCCCCTTTCAGGTGATTGACAGTAGTCTTGACTTGATGATGATGATTTGAGCTTCACCCATTTTGAGGAAGGGTGGAAGCAGCTATTACAGGACTAACAGTCCTTTGGAAAGCACTATGATTTTTAGTAGTCACATTTTGTATTAGAAGTTGGTAAAACTGTTATGTATTAAGCCCCACGGGGCAGTTGAACACGTGTTAATTATAAAGTCTTTCAGTTTTTATTATGCTCTAAATGTATAATCAAGTGTACAATTCTGAAGAGTGGTAGTACCGAGCGGATGTGTGAAAAAATAAAATCAGAAAAGAAAAGAAATTTTTTTTTCACACTTCTGCAAACACAGGCCGCACCGCCGTCCGATACCGTCACTTATGCGAGCTTTGCCCTGAGGCCCTCGGGCCTGAGGGTGGCAGTCACGATTCGGGATCTACACGGGGCGAATTTCAGGTCGTGACATGATGATAATGAGCAGTAGCAGCAACAGCCAGCACTGGCTCTGGCAAAGCAATAACAACCACCTCAGTCGTCATAGCAGTAGCCCGAAGCGCAGATTAGAGTAGAAGATTATCTTGTTGACCGCACTCCTCCAGAGTTCTGATTTCCTTCAGGTTCTGAATATCATGAGTTAGTAGAAGTATCCTCATTTACAGTCGATCAATTGATCACTAGAGCTAACTTGGACGAGAGGCTAGAATAGCATTGTGCCAAGATTATTATTGATCTCGAGCTGAGATTAGAGCAGCACTTCTTCCTACCGATGATAGAGGAGATGGCTTTCCACCAAAGAGCCATCTAGAACTTATAAAATGCACTCACCTGGTGCTTTTCCACCTCCTCCACCCACAGGAGCAAACCAATGATTTTGATACCCTCTCTATATGAGTGATGAATGACCTATGTAGTGAGGTTTACCGTATACTTTTTGCACTTATCAGCTACATGTTATCTTTTGAGAGCTATTTCCCTTTGCTTACCTATTATTATTTTTTTGGATTGATGTTGGATACATTGTTTTGTTTTGTTATCATAGATATATCTTTTAGATTGTGTCTATTATCATTGTTATCACATTTGTTATCTCATTATGCAAAGTTGTATTTGTGCTTATACTACCTTCTTTATGAGTTTTTCTTGTTTAATTCCTCCCTTTTTCATCGTGATAAAAAGGGGGAGATGTGTATTTAAGCACTTAGTGAGGGGGAGTTATTTTGTGCACATATTGAGGAAAAGTAGTACTTCTTTTTTTTTTTTGCATGTGATTGAGATAACATGTTTCCACTTATTTTGCTTATAGGACTTGATTGCTTGGTTACTTTGTTCACTATATCTATTCTTAGTTGATACCTACCTATTCTCGTGATTTCATTAGATATATTTGTTTTATTCTCCTTAATATGATTTCACGTGGTATAGTTGGATGTGATGCGCAAGAAACAAGTGTAACTACTTTTGAGCAATGCTAAATGGTTGATATAGTATAGAATACTAGGTCAAAATGTATAATTTCCTTCTCTTTTACTCTTTGGGGGTTATTGATTTTGACATATTGTATTCTTATACTATTGGTGCAGTTTTGTCACGGATTGCCAAAGGGGAAGTTTGTTAGGACCAGGGGTCCGATATTGTGATTAGCTAATCTGGTTTGATAGAACGTATTTTGATTGTAATCATTATATTAGTCTTGAGCTTAAAAGTGACTCAATGCCCATTCTACTCCAATATACTCCAAGCTTCAATGTCGTGCACATCTACTAGCCGACTTGGTTCATGAAGGGTATTTTAGAAAAAAAAATTATTTGGATCTCACACAGTCACACATTGCATGCATTGCATATAGTTGACATCATATCATCATTATGTGTGTAGTTGACTTCTGTTGTAAAAACATTATCCCAAAAATACATATTTGGGAACACTTAAGAAAAGTGAGTTCATAATGCAAGCAAAAAATGACCAACCTTCTGTTGGTCGTTCGAACGAACTAAGTGTGTCACAACCTGAAACCCACCCTATGCGGATCTCGTGTTGCGAGGCCGACCCGAAGGCCGTCCCTACTTTTTCCATTCCTGTATCATAGTACTAATATGCAATGTACTACAAATTTTAAACAATGAACAGCGGAAGTCTTTATCAATTACAGTAATCTAGCAGGAAGTCTTTTAAATAAATTAAACAGCGGAAGTCTATTAAATACATGACATAGTTCTACATAAGACAAAATGAGAACTAAACGTAACCAGCACCCAGGGCTGGTGAATACATGGGAGAACTAACATAGACTGGTACAGTACTTCAAAATGTCCCCCTACGCTCTCAGACTCCTACTGGGGTCTTGCAGCGTCATTACCTGAAATGGGGGTAAGTGGGGTGGAATGAGCTACAAAGCTCAGTAAGTAAATGCAGATCTCCAACACTGGTATCGATGATCAATAATGAATACAATTCCATATGAGAACATGATAGCCAATCATGAGAATGAGATGCTGTGATAGCTAATGAAAACAATTGCCACGAGGGCCAATGGAAACAATTGCAACGAGGGCCAATGAACAGTAATCACAATACACAATTAGGAGTATTGGGTGTAATAGTGATATGAGGAAATCCAATGATAATATAACAACAATGAAGTACTGCCACAATGAACCGATCACAATCAAATCAATCAATGCAAGTCCCTCGAGACTTGAAGAATCATAAGGGATAGTGCCATTCAACAATCATGTTCTGTCAGTCATAAGAGATGCTGTTATTCTGTGTCAGGGTTCGGCAGACCCTCGATCTTTTGGGGCCCGGCATACCCTCCAGTGAATTCTAGTGAATTGCTATTTGTTCGTTCACGGACTTGACCCGTAGGTCCCATTCAATCAGATAGCATCAGATGGGTGTTGTGACTAAGCACAACTCCCGTGTCCATAAACATGTCATGATCATAAGTCATTCCATAGAACATAAAAATGGAATATCATTCATTCGATAAAGATACAACAGTAGGCCTTTCAAGGCATGGTTCAACATGATAACAATGATATAGCAGTCAATCAATGTCCACAAAATAGAACAATATCACATTGTGGATAGCAATAACATGTGTACTTTGAAGGCACAGTGAAACATGATAACAATGATACATCAGTCAATCAAATGTCCACAAGATAGAAAATATCGAATTGTGGAACACAAGGATATCAATACATTCAAGAGTACGAGTTTGGCAGTAAAAGAATAAACTTGGCTTGTGGAAACATCACATGTAAGAGAGAGTGATCCACTTACCTCTATCGTGATTCTAGATCAGGAATCCATGAGTGTACCCTTGCCTTTCGAGTTCCCTATATATCAGTGAATATGTTTCAGAATAAATGCTATTCATCAAATTTTATGCCTTTCTATCATAAGTATCTCAAATACGAATTTAGACTTTACCATTGAGTCCGGAAATGCCGAAGAAAGTCGGTTTAGGCTTTCGTGGAATTCCATTTGGACTTTTGTACTAAAAAGGACAAAATGGTCATTTTGCACTTTTACGGTATTTATCCTTCGGGGTCCCGTCTCATAAAACTGAACCCTACCATTGGACTCAGAACATCCGAGATAATGAATTTTGACTATTCATTTGCATCGTTTGGACTTCGTTTGACCCATATTTGAAATAGGGGCATTTTTGTAAAAATTAATATTTTATTAATTTTCCTGTTTGGGCCTTAGTGAGATTTCTTAAAACATTTGGGGCCGGTTCATGAATTCCAAAAGTTGCGGTCTGAACCAGTTGGTTCAGAACCAGAAACCCTAAACCGGTCTGCCCCCTAACTGAACCAAACGGTTCAGTCAAATCCTGAGAACCGGAACAAGATAACCAGTTCTCCTATGCTATCCATGGTTGGAATAAGCCCAAACCCAATTCCAACATTTCCTATCCATGTAACCAAACAACCCAAAAATCCATTTTAAAAACTAAATATAAACGACACAGTTTCATGCCCCATTTCATATCTGGTCGGGTACCGACCCGACCTGAACCCAAACCCGGTTCGTCTTAACCCGATAGCCCTACGACTTCACGGTCGTCTTCCCCGATACTCCGGTGAGCATGCATTAGGGTTCCGTCACCATCTCCGGTGACGGTGACCTAGTTCCGACCTTCTCTTACCCCGTTTTGAATGCCATTCTCTTCCCCTTTCCTCAAGGACCTCAACCATACCCTTTATTTCCATTAAACCCCTTCCAATCCCCACGAATATAGGGAATAATAGCTCCGGCCAGGTTTTCCGGCCAGATCTTCATTTCCATTTTTCGTGACTTCCAAGCCACAGTTTTTACCCGATTTCCATTCTAAATGTTTTCTGCACCTTTATAGATCATTTTTCAAGACTCAAAACAAGCTTTAACCAAGATTTTCATGAAACCCGAAATTATTCATAAAACCTGCAACTCAGTTTTTCTCTTTGGTTTCTTAACCGTTTTCTATCATTCTTTTTGCAATAAGTTCCATATTTCATGCTGATTTAGACCTTATAAATAGATACAAGCTTCATGCTCTGAATCGTAAAAACAGAACTTAAAATACTCACCTGGGTTTTCGGTTCTAGCTCACTGTGACCCTCCGAACCCTTCTGTTTTTGCTCCTGAGTTCCTTGACAGTGTCCCTCTCAGCCTCAGTTTCCTTTTTGTCTCTCAACTCACTCCCGTATATACCTATATAAAGAGAGAGACTCCACCGCCTCTCTCCCTCTTTCTCTCTCTCTCTCTCTCTCTCTCTCTCTCTCTCTCGGTTACTCCCCCTTCTATGGCCCATTTTCTTGACTTAGGGTCTGCTATTCTCACTGCCAAATGCAACTTTGCATTTATGGCTTGGGAGGCTTGTGATGTACACATATATACATATATTATATTATACACATCACTCACACACACTTCACCCAACCGACACACACACACACACCCACATACACTGCACCTATATACTGCCCTTGGCAGTTTTCCCTATCCCTCTTTGCTTTTCCTTTTTATTTCCTATACATATACATATATACATAAATACATGTATAATACATTATGTCATATATATATATATATATACACACATAAAATACATGTTTTTATACATGCATATACATTCATGTGTAGGGGTATAAATCCATTTTTAATCATATATACATACATTCATTTTGATCGGGCTACTCATCTATATTCACGTATGCATGCATGGGAATACGTGCATGCACGCATTACGATGCAGTGTCCTGGGGTGCTCGGGTGTTACCCAGCCTTGGTTATTCATTTCCATCATTTATAGTTTCCAGTCATTCATTTCCATGAAATACCATGATATACATATCTTACAGTTCAAGTTACATTATTTAACCGACTTACCTCGGTACACGTGCCGTATCCCAGGTCGGGATATTACAAAGTGTCTCATTCGAATGAACAACAGTGTATGGTCATATTTGTTCAGTCGATCAACGTTTGAGAGACATGATCAAACGAACATTAGAAGGTCGTTGTTTAATGATCATTTGATTTTCCTTCAAACAAACGGTGCTCCTTTGCACAAGCTATTGCTTCGTTCAAATGAACATTGCGAGAAAACATAATAATTTTCTATTTTGAAGCCTTATTTGAGATCCAATCTCTAAACTATAAATTGATGAAAATTTAGTTTTGAAGAGAGAATATTGATAGAGGGAGAGAAAGGGGGATAGTTCAGTTTTTTAGAGCTTCCTATTAGAGAATATTCATGCATGAGCTTCATCTATATCTCTCATTTCATCATATATTGATTTGATCATCAGATTTGATCAAAATCAATCAAAAAGCCTCAATCATCAATTCAATTCAATTTAATAGTTTGTGGATTCAACCCTTGTGGATTCAATTATTGGGCAATTGAAGGAGTCCGAGGTTGCATGGAATTTAAAATTATGTAGAGCGCCGATCGAAGGATTCTGAGATCGCATGAAGCTTGCGATTATATGAAGATTTCAGGCTATCGTAGAGACTTATGGCTACAAGAGAGATTGAAAATAGTTGAGTAGAACGGAACTTAAAGAACTAAGTCCGTGTCATTATTGGGTTGTATTCAATCTCACACATAGTGGATTCTTCCATGAGCATGGCCGGCTCTGGAGTTTTTCATCTTAGATAGTTTTTTGTGTTAGTTTCTATGTCATCACGTTTGGCTTGTAAACTCTCTAACTCTTCATGCTTTACAATTTCTAAATTTCTCTACATGAATGCTTCCGCTTGATTTAGAATTAGGTTTTCATGAATGTTAAAAATTGGAAATCAATTCAATAATTAAGAACCTAATTTGAGCAATTGGATTGTTAATTGAATTAAGAAATTAAAAATTGATCACATAATTAAATTTGTAATTGAATTGTGAAATTGGAATTTGAAATTGATTGGATTATCAATTAGGCTTGTGGTGAATTGGTTTATGTGTTGAACACTATATTACAACTACATTGGCTAAATTGAACATATAGTTGAATTGAACACATTAATTATAACATGCTTGGAATTTTAATTCAATTATTGTGTTATTCTTTGTTGTAGTTAGTGTGGTGGATGAAATTTTAAAAAATTGGAACAAACCTATTCAAGCCCCCTTCCCCCCCCTCCCACCTCTTTTAGGTTAATTTCACACCAAGGGACCTATCATCAAGAGGGTTGAGTGCTTTGAGATTGCGATAGATACCCGGGGATATCTTGTGACGGGAATGGTGTCTCTCTTCAGTTTCGAGCCATAATCCTGCACGGGTGGTGGTGTCTTTCCATTGGGGTAGTAGCCCAAGAAGTGTCGGGCTTTACCAAGGGCCATTAGTTGATTACACTCGTGGAGTGAGAATTGGAACTAAATGATTGGAATTTGATTGAGAGATAAAATGGAACGGGAACAATGACTTGTGTGTGCACGTTTACTTTCCTTGTGATTTATGTGGTGTTCATTTTTGCTTGTTATTCATTACAGCTTTGTTGTGATTGCATTATGTTAATGCGTGGGGGGATATCACACGAATATCACTCAAGGTCCCAAGTCGTGAATTACCTAGAAGTGGGGAAAGAATAGGTAGGTCTAGAATTAAAAATTTATTTCGCGTTAATTCCAATTCTTGGTTAATTACAATGACGACACAATCAATCAATATATCACTCAACATGATTAATTCAATGTTTATGCCCTTTCACCAATGAAACCTCCAAGAATCAACCAATTTACCAACCAATTCAATATTCACCAAAATTAACAAGCTAAATTGATTTTATAGCAATTTTCGCAATTCAATTCAAAATCAACTAAGTCGTCAATTTCTTCAATCAATTTACTAAATTCTGTTTTTCAATTATATTAATTGAATGCATAATTATAAAATCATGAAAAACTCAATTTCTCAGATAAAGTGGAAGTAATTTAAATCAAGTATATAGTAAATTGAAGGAAAATAAGAGAGAAGAGATTGCACACCAATTGATGACGGAGAAAACTACCAAGAACAAAAATCCTTGGAGTAAAACTCTAAAGTCGGGCCAATGCTTATGGAAGTGATGAACTATGATGGAAAGTGAACTACAATGAGTCTTCGAATGATCTTAAGTATCTCTAGCACCGTTCTCACTGATTGTCTTCAAATTCCTCTCAAATCCTCAAGCTATCATATTCAATCCTTCAAACAACCAGACTTTTCCATGGTCTCGAAATCCTTCGATCAAGCCTCTCCAAAACAATCGTGAATCCACACAACCTCGGTATCTACCGATCGCTCAATGTCAAATCATCGCACTTGCATTCCTTCAATCGTCAATGGTGAATTTGACGCGAACCAAGGCTCTTAAGATCTGATCAAATCGTATGCTTTGATCAAATCGGATCAACAAAAATGAGTAAAAAAGATAATTAATTTCAATCTCACAAAAGCATCAAGATCTATCAATAATGTTTCTCTCACAAATTCAGACTCTCTCACTCTAGTTTTTTTATTGCTCTCAAATATATTTTTCCCTAATTTTTTACAAAAGAGCTTGGTTGATCCACAATTGAGAAGAAATTAGATTATAAATTTGTTTTCCGCCCAGGGTTTGTTCAAACAAACCATCATTCATTCAAACGAGCACTTTCTCGTTTAAACGAACATGTAACGAGTATAACTCTAAGGCTACAGTAACTTGTTTGACATAAGAGTTCGAATGAATGAAAATGAATAAGAACGAACCCTACTATTGTTCATTTGAACAAGCCAAAGCTTCGTTCGAACAAGCAACATTGAGCTTCTCATTCAAAGCTTGTCTTGTGAACTAAACTTTTCCATTTATTTATTTTCAAAGATGCATTTTGGAAAGAATAGTTCACAACCACAAGTCAATCACATACATGATGGTAAGATAAAATCTATATGCTATGCATGCATGGTGTGAGTGTGTGAGATCCGATCAAATACAAAAAATATTTTACCCTTCTAAAAACAAGTCAACCGGTAGTGATACATGGTAATGTCTCTTGGACGAACTTGGGTAAGAACGGGCATCGAGGTACTCAACTCAAAGGAATTTTGTACAGATTACACACAAAACACATTTTTTCTAACCAGATTAGCCAATTTACAAACTGTACTGTAACGCCTCGGCTCGTCTATCGAAAAATTAAGTCACTAAGTTAGGTATTAGAAATTGTATGAAACAAATAAAATGTTACTAGGAAAATAAACCGGGTAAAAAATATAATAATAGATAAATAAATAAAATAAAAATAAAATAAAATAAAATAAATAATTTAAAGCGCCAAACGAGGCATAAGAGAAAAAAATAGGAAATTGAGCCAAAAGTGCAACCCATGAGATTTAAATCCTTGATTTAAAAGCAAGAGAGAAATTTTAAAAAAAAAAGTTTTTAGCCACTTGGGCTGCCCACATTTTGTGAAGAATATTACAATATATGTGTATATATGCATATAAAAATGTCCCTCCACCTCCCAAATTAGCCAATGGCCATTCATGCAGCTAAATCAAAATATAAAATATAAGATTATATATATGTGTGTTGCGTGTGATGTGAAAGAAGTAGAAATAATAATGCATGCTTTGGCTAGTGAGAAACCTAGAGAGAGAAAGTGAGATAGAGAGAGAGAGAGATAGAAGAAGAAGAAGAAAGGAGATTGTGGCTGCATTGGAGGAGCCCTAAGGAGTTTAGAATCGGGCAAGGGAGAGATACAGTCAAGGGACCCCCGTTAAGGAAGGATTTTTGGATTAGCTTTTGGGACTTTAGGTGAGTTTTTCATACCATGTTGAGGTGGATTTTCATTATAATATAAATATCGACTATTATACGACTTCGATATCTGATGCCTTGTAAGTAGTTTCATGTCGTATTCGAGGTGGATTTTGTTGTACATATAAACATTGAACTCTTTTGTGACTTTGATAATAGACATGTTTCATTTGATATTGTTTTTAATGACTTATCGATGTATATTGCTTTATAGCCTTTGATATTAGATACATTGTTCTTAGTGCTTATTTTAAACGACCCGTTGATAACTATAATTCTTCCCTTAAATTAGGAAAATGTTTTGTAAGATACTCATGACAGTATACAATTTTTCTTACCAAACTCTGAACAGTTTTGACTAAAGGCTAAATATGGAACTCTTATTTGAATAATTGAGATCGTTATTGATTTTGGATATGATTTTGATGTTTTGAATGAAACACCCTTCTATGATTGGTCATTACTGAATAAATTGTGACTTTATCGAACCCTACCCATGGAGTATATTAGTGGTGAGACGGTGTGATATGGCATATTATTGAATTTGATCTCAGTCGGCGAGGTTCTAATTTGCTGACCATAGAATCTTCTATGATTTGTCATTATCGAATAGATTGCGACTTTATTGAACCCTAACCATGGGGTATATTGGTGGTATTATTGAATTTGATCTCAGTCAACGAGGTTCAAATTTTCTGGACATAGAAAGGGAAATTTTAATGATTTGAACTCTTGTGAATATCGAATGTGAACTATGATTGAACTTTGAATCATCGAATTGAGAACTATTGAACTACGATTTTGATAATCAGACTATGAAATTGTTATCGAACTATGTTACTAAACTATGATGTTGATTTTGAACTATGACTATTGAATTTGAAAACGACTTTGAACCGTAACTATGATAGAGTTACAAAGCTGAACTACAATGTTGATTTTGAACTATGACTATTAAATTTGAAAATGACTTGAAACCTTGTTTGAATTACAATATTAATCATCGTTATAAACTATGTTACTGAATTATTATTTTGATTGTGCTATGTTATCGATTTTGATTTACGACTGTGATTGAACTGAGATTTATTGAAAATGACTTTGATACTAGTTTCTGATCTATTGTACTTTGATATGATGTATTCTAATTCCATATAAGTATAGACATTTCAAAATGTACTACATAGTAGTTTTGAAACCCTTGGCATGCTATGGAATACTCACGAGCTGTCGAGCTCATACGGATTTTTATCCAACACATTTCAGGTAAGGATATGAACAAGGAAATAGCAAGATCAGTCAGGATAGTCGAAAGCTCATAACTATTAACCTTTTTGTATTAAGTGATGTAGTTACTTTTGGTAAGTGTGGAATGTATATCGAATATGACATCAGCAGATTTTGAGGATTTTCATCATGTATTTTTGTGGTTATTATGGAATATATATGAATGATTGATGTTAAATGGTATATTGACGCTTCTGCAATAGAAAAATAATTTATTCCGCTGCGTTTGATTGATTGGAAATGAGAAAAATATTGTGATCATTGAGAAAGGCCTCGGTGGCCGATCACGAATCCCTAATCCGCATAGGCCGGGTTCCGGGTCATGACATGTACCCCTTGGTCTTAACAGATTATTAATTGCTTTGTTGGGAACATGATAAGCATATTAATTATGATATGTGAGCATGTAGGTTGGGCACTTGTTTGACACTTCACATGCCACATGCCTACACATTGGACCGTCATAATTTTTTCTATTTTAGAATCTGTACTATAGTTGTTATTTTGACTCCTATCAAATGTAGGTAACGGTAAGGAGTAGCCTCTTGATACGGATTGAAGAACAACCTTCTGTGGGTGTCAGCACCGAAAAAAAAAAAAAGAAAGCGTGCATCATCCTTTTTATGGATTTAGAGGGATCATGGCTGTCTCATTTCCCTAAAGGGAGGGAAAGAATGCCTCTTATGAGAGATTAAGATTGAGGAGTCGCCAGCTTGTTTTTAGGCAAGAAACAAGCAAACCAGTTAAAGTAAAAAATAATTAAAATGAAATTGAAAAAGAATGAAATAATAGAAATTTAGATCGCCTTGTCTCCGAATTACATTCTAAAGATCCCTTGACATGGATTAAATAAAATAAGGCACTGAAATAAAGCGAAAAAAATTAAAAAAAAAAAATGGATCAGGGGGCTATGGTATGGAGTAGGAAGGTGTTAGGCACCCACCCTGCCCGATCCGAATGGATTAACCTCGAATATTCACTTGCAAGGTTATTTTGTCATGAGAAAAACTGAAAAAAAGAGATGTGAGTCCAAAAGAGATGAATAATAAAAGATCTAGTGTAAAAAAATAAAATAGAAAAGACAGAAAGAAAATCTAACTCGGGCTCGAAGTCTTCATATGTATCCGTTCAGAAAATGGAATCAGAGTTACGTAGTTCTCTGGTTTACCCTCTTTTATCAAGAGTGATAAAAGAGATGAGATTAACTGGATTTAAAGAAAAAAGAAATTGTTAAGGGTTTGAGAGCGTACCTTATTTAGTCGTGGTAGTCGGACACCACTTCAACTAGGAAATTTTCAATTGGAGACTTCAATTGGGCAGATCTCTGACTTGTTCTTTGATTTGGAAAGCATTGCTTCGGCTTGCTTTGCGAAGGGAGGCTGTCACTTCGGTAGGGCTTCAGCCTCGAGAGAGGGAGAGTTCTTGTAGATAATTAAACTAACAATGTGAGGCTATGGAAATCATGTGTTTTCTTCTCTTCAAACCGGTGGCTAGTGACTCTATTTATAGAAAAATATGGAGATTTGATCTAAGGGTCTAAAACCAAATCCTAAAATGGAGGGCTAGAATCATGTCTTGAGTAATAATTATCTAATTAAATAAACAAAAAATTAAATAAGAATGATTATCCTAATTAAATGAATTAGTAAATAATTATAGCCAATGCACGAACCAATAGAATTGGTGTTTACATGCAAGAGCCAATAAGATAAAAGAGAAACATGACTTAATAAGAAAATAAACTCTAAAATGAAAAAAGGTCTAGGTTCGATGTATCTCCATTTAAAGAAATATCAAGTAACCAGATTTTTGAAAACGCTAAAAGTGAAAAATCCTAATTAAGCCTAAATAGATTACTATCACTCAAGATTACCAAATTGCCCCCAATTCGGTGAAAAATCTCTAGATTGGCACAAAACATGTGAAAAGACCAAATTACCCATAATTCGTCACCAAAGGGCTAAAATTACCAAAATACCCTCATGTGGGTAAAATGATATAAAAATTACGAAAATGCCCCTTAAGTGACTAGGAAGTCCTATTGAAGGTAGGACGGTGCCAAAATTAGTGGGCAAAAGAGGTGCTAAAATTACCAAAATGCCCGCCAATAGGTAGAAGAGTCCTAACGAAAGTGGGACTTTATCAGAAAGAGTCCTACTTGGACTAAGACTCTGTCAAAAGAGTCCTAACGGGAGTGGGACTTTATCGAAAAGAGTCTTATTTGGACTAGGACTCCATCAGGAGAGTTCTAATGGGAATAGGACTTTGTCAAGAGGATCATAATTGAACTGGGACTCTAGCAAGAGAGTCCTAGTTGGAGTAGGAATCTGTCACGAGGAGTCCTAATGGAAATAGGATTCTAGCATAAGTATCCTAACGGGAATGAGACTCTGTTAAGAGCAGTTCTAATGAAACTGGGACTTTAGCATAAGAGTTTTACAGGGAATAGGACTCTATTAGGAAGAGTCCTATTGGAACTGGGACTCTGGTAGGAGAGTCCTAGTGGGAATAGGAGTTTATTAGAAGTTGTCCTAACAGGGAATAGGACTCTATCAAGAGGAGTTCTAATGGAACTAGGATTCTAGCATGAAAGTCTTAGCAGGAATGGGACTCTATTAGAAGGACTTCTAATGGAAATAGGACTCTATCGGGAATATTCCTACTTGAAATAGGTTTCTTGGCAGAATTATCGAATTGCTATTACTTAATCAAGGGTCACAAAATGAGGTGTCTGCATAAAGCTCCTTGTTGATGAAACTTGTAAGAAAGTGAACGTCAACGCAAGAAAAAAAAATACGACCATTTTGACCTTGATTTGTGATTTTTGTTTGACGTGGTTGGGCTCATTCATCTATGAGATTCCTACATATCACCCTCAGGCGAATTAGATCATTTGTAGATCATAACTAGCGAAAATGAGTGTTGTTTCTTTCCTAATTTTTCTAAAAAGACTAATCTCGATAAGATTGTTGTGAGGCTATGCCCTCGAAAAATGACCCTTCAGAGTCTTACTTGATAAGAAATGCAATCCTAACAAGTTTTTTATGCGGTTGCGTTCTCATGAGATGATCTTACGCCCTCGGATGTTTTATAAAAAAAGGAAATTCTATCTTAATAGGTTGATAAGAAAGAATACAATAGATAACTTACTTGAGAGGAACGCTAACCTAACAGGATGATAAAATGTGATGCGATAAACGACTTACCTAAAAGGAATGTTATCCTAACAGGATGGTTATGCTATAGACGGCTTACCTGAAAGGAATGCTATCTTAACAGGCTTACCTAAAAGGAATGCTATCCCAACAGGATAGTTATGCGATAGATGCCTTACCTGAAAGTAATGCTATCCTGACAGGATAATGAATTTGCGTCCATAGACAACTTTCTTAAAAGGAATGCTATCCTAATAGGCTGATAAAATACGTCCTCAAATGACTTTCCTAAAAGGAATGCTATCCTAATAGGCTGATAAAATAAGTCCTCAGACGACTTTCCTGAAAGGAATGCTATCCTAACAAGATAATGAATTTGCGTCCTCACACGATTTTTGTAAAAGGAACATTATCCTAATAGGCTGATCAAATGCATCCTCAAACGACTTTCCTAATAAGATAATGAATTTACGTCCTCAAACGACATTCTTAAAAGGAATGCTATCCCAATAGGCTGATAAAATATGTCCTCGGATGACTTTCCTGAAAGGAATGTTATCCTAACAAGATAATGAATTTGCGTCCTTAAACAACTTTCCTAAAATGAATGTTATCCTAATAGGCAGGTAAAATGCATCCTCAAACGACTTTCCTAAAAGGAATGGTATCCTAACTAGATAATGAATTTTCGTCCTCTGATGACTTTTCTCAAAGGAATGCTATCCTAATAGGCTAGTAAAATGCATCCTTATACGATTTTCCTAAAAGGAATGCTATCCTAACAGGATAACGAATTTTCATCCTTGGACGACTTTCTTAAAAGGAATCCTATCCTAATAGGCTGATAAAATGCGTCCTCATACAAATTTCCTAAAATGAATGTTATCCTAACAGGATAATGAATTTGCGTCCTCAGATGATTTTCTTAAAAGGAATGCTATCTTAATAGGCTGATAAAATGCATCATCAGACGACTTTCTTGAAAAGAATGTTATCCTAACACGATAATAATGGGATAGATGACTTACCTAAAATGAATATTATCATAAAAAGATAGTGATGTGATACACGACTTACTTGAAATAAATGCTATCATAACAGGATGCTTCTAAAAGGAATGCTATCCTAACAGAATTTTTATACAATTGCACCCTTCACGAATGAATTGCCAAGATAGATTACGTCCTCAGATGTTTTACCGAGATGGAATACGTCCTTAGACGTTTACCAAGATAGACTACGTCCTTAGACGTTTGCCGAGATGGACTATGTCTTCAAACATTTCTTGTGGAGAATAAAGACTCCATGGGGAATTCCAGGACATATTTTTACTAGGGATATGAATTTTCTTGAGAAAATGATGATGGTTCGTACATCATTGGGGAATCGACCGAGTTGACTCAGTAATTTTGATTTGTTTAAGCAATTGGGTCTCGCTCAAAATATGTGGCCCGAGTCTTAAGGGACCATTAAAGGAAATGCTATGCACACAATCTTTTGAAAGAAATCGTGAGTTACTTGATGGTAGTTTTGGATTAATGAGCCTACGCCACAAAATGACAAGTTAGTCAACATTGACTGATTTTAGCAAATTAACAATTTTCCCTTTGATGTTCGACCTTAGACATATTTTGGCAAAAAGGCTTGATTTTGACAAAGAATGGGCTGAAATGGGCCAAGATTCGCGAGAATGGGCTAAAGCCCAAAAGTTGGTATGTCCAAGCTCTATGTGTCGATCGGCATAGAAAAATGGTGGTTTCCATACTCTATGTGCCGATCAGCTACCCGTGAGTGTCGATCGGCACTCGGGTGCCTGGGCAGCTAGCTTTAAAATGTTGTGACTTTTGATTTTTCTCATTGCATTCTTGAGCACTCTCCTATCCTTCTTGTGATCATTTTTTTGCAGAGTTATGAAAGAGGCTAGATTGAAGTATTTGGCACTTGTTTTGATCTTTCGAAAGATCAAAGAACTTGATTTTCAACAACAAATCCAAAATTTTCAAGAAAAAAAAAAGTCAAGCGAAGGCCTTGATGACTCGGACCGTAATATTCGACATTGATCGTGATTTGGGGATGTCCAAACCAGTGCATGAAAAATCGTCTGATATAAACCAACCCCGGGCTTTTGAAGTAACACGAGCTTACTCCAAGAGGCGATGCATCATTTGTCGCAACGATACCGAAATGGCCAAGTATGGATTTTCTTGAGTTTCCTTCCGATTGTTTTGAGATTTTTGAGTTGATTCTTCATTCATTTGGTTTTTTTTTTTCACTCTTTGAAAGAATTTTTCATGAAAATCTGATTGTATGCATGCATGGGCATTTCACTAACGTGCCTTTTGGAAGGTGCACACCACACGCTTAGGAAATGCCCGAATAGGATGTTTATGCTTTGCCTTTGTTTTTTGCATTCGAATGATGCTTGTTTGACATGTTTATGGCATTTGAAAGGATTTTCTAACATATTGAATTTTATTTCTTGCAGTAAGACTTGAAAATCTAAGCTCGGGGCTCGGCAACAAATATCGTAAAGTAGTGGGCTGATTTGCCCCTCCAGTGCCAAAGGAAAGTAAGGGCGGCAGGTTTTGGGCCATTTTTAGACCGGATAGTCCATTTTGACCATGACCGCAAGATTCTTTATGCTTTGGCGGAGAGATGGTGGGACACCACCAATACATTTCACCTCTAGTTCGGGGAGGTAACTTGACTCCTTTTGACTTCAAAAGGATCACAGAGCTTCCAGTTGGCGGTGACCGAATCCCATGGGACTGTGAAATGCACAGTCAGAGTGATAAGATTTCCAGGCTTCTAGAGTGACGGCCCACATTGGCCTCTAGTAGTGCAGTGCGGGTTAGGCAAATCTAGGAGAACTTTCACTTCTGGGAGTGCTCTAACACTCTTAATGAGGATTAGTTTACTAAAGCTTTCATGCTCTTTGTCTTTGGCCAGAATCTTTTGGCTAATACCAATGACACTATCCACCTTTGGTTCCTCCCTACTTTGGAAGATATGGAGAACTTCGGCCGTTTCAGTTGGGGAGACGCCGCAATGGCTATTTTGCATCGCTGGATGTGTATACTATCTCGGGTGATCACTAAGGGAATTGGTGGTTTTAACATTATTTGAGAGGTATGAATTTCTGAATCCCCTTACTTCCCTTTTTGAGAAAATGTCATTTTGACGGACTTTCCTATTTTGGACAAATTTAGGCCTATGAGGTCCTCTAGCTATTGCCTTACCCATTGGTAGAGGTAGAAGAGAACATATTTCCCCACATGTGGCGGTGGGAAAAGGAAAATAGGCAGACTCGCCGGGGGGCAAACATAGTGTAGAGATTTTGGGAGGCCTTAAACATGCTTTAGGTGGATACAATTAGTTCCCCTATTTGGAAATTTCCCTTAGTTGATACGTGATATAAGAAACTCATGCTTTTATTTATGACAAATTCGATGGAATCCTTGGAGGGTGGTCTCGCCCTCAATGGAGCAGAGTATTGGGATAGTATGATGGTGCTTGATTTTGGAAGGCCCTTTTGAGAGGGTATATTACTTGAGCGAGAAAGCAATTTGCCAAATAGACACGGTCGCGTAACTCTTTTCGCTTATATCGCCTCCGACCAACATGAGAGATTTGGACTCGTTTGCCTCCAACCCTGACTTCTTAAGAGCTTTATGAGGGGGTAGCCATGTAATGGTTCTTCAACCAGTTCGAGCAGCCAAGTGTGAGTGACAGGTCGTCTTAAGAGGCCACCACCACAGCGGCTGACGCAGGGCTGTCAGCGATTTTCCCGGCTTTCAATGTATCGTTGATGAATGATGACGAGAATTTAAAGCTTGAAAAGTTATCCCAACCAACCAAGTCTATCGATGGACTACCGGCTCCTAACCACTTGACTGGGGTATAAGTTTTCTTTTGCCTAAAATTTTCCATGTTCCTTTCGCCCTCTTTTTTTTTAATTGGGATAAGATACTGTTGGGAATTCATGTGGCCCAGACCATTTACGAGGAGGCCTGTATCTACATAACAGCCCTGAAGCATAAGGTTGCCCAAGTTACCATGGAGTCGTGTCGGAAAGCCACTTGTTGGATATAACATTGTTAGGACATGATTCCTTTTTTTTTTTACTGTCCATATATTGACTAGCATTTTGAGTGGAAACTCGTGACTTTTCAGGCTGCTCGAGTTTCTTATGTTGAAGACATGAACAGAGGATAGGATCGTCCCGGGGGAGGGATTCCTAGTGGAAGGTGAGGAGGGGAGCCCAAGAAGAAAAGCGACAGTCAACCGAGTAGCTCTCGCACTTAACCAACTTGGCCTAGTAGAGCTTCGAGACAAGTGGTAGAGAGCGAAAGTGAGGACACCAAGGAAAGGGAGGCTCCTCTCCATCAGTCTCGACGATATGAGGGAGGACGGCGAGGGCGCCATTAAATGAAAACTTTCTTTTTGGATGAACACTTTGTTTGATAAACAATTTGTCCCTTTTCGATTTTCTTATTTTTGATTATTTTTGTTTTGTTTTGAACAAATGAATGATCAATACATGCATCTTTATTTATGAATGTGTGAAATATCATAAAAAAATGAAATAGGAATTGGTATCCGACATGTTTTAGATTGACAAAACAGGAGGAAAATAGCAAAAATAGGAAAAATTGGGCAAAGTTACCTGAATCCCCCCTATGTGCTGATCGATACTAAGGGTGTGCCGATCGGCACTCAAGGTATACCGAACAGTAGTGTGTCGTGTCCCGGGTAGTTTCGCAGCATGTTGCATGTTTTCTAAAAATTAAATCTCCTAAACCAACTTAGAAATGAACTTGCAAGTTTTTTAGGATATATTGCAAAACCTAAACCTCCCAACTTATCATATTTAGCCTCTTGATAGTTCTACTATTGTATTTTCTACCACTCTGCTCTAATGGATTTTGGAATTATGGATATGGGTGTTTTTTACGAACAAATTCGTACATAGTTGTATTGTCTCTCAGGCTCGGAGAAGATTAACTTAGGGGCATTAAGACTGAAAATTATTTTCTCTCTTGCCCAAGCTACTGTAGACTGGCATTATTTTAGGCTTGTGCTTACTTTTTGGGTCCTGTTGATCATTGTTTTTGCTTTCATCTATAATAAATATGTTCGACCTTTAAAGAGTTTTGTGCTCTTTTTTATGCCACGGTTCAAGGTAAACTGGTCATCCATTTTGTACAGCATGGTTATTCTTCCTCTATGTCTTCTATACTTGACTTGGACGCTGAGAAGGCAAAGTAATTGGTTCAAGGTGAATCATTTTCCCTACTTCCCATATTAGAAATTTTCATAAACTAAGAGGCTAGCCACACCAAGCTATTTGCTTTTGCTCTATACATTATCCCGAGGTTCTTGCTTGTTCAAGAGCCTGATCATATTGATGTTTGCCTAATTGATGTTGTGACTGAACTGAACAAAGGCAACAATATGATGGGTATTGTTCTTACCGAGATTTTGAATGGCTTAGACTTGGTTCATGACGGCTCAATCGTTTTCAGAGGTAGCCCCTTGCTATTGACGATGTGGTTTTGTGATAAGTTGAAGCTCTTGGTACCTTCAGTTACCATCCCTTATATGTTAAAGAACTATTGTTCAAGGGCCTTGTTGGTGACCAAAGATAATGAGAGAGATTGGTGCGAGTTCCTTGCTCAACTTTCACCTTATGATATTGATTGGTCCACTTTTCATTGGAAAAGCAGAGCCCCTCGCTTGTGCTCTCCTGGTTATTCTTGTGTTATCTTGGCAGGCTTGAGGAAGACCTCATTTTATTATCCAACGAGGTGCAATAGAAACAGAGGCAGTAGCCCCTTTAATCTTGGAAAGGAAACAAGGAAAGCCTAAGAAGACACCAGAATTCAAATGTAACAATGATAAGCTGGACTTTGGGCATTTTTCTCTACATGTACCTAGGTTTTATTGAGAAAGAGACAGGCTGCCGCTTTGAGTTGGAAAGTAGGTTGGTAGAGAAGAAAGACTGAGGAAAATGAAGGATCTGAGTATACTTTGCAAGAAAGATTTGGAATTTTTTTTTAAAGGAATTTAGTTCCATATTAGACTTAAACCAAGTTGATTGGGCTTTTACTTGTTATTAAATAAAAGTTGATATTTAACTTACGAATTTGAAAGAATGAAGCTTTTATTACAATTTTTGAAACCGCACTCACAGTAACTTCGTGAGCTACCTACATACCCCCGTATTGCATATGTAGTAAAAATATGTAATAAGAGGTTAGGTCATCGTAGTTCAGTGCAATGGACAACTAACCGCCAAAAAAAATATTTCTTGAGTTGGTCAAGGTTGGTAACTGATGAAAACTCATCCCTATCAATATCGGGGAGCCACACGGCTCCTCTAGAGGCTATAGATTTGATAATGATTGGGCCACTCCAATTAGGCCAAAATTTACCTCCCAAGTCAAGTATCGATGCTTGGTTTTCTTTTAAGATCAAATCCTTTACTTTCAAGCCTCTCTTTTACACCTTCTTGTTAAAGGCTTGGGCTACCCTTCTGTGATACCCTTGTGTTTGATATAAATCTTTGAGACATCCTCTATCTAGGAAGGCTAACTTATTGTACTTGCTTTGTAACCTTTCTAGCTCGATAGGTAACACCGCTTCCATCCTTTATGTAAGGGAGTGTGGGTTTGTCTAGTAGGCATTCTGATAGATATACGATATTCCCATAAAGCAAAGGGGAGCTTCTCATGCTAGTTCTTGTGGGTTTCTGTTGTTCTCCTCAAAATATTCGTTAAAGTTTTATTTGCAGCCTCTACCGCCCCGTTTGTTTGAGGTCAGTAAGGTGAGGAATAATGATAAGTGATTTTGAACTCTTTTATCAAATCAGTGACTTCCCCTTTGAAGTGTAAGCCATTATCTGAAATCAGTTCGTGGGGTACTCCATACCATCAAATGAAGTTTATCCTAATGAACTGAGCTACTTTCCTTGCATTGAGGACAATATAAGAAGCAGACTTTACCCATTTGGTGAAGTAATCAATGGCGACCAAGATGAATTCATGGCCATTGGAGGCTTTCGGTGTGACTTTGCCAATGATATCTATTCCCTAAGTTGCAAAAGGCCAAGGGAATGTCAAGTTGTACAACTCCCTAATAGGGAGATGTTGAATATTGGCATGTATGTGACATTTGTGGCACTTCCTGATGAAAGTAATATAGTCTTCATCCATGGTGTTCCAGTAGTAACCTTGTCGGACTATCTTCTGGGCTAGCATGTGTCTATTCATGTAAGGTCCACAAACTCCATAGATTTTTGTCATCACATTTTTAGCTTCATGAGCACAATAGGTGTATTCCATTGAAAGATCTTTTGTAAAGTTTTCCCCAACAAATGACGAATTGGGTGGCCCATCATTTCAAGGTTATTCTGTCTTCTATGGTATATCCTTTAGAGTATTCTGAATGTCTAATGAATGACCAAACCTTGTTGTACCAAGGTGGGGATGTTGAGTCATCTGTGACTTCATCGATGTTGCAACAGTATATCGAAATTTCCTGAGTTTTAACCAAGAACAGCTTGACTGTGGCTTCTTCTAAGATGTCCACCATTGAGGCAAGGGTGGCTAGCGCATCTATGAAACTATTTTTAGCCCTAGTTATGTAGTAGAACTGTACATCTTTGAATTTGGTTATCACTATCTTTAGGTACTGGTGGTAAGGTAGGGGTTTCTCCTTTTTGATTTTCTATCTCTTTTGGACTTGGCCAATAATAGAGGCTGAATCCCTGTATACATCAAACAATTCGACTTTCAGTTCTAGAGCTACTTGTAGGCCTACTATACAGGCTTCATACTCTGTGGTATTGTTAGTAAAGGGGTACTACAACTTCATGGCTAGAGGCATATGTGACCCATCTGGGGCTATAAGAAGCATGCCAATGACGTATCCTTTCTTGTTGGCAACACCGTTAAAGAAAAGACACCACCGATCTTCATGAATCTGCATGATTTCTTCATCTAGGAAATCAGCTTCCTTAACAATCTCACCTTCAACTGGGAAATCTGCTAGGTAATTGGCCACGGTCTTCCCTTTGATGGATTTTTGAGTTATGTATACTATGTCAAACTCAGAAAGCAATAGTAGCACCGAGCAGTGCGGATTTATAGGGCTAGTTTCGCAAAAAGATACTTCACAAGGTCTATACGAGAAACCAAGTGTATTGTATAAGTTATCATGTAATTGTAGAGCTTTTGGGTAACCTAGACAAGAGTAGTGAACATTTTTTTGAGGGCATTATAGTTTTGCTCATAGGAGATCAACTTCTGACTCACATAGTAAACAGTTTTTTCCTTTATTTCATGTGTTTGATTTTGGGCTAACATAGCTCTAGCGGTTGTGTCAGTTACTGTGAGGTACAGTACTAAAGGAAACCAGGGTTATGAGGGGAACCAAGACTGGTGGATTAGTCAGGTATTATTTGATCATTTCGAAAGCCTTTTGGCATGAGGGGTTCCACTTTTTGGGAGAATCTTTCTTTAGAAGTTTCAAAATGGGCTCACAAATAGTAGTCAATTGTGATATAAATCTGTTGATGTATTGATGTTTCCTTAGGAAGCCCCTAACTTGATTTTTTGTTTTGGGTGGAGGCATTTCTATAATGGCTTTGATTTTTGCGAGATCCACCTATATCCCTCTTTGATTTTTTATAAAGCCTAGAATTTTCCTAATGTGACCCTAAACACACTTTTGGAGGTTTAGTCTCATTCGGTATTTCTTGATTCTCTCAAAAGAACTTTCTTACGCAATTAGAATGACTTTCCCTACCTTCAAATTTTATGATCATGTCATCTACATATACGGCAACCTTTTTATGAATAAAGTCATCTAGAATGGTAGTGCCTTGCCCTCTAATATGTAGCCCTTGTATTTTTTAGGCCTAAAGGCATGACTGTATAGCAGTATGTGCTCTATTATGTTGTGTAGGAAATTTTTTCCATGTAATCAAGGTGCAACTTGATTTGATTATACCCTACGAAGCCATCAACAAAGGACATCATGGCATGTTGAGTTGTGTTGTCTACCAAAAGTTCTATATTTAGCAAGAGAAAGTCATATTTTAGATAGGCATTGTTAAGGTCCCTATAGTCAACGCACATGTGGACTCGCCCATCCTTATTGGGGACAGGGATGATGTTGGCTAACCATTGCAAGTATTCGACCACGGCCAAGAACCCTACACTTAACTATTTCTCAACTTCCTCTTTGATTTTGAAGGATAACTCTTGCTTGATTTACTTCAATTTCTATATGATTGGTTTGGAATTAGGGTAAGTCGAGATTTTGTGTTGGACTATGTCCACGTCCAAATCGGGCATGTCTTTGTACGACCATGCAAAGACATATTAGAATTCTCTTAATAGTTCAGACAGGATTTCTTGTTCAACTTGGCTAAGAGTTACACCGATCTTGACCTCTCGAGTCTCACCTTCTAACCCTAAGTTAATGGTCACCGTTTGTTCTATGACAAGTTGAGCCCTATCTTGATATTTGGTGATTGTTTTGGCCAAGTCTATTAGAAAATTTCTATCCTCTATGTCAAGATTATTATATGCTTCAAATTTGTCATCATGTTTATTATTTGCAATCAAAGGATACTCAGAAGAAGAATTTATTTCATCGAAAGAAGAAAAGATAAAATTAGCGAGTTCGTCAAGATTAATGAAACCTAAAGAAAAAGAGTCCTCGGGCTTGAAGTCAAAAACATTCTTAGAACTTGTATCAGTCAAGTCTAAGTAACCAAATTCCTGCTTAAGTTGTTCATCTGAGGCTAGGACCTCTTTGACTAGGAGCCAATTGTTGATTGGAGCTTGGATTGGCGTGATGTCTTTGCCTGGATCTTCTCTCATGTTGCCTGCAGAGATTATATCGACCATATCATCAGTAAGTTATATCTTGGCGAAGTAATCTGTCAGTCCTCCGAGCTCTTCGATCCAGTCCTCTTGTTAAGGATCATGTTGTCCGACCGGTACCAACACCTCTTCGTTAAAACCACAAATGTCGTCAAATATTTTCCAACCACGAACTCTGGTCTTGCCCTTACCATTGTACCATGGATCAAGGAACCCATAGTAAGGATAGTCCTCTCTTTGCTTGACAAAGCTCCCATTCAAGGTAAGGAAGTAAAGTTTTATTTCTATGAGTTTGGGGGGCAGCCCTTGTTCTCTAGCAATTTTCTTGGCTCGTGTGGCCAAAGACTTTTTACGAAAATCTTCCTCGGTGCATAAGTATCCAAGCCCGAATGTGTATTCTCTTTCTGGTTGGTAGGGTGGTGTAAGTAGGCCTTGCAAATTGAATCCAAGGCCTTTACCCAGCACATATCCCATATGGACCATCATGTTTATCACTGCTTGTTTGTATAAGCCTCTGTCAAGTACTTGTTCCACCTCAAGGCTTTCTATATAGTCAAAGCTTGACAAAGGTAAATTATTGACATTGTGTTGGATCCCAAGTACGGGGAGAGTATCGTTGGCAGGATCAACGTCCCCATGTGTAGTGACTACCCCTATTTGACAGGCGAATTTGAGCTTCTGATATAGAGAGGATGCTACGGCTTTCATTTCATGGAACCAAGGCCTTCCAAGTAGTAAATTGAAAGATGTCGAGATGTTTAGTACTTAAAAAGATACAGTGCTTTCAACTGGGCTGAGATTCATGGTAAGTTCCATGACCCCTACAACTTCCCTCCGAACATTGTCATATGCCCTCGCTACTTGGGCTGATAGAGTGAGATCTACTACTTCTAAGCCATGGCATTTTACGATCCTTAAAAGACAAATGTTGATAGCAGAGCTATTGTCAATGAGCATTGTAGGTATCCTCTTTTCGAGAGTATCTATAGTAATATACAGAGCTTTAGTGTGATCAGCCCTTCCTTTCGATAATGTCATGATCAGTGAAAGTGACAATATTGTTAAATTGGACCCCTCCAATGATTTGCGTGAGTTGTTGAGGGTAGTGGTGGTAAAAACTCGTGCTTCATTGAGATGCCTCAAAATATCCTGCCTATGTGGAAAGGACGATGTTAATAACCCCCAAACTAAGATGTTGGCTTGCGTCTTCTTAAGTTGTTTGAGAAGCTCATCTTCGATAGGAACCTGAGGTAGGACTCTTACTAATTCTTTGGGCTTCAAAAAATCTGTGAGTGGGTCATTTTCTTTACGAAGCGAGTTTGAATGGTCTCCCCCCTCATGTGACATGTACCGCATTAGTTGAACTAGACTAACTTTTCTTACTCATGAGTTTGTCCTAAGTTATCATACTACAAGTTAAGATATTTGTGGAGTCATTGATGAGGCCGCTTGGATCTGAGTCTACGAGACTTAACATGTTGATATTAAGTCATGCATTGTGAGGTGACAATAGGTTGGTGGTGACATTGGGCTTTGTTGGTGGAGCCTCTATTATTCCTCCATCAATTAGGTCTTGAATTGCATGCTTCAGAGCTCGACATAGATTCATATTATGTCTATCTCTTTAATGATAGGCGCAATGCTAGTTCAAATCAAACCCCTTGGGTAAAGGGTTCGGACCCGGTCTTAGTTCCAAGGGTTGAAGAAGCCTCTTCTCTCGGAGGTTATTATATATTTCAACCATTGGTGCTAGTAAATCTGATAATTGCCTTTGAGGGTGCTTCTGTGGGACACCTTGTGATATTGGCCATGAAAATGACCTTGACGTGTTGACAGTAGTGATCATGTGGGTCAGGCCACTTGGCTTTGAGGTTGGAAAGATCTTCCGAAGTTTTAGGTCACTTGTTTTAAGAGTGCCATCGTTAACCGCATCTTCTACTTGTGTTCCAAACCCTGCTAGTGTTTTGAACGTCTCAAAGTATTAGGCGAAAAGAGTTTCACGATAGACCAAAAGTAGATTTTTTTTTACCATCTGAACCTGTTTGGCCTCATTTGGCCAGTTGATCATTTGAGTTGTTTTAGTCCGCCACTTAGTGATGAATGTGGACAGAATTTCTTTCAATTCTTGCTTGGTGGTCTCCAAGTCTCAAAGGGTGATATCAAGTTCATTGTTGTATTTTTATTGCTTAACAAAAACGTTGCATAATTCCTCCCAATCTTTGGAAAGTTCATCTTCTAAGTTCAAGTGTCATCGTAGAAAGGCTCCGGTCAGGGTTTGGCGAAACATCTAGACCAAGACATTAGTGTTGGCCCTTAGTGGTTGCATGGCCCTCACATATAAACTTAAGATGAGTTTTTAGACATGCGGTTCCATCAAATTTGTCGAGGTTCAGCATTTTGAATTTCAGAGGGAGCCGAATGTCTGAGTATAGAGATAGCTTGTGAATATCAACCATATCATCATCTCGGTGAGCTTTGTAAAAGAGAGTCTCAATTTTTTCCAACCTGTGAGCAAGGCCTTCTTCTTGTTGCTTCAGGATCTCTATGGGTTTGTACTGTTTACTCTAATCATAAGGGTCATGGGCGGATGGATCTTGGTTTTGCTGATGCTATTGTTGTTGTCCATCTTGAGGCAAGACTAATGGCATTTGGCGAGGATTGTCATTACTTGCCGAAACAAGAGGTGGTGGTGGTAACCTTTGTTGTACCAGATCTTCAACTGTTAGGGAGAGTCTTTGGCTCTCTTCTTGGATCAATCAGCCTCGACTAGTCTGTTTCTAAGCTAGTTGTGGGTACTTATTTTTGGAAAACACTTGTGTTATTTAACTTGTTTAGTGTCAAGAAAAATACAAGACAATCTCATTTGTAGCCCCGTTGCAGCTTGCAAAATTGGTTTTTTTTGGAACAAATCAGAGATTTTTGAAAAAATTTAGAAAACTGGACAAAATTTTATAGATCGGAAGACCAGCCCTCTGTGTGCCGATCGGCACACAAAGGCTATTGGCCTATGTGCCGATCGGCCAACAGAGGGGTGTTTTTTTTACTTTCTGGATTTTTCTAACTTCGCAAATTTGCTCAAAAAACTCCGTGTGTGTCTTAACAAAATTGTGTTTGAAGTCCTGAATCATGAATCTATGACTGATTATATGCATGACACTTCAATCGGGTAAAGGTTCCAAGGTTCTCCTTCTAACAAGACATGTCATATATGTCCCACAGCCACTAGATTGTAATGATTATGGTCAAATAGTACCGCATTGCTTTTTGCATACCTAATGCCACTAGAATGTAGTGTCCCCGGTCAAGCGGTATTTCATCAAGGAGTTGTGGCCTTTCACCAGTAACACCCATCAAGTTGAGTGAGCATACGGGGCGAGGGCGACTGACTATCCAAGGTTTAGAAGGTATGTATGCAAATGCAAATATTATGAAGTGATGTGCATGCAAGGAATTCAAATTTTAGTCTTTTTTTATTCATTTATCCATACATTTAAGCATACATCCATCTATTCATTCATCCATCATGTAATGTAAAATAAATGAATGTAAACAAAATATCCTTGAAGTGAATACTTCACCGAGTCTAGCCCTCTTTAGTTCCCAATAAAGTCACCACTGTGGGCACCAACACTGAAAAAAAGGGAAAACATGCATCATTCTTTTTATGGATTTAGAGGGATCTTGGCTGCCTCATTTCCCTAAATGTGGGAAGAAACGCCTCTTATGGTTTATTAAGATTGAGGAGTCTGCCAGCTTGTTTTCGGGCAAGAAACAAAGAAGCCTGTTATAGCATAAAATAATTAAAGAAAACTGAAAAAGAACGAAATAATAGAAATTTACATTGCCATGTCTCATAATTATATTCTAAAGATCCCTTGACATAGATCAAATAAAATAAGGCACTAAAATAAAGCGAAAAAACAAAGAAAACATGGATCTAGGGGCTAAGGTACGGAATGGGAAGGTGTTAGGCACCAACCCCACCCGATCCGAATGGATCGGCCTCGAATATTCACTTGCAAGGCTATTTTGCCATGAGAAAAACTGAAAAAAGAGATGTGAGTCTAAAAGAGATAAATAATAAAAGATCTAGTGTAAAGAAATAAAATAGAAAGAGAATATAACTCGGTCCCAAAGGCTTCTTATGTATCCATTCAGAAAACGGAATCAGAGTCATGAAGTTCTCTAGTTTACCATCTTTTATCAAAAGTGACAAAAAAGATGAGATCAACCGGATCTAAAGAAAAAAGAAACTATTAAGGGTTTGAGAACGTACCTTATTTCGTCATGGTAGTCGAGCAGTACTTCGGTTAGGAAAGTTTGAATCAGAGACTTTAATCAGCCAAATCTCTGGATAGTTCTTTGGTTTGGAAAGCGTTGCTTCTGCTTACTTCGCGAAGGGAGGCTGTCAGTTCAACAGGGCTTCGGCCTCGAGAGAGGGAGAGTTCTTGTAGAGAAAACTCTAAAATTAAATTAAAAGCGTGAGGCTATAGAAATCGTGTATTTTCATCTCTTCAAACTGATGGCTAGGGGGCTCTATTTATAGAAAAATGTGGAGATTTGATCCAAGGGTCTAAAATGAAACCCTAAAACGAAAGGCTAGGATCATGTTTTGAGTGATAATTATCTAATTAAATAAATATAAAATTAAATAAGAATGATTATCCTATCTAAATGAATTAATAAATAATTATGACAATGCACAAACCAATAGAATTGGTGTCTACATGCAAGAGCCAATGAGATAAAAGAGAAATAGAATTTAATTGAAAAATAAATTCTAAAACGAAAACGTCTAGGTTCGATGTATATTGATTTAAGAAAATATCAAGCAACTAAATTTATGGAAACTCTAAAAGTGGAAGGTTAAGCCTAAATAGACTACTATCACTTAAGATTACCAAATTACCCCCAATTCGGTGGAGAATCTCTAAATCGCCACAAAACATGTGAAAAGACCAAATTACTCCTAATTCGTCACCAAAGGGCTTAAATTATCAAAATACCCTCATGTGGGTAAAATGATATAAAAATTATGAAAATGCCCCTCAAGTGACTAAGAAGTCCTATTGAGGGTAGAACTGTGCCAAAATTACCAAAATACCCTTAGTGGGCAAAAAAAAAGGTGTCAAAATTATCGAAATGCCCCCCGATGGGCAGAAGAGTCCTAACGGGACTAGGACTCTATCAAGAAGAGTCTTACTTGGACTGGAACTCTGTCAGGAGAATCCTAACGAGAGTGAGACTCTATTGAAAAGAGTCCTACTTAGATTGGGACTCTGTCATGAGAGTCCTAACGGGAGTGAGACTTTATCGAGAAGAGTCTTACTTGGACTAGGACTCTATAAGGAAAGTTCTAACAGGAATAGGACTCTGTAAGGTAGAGTCCTAATAAAACTGGGACTCTGGTAGGAGAGTCCTAGTGGGAACAGAACTCTTTCAAGAAGAGTCCTAATAGAAATAGGACTCTAGCAAGAGTGTCCTAACTGGAATAGGACTCCGTCAAAAGGAGTCCTAATGGAGCTGGGACTCTGGCAAAAGAGACCCAAGGGGAATGGGACTCTGTCAAGACGAGTCCTAATGGAACTAGGACTCTGGCAAGAGAGTCTTAGTGGGAATAGGACTTTTTTATGAGGAGTCTTAATGGAAAGAGGACTTTATCATGAGGAGTCCTAATGGAACTAGGATTCTAGCAAGAGAATCCTAGCGGGAATAGGACTCTATTAGGAAAAGTTCTAATGGAAATAGGATTATATCGGGAAGGGTTCTACTTGAAGTATGTTTCTTAGCATAATTACCGAATTGCTACTATTTAATCAAGAGTCACAAAATGAGGCGTCTACACCTTTTTTTTTGCTTTTTTGTTTATTTTTGGGAATGTAAAAGACCTTATGGTCTCTATGATGTTGATATGAAGGCTTGGAAGTCTAGATTGGACTTGGATAATGTTTTGTGTATGTACAAGGGTAAACCTTGAAACTAATGACTTTGTATTCTTTTGGCTTAGGAAAAAATATCATATGATGAATGCACTTTTAAGACCAATGTATGTAAGCCTTATTGGATAAAGAGATGGAATGTGGATGAATGCATATGTTATGAAAAATCAATTGAGAATATATTAATCACAGGGTGGTTTTAGACATATGTGGATGGTTTATTTAGTTTGACCTTGTTTTACAGGGTCACCCTCGGGTCTTTGGGGCTAAGGCCGTGATGCATGAACCCAGTTACAAGGTAAATGAAGGAATAAGCAAAATAATTTTGCACAAGGTGCTGATATATTTCGTTAAAACTGAGGTTAAAGATGTTGTACATGTCTCGAAGGACGGTAGAAGAGATGCAATGGCACAGCAAGAAGCATGTTGGCGAGGCAAATGTATATAGGCATCTGACAAACTCTCAAACTTGGGGTGAATTTGATAGGTATCACGATTGGTTTGCAAATGAATCACGTAATGTATGGTTTGGGCTAGCTAGCAGTGGTTTCAATCCATTCAGTTATAGCCTTAGGTCCTAGTGTGAAACTAATCTAGAATGGGGGTTGAATAGGTATGCTCAATTTTTCAATATCTCCAATTCTTCAACCACAACACTACCAACTACTTCAAATGAAAAATAAAGGAATTACAACTACAATGTATATTCAACTAATGTATACAATTGTATCAATTATCCTAAGTCATTCAAATATGCAATCATATAGTGTTGACCAATGTATACTATTCAACTAAACCCGATTGATTCACATGTTCAATTTAGATATCAATTTATCAATTCAACTCAAATTCAATTAAGTGATCAATCAACAATTTACCAATTCAATTTGCCCAATTAAGGTTTCCAAATATCAATTCAATATCCTATGAACACAATTATAAAAACCAAAATTGTCAAGTAAGCGGAATAAATTATATCTAGCAAATTATGAATTGTAAACACATAGAGAGAGAAGAGTGGAAATCACAATGATGACGAAAAAACCACCATGAAAAAATATCCTTGGTGGAAAACTTCAGAGTTGGCCAATGCTCGGGAAAGTAATTCACTATTATCGAGATTGAATTACACGTAAACTTGACATGGTATAAGTACTTCTAGCACCGTTCTATGCATTCACGTCATTAACATCCCTTGAATCCACAAGCTCCTCATAGATGAATTCTTTATACAATTGGATCCTCCTTCGATCTCGAACTCCTCCAATCGGGCATCTCACAATTGTGAATCCACACAACCTTGGTTTTTACCGATTACTCAATGTCGAGTCCTCAAGCTCGAATTCTCTTCTCCAATAGTGAGAATGTGAATTGGGGGCTCTTTGATGTAATTAGGGTCATGTGAAATTGATCGAAATCAATCGGTGAAATCAATAGAGAAAGGCATGATATGCAACATATATGAAGTTTTTCAATGAAAGTTCTTAGATTTAGTAATTTTAGGGCTCTTACAATGATGAACTCTTAATGCTCTATTTTCTCTATTCTCTTTTTGCATAGCTCTGAAAACAGTGGAAATGAACAATTCCATGTCTGTCATGCACTCGATTAATTAAAATGTGCCACATTCAGATAATTAGCTTTATTTTCCAATTCAACCAAAGTAAGAGAAACTACTGACGATGTTAACGTTTTTCCAATTTGTCTGTATGCATGAATAACGAGTCCCTCTCGTTAGTGTTTTAGAAAGATGCATCCATAATGTTGCATTTAATTACTTTTTATTATTTATCAATTCCCTCCACTATTATAAAATATTCCTCTATCAACAAAACTTTGCCAACTGATTCTGACTATGCTTATATCAAAGCTTCGTTGTTTGTGAATTCGGAGGTTGTCCGTTCGAATCTTGTGTTTCTTTGACTTATTGGTGTATGGAATGTATGGTCATTTCATACACTCTTGAGTAAGATTAGTTTAAGTCAAAAGTTAGGAACACTACATGTGAAAGGAAAAAAAAATGAGGGGTACAAGTTATCAAAAGGCACGCATTAACGTCAACCGAAAAAATAAAAATAAAAATACGGCATTAACATGCACACCCCGAAAACGATAAAATAATAGAAAACAAGAAACAAATAAAACAAAAATAAAGATAAAAACTAGTTTGAATAAACTTCAGCATGTTATGAATAGATTATGTAAAATAGATTTAGTAAAATTACTTCTACAGAATAGATACTGAGTATTTAAATGAAAATGACTTATAATGATAGAATTACTTATTGAGTATTTGAATAAAATTATTTAACAATACTTGTAAAATTAGAAATCTATTTTGTTCTTTATATTATTAAATAATATTTGGTATAGTTTGTTATATGTTATAAAATTAAATTGATAAATTTAATTTTATAATATCAAATATTATTATTAAATAATTATCTAATATTTTCATTTATTATTATTTTATTTATTTGAAATAAATAAAATTTATTATATATATTAATATATATGATATATAACATTATGTATATGTGACCGTGAAATAATAGAACCGAAAACATTGAAAAACTGAAGGGAATAAATTTGTGCACGCAAATGTATGAGGTGCCGGGGAAAGACGAAAGAAAACAGCAAGTGTTTCGATAATTAATGCGTGATGTGAGGGCAAGGTCTTGTTGGGGCTTTCCAGGATGATTCAGCGTCAACCCAACGCGCAACGCTTTTTTCAGTGTCACCAACCCCCACTTTTGACTTGATACGTCAATCCAAGTGGTCTCGAAAGCCGTGTTGACAAAATTAACGGTGGAAAATCGTCATTAATAATTCTAGGAATGTCATAAAAAAAATTAAATAAATTGTGAATTTTACTTATATTTATATTTATGTAGGAGAATGGAATAAAAGTAGTATAAAAAAAAATATAAATTTTAGAGTTTGTTTGGTTAAGTTTTTAAACGCAAATTTTAAATTTTAAAACGTGTGATACACGTTTGATAAGGTATTAATTTAAATTTTTTATAATTTAGATTATCATATCCAAATATTTTTTTTATAGTTTTTAAAAAATTAATTATAAAATTTTTAAAAAATTATATTTAATTCACTATCCAAACACAGCCTAATAATCTTGCTGAATCTCAATTTTTGACCTCAGAAAGCCAATCCAAACAGTCTTGAGAGGAAATATATTTAGACTCAAAATACGAGATATTTTTTAATTAATTTGATATAATACGTGTCAATATATATTTTTTTAATAATACTATTACATGTTTTATGTCTTACCAAAAATAAATAAATAATATTACATATAACAAAATATTTTTAAATAAATACATTATTATCTCATTATACCGAACTCATTTAAAGAAATTTCTCAAAACGCACTCCGTAAAAGAAAATAATAATAATCTATAGTCACACTCGTACACATATAATTTTGAATATGGTACATTCGATTTTATTTGTTGGGGGTATAAATGACCTAGTTCACTGATATGAATGAATAATTTCTCTCACGAAAATTAAAAAAAAAAAAACTTAAATGTGATTGGTACTTGTATTTTTTAATATAGTACTTTATCATTTATCATGTATAAATATAACTTACATATTTTAATAAAATATAATATATATGATAAATTTTTATTAAAAAAATATATTATCACACAATTTATCAGAGCCGTGAAAAATAACGCTTATTGAAACTAGGTGCCATGGACATGATTGTCCTGTCTCTAACACTCGAGTCTCTGACTCTGACCATCACTATCTGCCTCTTCTATATTTTGTCCTACAACGCATTAGAGAACAATACTCGACAAGCTGCCTTGTGAAGTAGGACAGTTGTCGTAGTACAATTCATTTAAGTACAAGAAAAAATATTGGGTTTCAGGTAAAAATAAATAAATTATTGAATAAAACTAATAGAGTGATTTGATATTACAATTTTGTTAATAATATTATGATATATATATATATATAATATAATTAATTTTTTAATAAAATATAATATATATATATATATATATAACGGAATGTTATTAAAAAAATGGGTAATCTCAAGTTGTGCTCCAATCCCGGTTAAGAATTACTTGGGTGCTCCAATAGGCTTTCTAAGTCATTCTTTTCCATAATTTTAGGGCGTTTGGACTTTCCGGGTTGGTTTTTTTTTATTATTTTATTACAGTTATGGTATTAAAATGGATTACAAGCTTTGGACCAACCTGAATATTAAAAGAGAAATGTTAAGAATTTCGTATCTTTTGTATTATTTTTATTCAATTTTTTCATATAAATAACGCTCATCATTTATATTTTTTAATTCACAAAACATGTGGGTCTAGCATTATTATATTAAATAAAAATAGTACAAAAGAAGTGAAATTTATAGCATTATTGTATTAAATAATTCACATACATATCAAAAAAAAAAAATTAATGTCTAAAAAATAGAGACCAATCTAATATGGACCATGTGACAAATAAATTCAATTGATCTATACTATAACTCGGAGGGACAAACTATTTTCACATTCTCATCAAAGAAAGTGGGATTTGAACCGATAACGACATGATTTCTCTTTTAAAATAAGTCATGAGTTACCAACTGAGTTAACTGAGTTAGTTTACTTCCATGGTTTGTTATCCTTTAAAACAATGTTCTCTATAACTTTTTAAATTTTATTTTCTCTCTTAGAGATAAGTAGATGAAATTCACTATAATAAATTATTATCAAGAAAATTAGAGTAAAAATATTTATTATTCATTGCCTTAATGGCTAAAGGTATCACACTTTCATCTAAGTGGGCAATAACAAAATTGAAGTTACAGGCATTTTTCTTTTAAAGTAGTCATAAAGCAAATAATGTATAATGTTGGGTAACATAGTCTATATTGTATGACATGAATAACAAACACAATGTGGAGCATAATCAAGGGTGGCCTTAATTTTTGAAGAAGTTTGGGAATCGCCCAATTGCACAATAATGCATATATAGAGAGAGGATCTCCCAATGGACAAGTTCGTTTTCTTTTTTCAGTGCAAAATAGGAATCCTGCTGGTTTTGCAAACCTGGTAAAGTCAGAGCTGCTAGTTTTGCTGATGTGAAATGTAAGCTTTACGACATGAGATTAAAATTATTTTAATCTTCTAAATTTCTTCAACCGATTAAACAAAGTTTCACACGGTGTGTTATTTATAATACATACACGTGTAAATATAAATATAAAAAATATTAATATTAATATATATAGATATATCTATGTATATGCATATAAACATATACATATAATTAAATATATACATGAATAATATATCTATATATGTATATAAATAAATATAAATGTGACTTTTGCACCAGGTGAAGTTGCAAAGATGCCCCCTCGTATGTTTAAAAAAATCAATATAATATATTTTATATATAGATATATACATACATACGGCTATGTTTAAAAAAAAAATCGATGCTACATTTGAACATTCATATTTTGCGTTGAACGTGTTTTAAAATCTCGGCTAGCCCTGTAACAAAGCCTTTTACCATTTAGATTAGCATGTGAAATGTAATCATTAATTGCTGACTAGAGTACTCCTACCGACATGTATAACAATTTTATGAGTGATATGATTTATATTATTGATGTTAGGTTCGTAATTATAATGAAAGTAATTTTAAAATTTTATTTGAATCTTTTTCTTTACGTGTATTATTCAATTTTGAAAAGAATGTTATAATTACTATTTATGAAAAAACTTTATTGAAGAAATTGATGTAATTTTTTTTATTTTTGATAATTTTGATTGTTCAAAAAGTCTTCTTGAAGAAATTAATGCAATCTTCCTTCTCTTACTCATCTAGGTTTTCTCATCTTTTCCTTCTATGCAAGCTGTACACAAGAAAAAATAGTGGACTCTTCTTTTTATCTCTCACAAGAAAATAATTTTTTTGTTGTTGTCTCTCAACTATCTCCTTTAAATCACACATTTATAACGGTTTGCAAAATTAGAACAAAATGAAAGATCTAGGATCCTATCAAATTAGCTCAAATTAATCAATTAATTTTTAATTAACTCTTAATTAATTAATAACTAATTAATTCTACTAAATAATTAGAATTGCACTCTAATTTGGTAAAATAGAGAAAAACTCATAATTACTAAATATATACAGTGGGCCTCTCTACTTGGATATTAATAATTAGGATTTGAACTTATACACCGTCAAACCAACTCCTAATTATTTTTATAACTTAATTCATCAATTATTAATCACTATAAAATGGTTAACATCTCAATAAACAATTTATTGAAAAGACAAGATCCGGATTTCAGTGATTAATCAATTGAATTAACACATTAGTGATATCCTTCTTTCTAATTTTGAGAGTGTAGATTCCATCTTGAGAATATGTGTTCCCACAGTCTAAGTAATGATTTTTCAAGATATTGAGGTGTTGATCTAAGAGACCTCACTCATTGGTAACTCAAAGTCACCACCATTAAGAACTTGAGTCCACCATTCTCTCAGGATTAAGATCTTGCTGTGAATAGTGAATATAAGAATCACGTTAAAGATAACAGTTTTGTATGACGTGTTTCTTATAATGATCAAGTTCAGTGTATTCTAAATACACCAATACAATAACCCATAGTTTACTACTCTAGTGGTTGAGATAAACCTCCTATCACATAGAGTTCAAGTGTATTACAGTCAAACAGACAAGATGTCTAGTCTCATTAATGATTGCGAACAATTTTAGAATTGCTTGATCATAAGTTCATATCTCCTGTAGATAAATCTCATTTATATACATGAACTATTTCTAATACCAATTCAAGGACTAACCATCTCATGGTATAAAATAACAATATCTACATGCATGATACTATGAAACACAATAATAATAAATTAAATTTATTAAATAATAAGAAAATGTCTTGAATGTGAGAGCATACATCCTAACAATTATAATAAATAAATTAGGTATATAAGTATTATGTACGGAACGTAGCGAAGAAAACAGGCTCTAACAAAGGTTGGAGGACCTAGAACGAAAAGAACATCAAATTCATATCAATGAAGTTTATGAGTTGGAATGCTAGGTGTGCAAGATGTAGTACCTGTATCCCAAATATAAATCTTGTATCCCAAATATAATAAGTCTTTTGCTTAAGCTATTAAGGCCAAATATAGTGGCTTATTGATACAACATGATAAATTTTCTAATACTAATATGTTAAATGATTTGAATATTTTGGAAAAAAAAAAAAAACATATTCAACAAGAATTTCACCATTGGATTAATTGTGAAAAAATATTTTGGGGACAAAGAGCTAGATATAATTGGATTCAATGGGACGGTCAAAATAATAAGTATTTTCATAATCTTGTAATTGCAAAGAGAAATAGAAATAGAATTTGGAGGATTACAAATGAAAATGAGAATTGGGTTCATGACCCTAATTTAATTCAGGATATTTTTTTAACTGAGTACATTAAGCGATTTACCTCTCAAGGTATATCTAATGTGAATGAGGTGGTGAGGTTTTTGGAACCAAAGATCACAATGGAGGATAATCTACAATTAATTGGCCCAGTGATTCGGGAGGAAATAGAGTTAGTTGTTAGGAAAATTCCTGATCTTAAGTCTCCCGATCCTGATGGGTTGTCATGCCTTTTTTATAAGAAATTTTTGGGATATTGTTGCTAAGTCTGTGAATGATATGTGTAATGAATTTTTTGTCGTAATATTTTATGCTCAGATTTAAACAAGACTTATGTGGCATTGATACCAAAAAATGATTGTCCAGAAAAGCCTAGTCAATATAGGTCAATTAGTCTATGCAATGTTAGTTATAAAATTATAGAAAAAATATTAGTCAATAGGATGAAGTATTTGATGCCAAAACTTATATCATCTAACCAAATTGCAATTGTGAAAGGTAGACAAATTGTGGATAATGTGCTTCTAGCTTATGAGGTAAAACATCTTTTCAGTTCAAAGAAAGGCAAGAAAGGAAGGATGAGTTTTAAAATTGACTAAGAAAAAGCTTATGATAGAATGGAATGGGATTATATTGAGCGGGTTATGAAAAGGTTGGGATTTCATGAAATATTTATTAATTGGACTAATATTTGTATCTCGTCGATCTCTTATCGGGTATTAATTAATGGTTGCCCAACAAATGAGTTTAAACCCGCAAGAGGTATTAGATAGGGGGGTCCCCTTTCTCCGTATCTTTTTATTATGTGTATGGAGTACTTAACTAATCTTTTAAATTCTAAACTCAAGAATGACAAGGTTAAAGATGTGGTTATCAAAATTTCTAGGAAAACAAATCTTATTAGCCATCTATTATTTGCAAATGATTGCCTGATTTTTGGTAGAGCATCAAGTCAAACATGCAATGTCATTAAAAATATTCTTGATAATTTTGGTTGTGCTTCAGGTCAATTGGTAAATTTCAATATGTCTATCATTTTCTTTTCAAGGAATGTAACAACCAATGATAGGAGGCTGATTAAATAGATTTTGACTCAATGGTAAAGGAAATTTAGAGAAATATCTAGGAACTCCTTGTTTAGACTCAAAAAGTAAAAGCAATCAATTTAAACAATTGATTAAGAAACTTAAAAGAAGGATGCAAGGTTGGATGGAAAAAACGTTTTCGAGAGTGGGCCATGAAATGTTAATAAGATCGATCTCGTCTTCATTAGCCCAGTATAATATGAATTGGTATTTGATACCAGAAAGGATTGGGAAAGAAATTGATCGAATGCAAAGAAATTTTCTATGGGGTCATAATGTAGAGCGTAAAGGTATAAATTGAGTCAAATGGGACCATGTATGCTTGGAAAAGACTAGAGGAGGTTTAGGTATACATAATGCAAATTTCATAAATATGGCAGCTATGGCTAAGCTAGGATGGAAAATCTTAACTGTAACACCCCGACCCCCGAATTATAGCACTCAACCCGAGGTAAACTGGGTCAACTAGTGTAAGATCGACTTGTAATCCGAATATGAAATGTAATGAGATATATGTACAATTTTGGAAAACACACCACGATGTCGAACACACGATGTAATTTCAAGAATTCCTGAGTACCCCGGGGAACACCCGTACGAGGAACCCGATTGTACAGAAATTCATGTATACGTAAATATGTATATGCGTACATATCAATATATGTATATATATATATATGGGTATATATAGACATATAGCATAGATATATATATATATATACAAAATTTTATAAATGTATATATATAAGTATATATACTATATATATGTATATATATATATATATATAATTAGGATGATATATATATATATATGTATATAGGGAGAAAGAGAGAGGAAGCAAGAGAGACATTGTCAGTAGAAGTGTATGTCCAATGTGTGTATATATATATATATATATATATATTATATAAAATATCCCTACTCCGTTTAATGCTAGAAAAACAAAAAGAAAAAGAAAGGTAGAAATCAGAAAAGAAAATTCAAGAAAATGAGGAGCAATGGAAGAAGAAAGAGAAAAAGAGGGCGTCGGTTTTGGTTATAAAAGGAGGTGAGGTGTTGGATGAAAATTAGAGAAAAAGGAAGATGAATTGAGAGCAACCAAGGAAGCTGAGACTAAAGGAGAAATAATGCAAAGATTTAGAGGAGCAAATAGAAGAGAAAGAGAGGTTCTGCAATACAGTAAGAGGTATGCAATATCCGATCTCTGCATGTGATACTTCTAGACATGTCATCAATTTTTCATACACTGACCAAATTGTAATCTATATATGCCAGAATGTTTATTGAATCCACATTTATGTTATTGTTCTATCTTGTGGAATATATTGACTATCATATATCTTGATCATGATTTTTGTACACCTGTATAAAGGACTATTTTGTACACTTGTACCCAGGGCCAAAAGAGACCAACCAGTTATGTTCGCGGTAGCCCAGTAACCATAGCCCTAAAAAGCTACAGTTATATTATGTTGCCAAGAACGAGTTATGATCCACTATACTCTTCGTGGAAAGTAGCATAATCTTGATATATTATGAGTGTTAGATTTGTGCTCAGTCACAAACTCCATTTGATGCTTACTACGACCTAGAAGACATGGTAGCTAATGTCATGCACTACCATGGCTATGCGAGATATAGTGCATGATTTTGTCTTGGAAGACATAGATTATATATATGTTATACAACTCTAAGTACTATTCAGGGACCCTGATATGAGAAAAGGCCTGAACGAGTGCTCTAGGGGTTAAAGTGCATCCACTTTTGTTATTATCATTATCACTTATTGAATTTCATAGGTTGATCATATTATTCCCTATGAATGATCATGAGATTACACAGCTTTTATTGAGTACATACGATTATGCTTGAGACAACTCATGACTATAGTAGTATGATTATTGTTATCAGACCAGATTTCTATTTGATTATCATTTGTGCTTCTTACCATTTGCTATTCATTGATTGAGTTTCATATTTCTTGACGGGCTATCATGTTTCCATTATCCTTATCTTTCTTAGATTATGCTTTTCTATATTGACTTGTACATATGGCAAAATAAAGTAAAATTGCTTACTGAGCTAAGTTAGCTCATTTAGATTTACTTTAATTATTTCAGGAACGGATGTTGAAAGCAGGCCATAGAGCCTGCTAGCTAGACATGGAAATTTTTGGATTGTAAGGGTAATATGTAGTATAGTTTTGTAGCCTCCCATGTCATTCATGTCTTAGAGATGTACTATATTTAAAGAAATTTTACAGTTTGTATTTTGAGAACCAGATATATCTACATAAAACTTTTATTTTAAGTCTTCCGCTATTTCTGTTTATGATGATATTTATTGCATGTTAGTAGCACTGATTGTGTAGCAAGTTCATCTGGTTCGACAAAAGGGTCGGGCCAGGGTTTCGATTCACTATCCGCAGAGGGTGGGTTTTGAGTCATGACATTAACTGATCAGAATAATATATGGGCTTCACAAGTTAGGAGAAAATATCTTCTTAATAACAATTTTTTAGCGTAAAGGACAAATCCACTAATTTATAAGCTTAGAAAAACATTTTGAAGGCTAGAAATATCCTTACTAGGGGGATTAACGGGTCAATTGGTAATGGGAAAAACGTTCTTTTTTGGGTTGACAAATGGGTTACTGATCGAGCTTTATGAGTATATGCCAAATCAAAGGTTGGATTCAACTGATTGCAATTTAAGAGTTAGTGATTTTATTATAGAAAGTAAGCAATGGAACATAGAGAAAGTTCTACAACTTGTAGGAGATAACTTAGCCAAGATCATTATGAAGATTCATATTCATGTGACTAATGTGGTGGGGACTAGAGACAAGTGGGTTGTTTTTCCAAAAATCAACTACGAGACTGGCAAGGGATCTGATATGTGGAGATAGAATTCAAAATCTGAATCAATAGAAATCCCATCTTGCTTGGCTATGGAAGTTACGATGTGCCCCTAAAATAAAATATTTTTTATCGTTAATTCTAAGGAATAGGCTACCTACGAAAGAATTGATTCGCAATAGGGGGATCAATGTAGATATTAATTGTGATTTATGCCAAGATAAAACAGAGACTCAAGATCATTTAAGAATATTATTCAAATTACTCTCTATTGGGTATATTTTTGAGTAACAAGTGATATCAAAGCTTATTCTTTTAAAATAAGCTAATATATACTTAATTTCTTTGTTACAATAATATAAGTCATATCACTAACATATATTTAGAAAAAAATTGACTTTCTGATCAAAATTGTAAAGACATCAACTTTTACTATTTATAAATTGGTGTGCCAAAACTATCATTAGTTTGCAAAATGTTTATTGTGCCTATATTATACAAACCTAAAATGTCTAACTTTTCTCTATTTTTTTTCAAGGAACTCCATTATCAAGGAGAGGCCCTAAGAGTTAGAAGTGATTTAGGTACAAATTTGAATCAAGTAGGAATTCACGTTCTAATCTCTTCTTCCTCATTCTCATTCTCATCTCTTTCTTGTCTATTTTCTTTTTTAAACTATATATATATACACAAAAAATGCACTTTCACATATATATAAAAATAATTTGTGTGGGTGTGGGTGTGTGTGTGTGTGTGTGTATTGCATGGTGTGTGTATGTGTGTGTGGTTGTGTGGTTGTGCTTGGAAGAATGAGAGAAAGAGGCTTTAATTTGATGTCACATGAAATGGATTCCTACATTGTACATGAACGAAGATTATGCCATTGATTACTTTAATTTGCATGACGAGTTAATTAATAAATTTTACAAATCTAAGTTGAGAATGAAAACTTTCCATCACATTGATTAAGAATAAAACTTGTTTATGCGTTTTACAAAAATAAATGATTAAAATAATTTGTTAATGGATCATTCATATAGTACCTGATTTGAATGTAGTGTTGAATCATTACTATGTAGTAAATTTGTAAAACAAAAGTTGAAATGATGAAGACTACAATTTAAAAAAACCTTCGACATAGTAAATGTTTTTAGTATACAATTTTTAAGAAATTTACTAGATAGACAACAAATAAATATTTTTAAGTCTGAATTTATACCTGACTTGGAATAATCAGTGTCAGGATTTGCAGTTGGCATATTGGTGGTTGCAAATAGCTATATAATGCTAAAGAGTTAATTAATTTTTTTTATTATTATGTACATGTAAGAATATTTACCATTGTTTTTTTGAAAAACTTGATTATGAAAGTTTGTACCATTATTTGCAGAGTGGCTGGAGTAATGAAAAATTATGTCCAATAGAAAAAAGGGCTTGAGAAGTAACTTCACCCATTGATTTCTTGATTTTCCCTACACATAAGTATTAATTGTACTTAGTGTGAATCATTGATTTAGAAATAAGTAATAGTATATATTAAAAAAACTTCTTACCTGACTTAAAACTTTTAGGTTGCATGCATGTGTTGTGAGACATGCAGTTGCATTTTTCGAGGTTTTCTTTTACATTTTTCTAGGCCACTTTTCAATTTAACATTTGTTACCTTTTCAGGCCTTACATTCGGAGGATCTAAAACTAGTGCTTTAGTATACGCATCTTCATTATAACCATGGCATCACAATAAGGTGATTCGTTACTTTCCTTTTCAATAACTCTCTTCTCATTTGAACTTGCTACATCATTTTCAACTAGCTCCAATAGTTCTACTAATTTTACTTTGGCAATCCTGGGTGCACTTTTACTCATAACTCGACAAGATGCATGCATTAGATCACTAAGACGTAGTGTCATTGATAATTTCTCATTCCTATGTGAGGGTTCCCCAAGATTGTAATCCACCAATCCTTCTTTATGCATATTTCGTCCATCTTTTAATTATGTATTGAGCTAGAATCAAGACAACAGTTTTCACATTCAATAGTCTTAGGGCACAACAACATACCAACCCTGTGAACTTAAACATTTTGCAACTATATACAACTGTACAGCTAGAAGAACTTAATTGTGCAATGTGCTCCCTTTTGCAATCCTCTTCACTTAACAAATAAGTGTGAGTTGTCTTATCAATTTCAATTTCAATATCATCCATCTTTACTCCCAAGATACTAATAAACTTGATGCTGCACGTTTTGGTCGGTAGGGGCTCCAAACTTCGTCGCTTGAGAAACACTCAAAAAGAAGGATCAGAGGGCCACTGGATTGGCTCCGACGGTAGTCGCTCCAATGCTTAAGTCAATAAACTGAATTGAAAGACTGTAATTTAAACCAAAGAATGAGCATAAAAATAAAGCGTACCTTTAGGGTTTAATTTATAGGCTGTGGCTTTCCTAAGTTGATTAGGATTTAGAGCCATAGAAGTAAAGATTTGATCATCGGAGAATAGCGGTTACCATGTTAGATACTACGCTTGAGAGATATCCGTGAATGGAAGTTTCCTTGTTGAAGACTATTTCCTTATCCTTTCCTCGGTAAGATGCTTAAGACGGTGATGAGCTTTGAACCCTGAGGGAAGCTCTGAAGGCCTTGTGCTCAGACTTGTGAGTGATAAAGGCTAAGTACCCAAGCCTGCTTTGAAAGGCTGAGTCTGCTCTGTATGGCCAAGCTTTAACTAGTCTGTCACTTTGTGGTATATCAGTTACTCCCCCCTAAGCCCTAGTTCGAACTCTACAACTAGGGCTACATGCTTCCGAAAAGCCATGTGTCCTGTTTGTCCAATTTTCAAGGCGAGTGCTGGCGCGCCATTTATTGCGCAACTTGGCGTTTGGCCTTTCAAGGCCATCATTGCCCTTAACTGTCATGGCAGTTCAGGCTCAGTGGGCCCCAATTTTTGAAAACGTATATAAAGAGGGAGAGGGGGTTTGCACGTTCTTTCCTTCACCATTTTTACTATATAGAAGCAGAAATTACGCCATTATTGAACCAGAGCATCCAGTGACTTGTGAGGAGTGCCTATTGCTTGAAGGGTATTTGCCACTTCGAAGTTTTTAATCCCTGGTTGTTCTCAAGTTTTTTCTTTTTTCTTTTTGCTTATTTTCGATTTTCTCTCTTGTTGTTCTTCCCTATTTATGCTTTCTTTTCATTTTACAATCTCTTGCTAATGTCGGCTTCTACTGCATCTTCTGGTGTTGGAGGCGGCACAGGAAGTTCTTCAGAAACTTCTGCATTATCCCACTCCCAAACTATGGGTGGCAGTCCTTCCGATAATGCCGAAAATAAGTCGGTGGGATCCCTCTCTAGTTCGGAGGTTAGGATCATAGACGCCTTCATAGAACCTAGGAATAAGAAGGGGGAAACTCCGGGAAAACCCCCTTAGAAGGAGGATGGGTAGAATGCCATCACTCAGGGAATGATTGATGAACTGAGGGAGAGGTGTAACTTCCCCTCAAATGTCACCTGTAGAGTACCGAGTCAATTAGATCACCCTTTCGACATCTAGAAGGGGGAAATCTATGTCTATCTTGCTTGGTTTGAGGTGGGACTGAGGCTTCCTCTTCCCGATCTAGTTAAGCGATTCTTTGTTTGGTTTAACCTCTGCCCTGCCAATCTTAGCCTTAACTAGTTGGAGGCATCTGTTAGGGTTCATAACTTTAGGTTATCCTAACGATGTTGAGGTAACGATAGAGCTGATCCGTAGTAAGATGGATCTCAAGTACATGAGGTTGGAGGGCCTCTTCTACATGTCATTTGACAGGGGGTTCAGACCCCTTTCTTTTATGCTGACCTCCAACAAAACCTAGAAGGAATGGTACTTCTTCATGGGAGGTGGATGGGAGACGGAGGACTTCCAAAGCCAGACCTCGACATTCCTCCCGAAGTACGGGGTTTAAGGGTGAGGCCTCCTTTCCTTGTGACAATTTTACTTCTATTTGTGATTTTACTTTTGAATTTTAACCACTGTTATTATGTCTTCTGTACAGACAATAGTGCTTGGAAGAGGTCAATTTTCACAGTTGATCTTTAGGACAAGTACCGCAGGCTCCTCTAGACCAGGAATAGGGATTTTCGGGTCATTCTTACCCTAGAGAATTCGATGGCACCTGATTAGAACAAGGACTAGGCAGAGAGCTCTCAAGTTAAGGACCAAGCAGAGAGCTTCTAGGACAAGGGCCGAGCAGAGGGTCTGAAGAAAACCTTAATAGGCAGATGGGCTCTTGTGAAGAGGAAAGGTTGGGGGGCCTTCTTCTCCCTCTATTCCTCCTCAAGCTAAGAAGAGGAAGCCCCCAACTGACCCCTCTACCTCTACGTCACCCAGAAAGGGAATTGTTCATTATAGAGCCTATCCCTAGGCTTACTCCAGCCCCAGCCCCAGCCCCTAAAGTCCAGAAGAAAGGGAAGGTGAGGATGGTAGTCGACCTCTCCATGTTGTCTGATGGTTATAAGGCCACAATGCAGGCCATTGATAGATTTTAGGATGAAGCTCCCTAGAGGCAGCAGGGGCAGAACACTCAGCAGGCCATCACTAAGGTGATGAGCTTCTAGATGAAGGTAACCACTGAGCTGTCTTTCTTTGTGCTTTATTTCATTTCTTATTCTGACCTGCCTGTTTATTGATCTGCAGACCATGCACGGCCTAGTTGCCCTAATGGAGTCTGCCTTGGATCCATTGGTCATGGAAAAGCTTCAAGATGAGCTGGATGAGGCCAGACTCTAGCTTGGGATAGCCCAATCGAATGCCACGACTGCAGAGGATAGGATTAGGGAGGTGAATAACTCTCTCTCTCTCTCTATCATGGAGTCAGGAAAGGGATTCACTTAGTCGTCAAGTAGATGAGCTGAAGAAGGAGAATAATGAGCTTCAGGCCTCTGTTTCTCAGAAGATCAAAGAGACCGAGGCTGGGATTGAAGCAGCAATGAAAGCTGAGTTCGAGGGGATGGGTGAGGAGCTCATGCAACATGGCTATGACAACTTCAAGTCCAAGCTCCTTGCCAAGTTCCTAGGTTTCGACTTATCAGCCGTTAAAGATGATGATGATGATGATCCAGCCATCCCTTTAGTTTAGGAGATGAACTTTTGTATTCCTTTTCTTTCTCCCGAACTAATGTACTTGAACATTTTGTCAATGCAATTAACTTTCTTCAGAACTTGTATGTTTTTGCCCTTTTGAATTACAATACTTGTAAATTCTGAAGATTGTTATGAGTGTTGAGTAGATTTAGCACTGTCAAGAGCCACTGCTGCTCTATATTCTAAGCTGAGGCTTCAGCCCTTTAAGCTTGTAATTAGTGTAAGGAGAGGTGTCCACGAGCTGAGTGCATTGTAGACCTAGCCTTTTAAATGATTATGATCAGAAGCTGTCTCCTGAGCAGAGCAACTGAATAACTTGAGCAGTAGGATTTGTGAAGATTACGATATGTGGGATGACTTATGATAACCAACTGTTCATAATAAGAATTTGTGTCCACCAGGACTTAACTGTTGATCCGCGAGGCTTGTGATGATAATTGAGCTGAACTTTCATGAGCAAGGTCTGTCCACCAGGACTAATAATAAAAGAGTAAGAAGACTTACAATAATTGAATTGACCAAAACCTTTGCTCATCAAAAGAGTAAATAATATATCTCCCAAGATCAAATCTTTTTTAGATTAGGCCTGAACAGGAAGCTTCGTAATAACTGAACCAGAATTGGTAGTAACTGATCTGTATCACTTGCACAAGCTGCAAAGTTTTTTAGGGGTCTACTCTTTACGATATACCAGACCTAGGGGGTCTTGTTTATTGAGATGGACTAGACCTGAAGGACTTGTAGTGGATACAAGGCTTCATGGGTTAATACGCTGGACCAGACCTGGGGGTCTGTGTATTTAGAGGACCAGGCCTGAAGGACTTGTAATGGATACAAGGCTTCAGGGGTCAATACACTGGACCAGACCTAGGGGACTGTGCATTTAGAGGACCAGGCTTGAAGGACTTGTAATGGATACAAGGCTTCAAGGGTCAATACACTAGACCAGACCGGGGGGTCTTTGCATTTAGAGGACCAGGCCTGAAGGACTTGTAATGGATATAAGGCTTCAAGGGTCATTACGCTGGACCAGACCTGGGGGTCTGTGCATTTAGAGGACCAGACCTGAAGGACTTGTAATAGGATACAAGGCTTCAAGAGTCAATACGCTGGACCAGACTTGGGGGTCTGTGCATTTAGAGGACCAGACGCTGATATGTTGCCCCAACATTCTTTAGGCCGAACGACATCACTCTATAGCAATAAAGACCTCGCTCGGTTATGAATGTTGTCTTTTCTTGGTCTGGAGGGTACAATTGGATTGGGTTATATCCAGAGTAGGCATCCATGAAGCTCATGAGTTTATGTCTAGCAGTAGCATCAACGAACTGATCTATCCTTGCCAGTGGAAAATTGTATTTTGGGCAGGCCTTGTTGAGGTCTGTATATTCAACACAAACTCTCCACTTTCCATTTCTCTTTTTGACCAGAACGGTATTAGCAAGCCATTCTGGATAGAATATGATGCTCAACACAAACTCTCGTATCATCTTGGCTACTAGCAGCCTCTAGACTTCCTCATTAATGATATGATGCCACTCTGGAGCAAGTGGCCTTTTTTTTATCTTACTGGGGGGTGATCAGGATTTATCATCAGCTTGTGAGTGATGAGGTTTGGATCTATGCCCTCCATATCCTTCGTTTCCCAGGCAAACATTGAGAGGTTGTTTTTTAATAATTTTACCGACTCTTCTTGCTCGGCAGGTGTCAGGTCTGGACCAATCTGTAAGTAGTGCCCTTATTTTTCTGAGCTGATTAGTACTTTGATGGGGTCTCCTACAGGCTTGGCCCTGCTATCCCTTCCCTTAGGGCTTAGAGGCTCATCAATGCTGGAAGGGCAATCTTCTGTCTCGTGATGGTGGGTGAGGTTTGGATCCCTACCTTCACGAGCGTGCAGTAATTGCTATTTGGGGGCCCTCTCCTTGAGTGCAAGAGCATGACACTCTTGAGAGGTCGGTTGACATCCTCTGATGCAGTAAATAGCATGATTATGGACGTACTTCAAGCATTGGTGGAAGGTCGAAGTGACTGCTCCCATTTGGTGTAGCCAAGGTCTCTCAATTATGACATTGTAAGGGGACTTGGCATTCAAAACCATGTATTCTGACATCGTCGTCTTGTGTTCATCTCCCTTTCTTGCCGTGGTTGGGAGGTCAATCCTCCCTAATGGGGTACTGAGGTTCCCATCAAATCCTGCCATGATAGCAATGGTGGGCTTGATGTCATTGGGATTGAGTTTCATTTGTTTGAGTGGTTCGTAGAACAACACGTTCGTGGAACTCCCCGTGTCCACTAAGACTCTTCGGATCTCAAAGTTGGCAATTTTGAGGGAGATAACGAGGGTATCGCTGTGTGGACAGTGTACACCTGCAAGATCCTGATCTGAGAACTGGATTTCAGGTACTGGCCTCAATTTTTTCTCGACATTGGAAATCTGTTAGATACTGGGAGTAATTTTGGCTTTCCGAGCATACCGTTTTCTTGCTCGGTTGGACGTCTCTGTTGCCTGGGTATCTGTATGAAGGACGAAGATAACCTAAGTGTTCTGTTGCTGAGGCCCATTCTATCCTTCCCTTTGCTCCGGCCTTTGGTCAGGCCTTCTCTGCTGGGGTCTGTCGTTGTGGGGGTTCTACCTCCCGTCCTACCTGACAAACTCTCATAGTCGTCCTCTCCTTATGAGCTGCTCGATTTCATGCTTAAGTGTTTTGCATGAGTCGGTTGCGTGCCCATGGTCTTTGTGAAAGTCACAATACTTGCTTTGGTCCCGATAGATGGGATCACCTCTTAGCAGCTCTAGTCATCTCAGGTTTTCTCGTGATCGGACTTGCCGAAGTATATGAGTCAGGGAGGCATTCAAAGGAGTGAAGGTAGTGAGTCCCCTTGGGGCAATGCTATTTGGAGTTCTAGAAGCTGTTCTTCGGTCTGGGCTTTTGACCCTCTTCCTAATTGTACTAGAGTCCTTATGTTCATCCTGCTGAACTTGTTCTTTAGTCTTTTGAACTGGACTCTTTGCTTCCTCCGGATTTATGTATTTCCTAGCCCGATCCATGAGGGCTGCCATGTCTGCAGGAGGGCTCTTTGTCAAAGAGTCCTTGAAGCCTCCTTATGCGAGTCTAGAGGTCATAACAGTTATTAAGAAGCTTGGGCTACAGTCTGTAATTTCTGGAAGCTCGGCATTAAAGCATGCAATGTAACCTCGTAGGGGTTCCTTTTTAGACTGTTTCACTTTAAGAAGGAATTCTGGGCTCTTCCTCAACCTCCTGCTAGTCATGAACCTGTCTAGAAAGAGCTTACCGAGCTCATAAAAGCTAGTGACCGAGCTCGGTGGGAGGTGGTGGAACCACTTTAGAGCTGTGCCTTTGAGGTTGGTAATGAACGTATGGCACATGAAGGCGTCGGAAGCCCCGTGTAGTGCCATGGTGCGCTGGTAATGAGAAAGATGATCCCCTGGGTCCCTAGTCCCATCATAAGGGGTAAACTTTGGGACGACGAATTTCCTCGGTGTCACGACCCGAAACCCACCCTAAGCGGATCACCGGATCGCGATCGCCGCCCCGAGACCCGAGGGCCCCGAGACAAGGCTCGCATATGCAACGGTATCGAATAGACGTGCGACATGCGTATTGCGGAAGCGTGAAAAACTTTTTCTTTTCTTTTCTTATTTAAATTTACGCACATCCGTCCGATACTGTCGCTCCATACATAGCATACATGGTTACACATTCAGAGTATAACTAAAACTTAAAAACTTATAACATTAATACAATACATATTCAGTTGCCCTGAGGGCTTAATACATATCCTTACATTATCTACTAATACAAAATGTACTACTAGAGTTCATAGGTTCCTCAAGAGAACTTCTTAAACATATCTTCCCAAAATCAGTAGAATCATCATCAACGTCCTCAAGTCAAGACTGCTGCTAATTACCTGAAAGGGGGGTCCGAACAAAGTCCGGGTAAGCTAATCTAAGCTTGTGAGCAATTCCAGCATTCGTCATGGGGTTTTCAATTAGCAGTGGTTTAGTACATAAGAGTTTGTAAAATAATCACCGCCAATTGTTCGTATACTTTGAATACAGAATATATGTATTCCCTAAATCATGTAGCTTTGAAACATTAAAAGTATTCAAGCTAAACTCATACTTTGTCAATAGAGTATATAACTCAAAACATATTGCATTTCGTAAAACAATAGCTTTGAAACATTTAAAGTATTCAAGCTATACTTATACATGTGAACTTTTAAAACATATTTCATATCATGTATTTCTTAAATAGAGTATATAAAACTCAACATATGCATATTGAAAATGAGAGTAAAAACTTGCTTCCATTTTCAAACCATTTATCATCTTATCACTTCCATTAGTGGAATCCGTTTCGAACCGGAGTCCCATATTACTTATCTATGGAGATATCTCATTTGCCTGGGGGATTAGATCCTGCTACCGGGCATTTCACATGACAGGTCAATGAGTTACAATAAGAACCCAAAATACTGACTATGTGGGTTTTTGACAGGTCAATGGGATCCGAAGAAACCCAAAATACTGCCTGTGTGCTTATGCACCATTATCTTATAAACATTTTTCATGTGACTTGTCTCATAGATACTTTTCATAAATTCGTAAATAACATTCGTATACTTGAAATAAGCAAATTCAGAATATTTAACAATAATTTCATTTTAACTAGACATGCTAAAAAGTATTTGAAGGAAAAACTGTTGCAGAAACCAATCACTAAGCATGTCACAATGAATTTCTAAAATAGAACAATTAAAAACTGAATCATGTAAATACTGAATTTGAAACTTCAAATACTTCATATCTTATACTTAAAACCCTTTTTAAATCATGGAGTCAAATTTCCAATTCAAACACAGGGTTACTCACCTTGATTCTTTAGGGTTAGTGCTAATAACGCGCTTTCCCACTTTCCTGGTAGTTCCTAAGAACAATTCATAAACATCTCATCAACTTCATATTCATCGTAATATCATTTCGATATTCCTTAACTTATGCTTAAATCGTATTTGATCCTACAATGATTTCATAAATTCATATGTACTTAACGTAACTCGTATTCTTAACCTATGACACAATTTAATGTGTTAGAAATTGAATCTACTTCAATTTATACTCTTCTGGGAGTTCCATTAACTTTAATTTAAAGTTATTTATTTGACGTGTTTACGTGTCGTGTCTCTTCGTATTTCGTTTCTTGTACTTGCCTTAGTAATAGTACTTTGGCATCATTTCAATTCATAGTCATCTAACAGATGCTATTCATCAAATTTTATGTCTTTTTATTTTAGACATTTCTTTAGGTCGAATAGACTCTACCATTGAGTCCGGAGTGTCCAAGAAAGTCGGTTTAGGCTTTCGTAACATTTAATTCGGACTGTTATATGTAAAAGGGCAAAATAGTCATTTACCGTTTTACGCGTCATATTTTTCTGTACTTCGTTTCGTAATTTGGACTCCATTTTTGAGTCCGGGATGTCAAAGAAAGTTAATTTAGACCTTCTCTGATTTCATTTTGGCTTTAGGGGTACCAGGGGTATTTTGGTCATTTTACCCCTTTACGTGTCTTTTATTTTTCGGGACCCCGTCTCATGTCGTGGACCTCACCATTGGACTTAGAAGGTCCAAGATAGTAAGAATACACTAATAACTTGTTAATTTTTGGTCAAGGGGTATTTTGGTCATTTACCCCTTACGTGTATTTATTTTTCGGGCTCCGTCTCGTAAAACGGACCCTACCATTGATCTCAGAATGTCCAAAATAGTAAAAATACACTATTCATATGCTTAATTTGGACTTCGTTTACTCTATTTATGACCCAAGGGTAAAATAGTCATTTTACTTTATTTATTAAATAATTAAATTAATTATTTAATTATTTAATTATTTTTCCAGGGGTCTAAATGTATAAAAACTTCATAATCTGGGCAACAGTAGAATTCTTTTAAACAGTTGGGGCCAATCCGCAATTATAGAAAGTATTGGTTTTATTTTATTTTATATAATTTGAAAACCAAAGGGTTTGGTTTAATTTTAAGTGAACCGTCCGGTCTGGTTGAAAACCAACCGGTTTAGCCGGTCTGCTTACATGTGGCTGACGTCATCATGACGTCAGCCCTAATCTCATTTAAATTAACCGACAGTCAAAACGACGTCGTTGGATTTAATCGGTGGCAAGCCCAGAGGCTGCCACCTGTCCGAGTCAACTCAGCCCCATTTTAAAAACGAGTTGACTCGTCTTCATCTTCCCCACTCCACCGACTGAGAAACCCTAGTTTCAGTCTCCCTTTTTCTTCTATTTCGTGCATTTATACACTGCCATTCACTACTGTTTTGGTCCCAATTAAATCCCTAGACACAAACGAGTATATTGGCATTCATTTTGAGCTTAAAACTAATTTGTATGTTCGGTTTTAAGGCTTGATAATCCGAACCTGTAAGCTGCTCGTAAATGCTCATTTCTGAGCTAAAACCCTTGGGGTTTGATTCTTTGTGTTCCTTTTCTCATGGAGTTTCATTTCCCATTTAGAAAAATGGGTTTAAACGTCAGTTTGAGAGGTTGGGACTTTGGACCCGCACCTGCAACTCCATTTTTGGAAGGCTCTTGTTGGGATTTTTGATCGCGGCTAGGGTTTTTCATGACCCTCATGACTTCTTCTTGAAGCCTTAACATATCATTTCGGGTTTAATTGCCATGGGTTCAGACCTGCTTCAAGCAAGGTCCTCCCATGGCGGTTCTTCATGGGTTTCATGCTTTGAGTCATTTTAAAGCTTATATTTCATGCTTAACACACTTATAAATATATATCTAGCATTATATAATCATAATTAACTTAAAAACAATTCATAATCATGCTTAGTTCTAGAGAGAGAATTTGATAGTTTTTCAAAACTCTCACCTTTGTTGCTGTTTTTTTCTCCTTCCTTACTTCTGATTCTTCCTCTATTCTCCTTCTCTGCTTCCTTAAGGTTCAAACATACAAGATATGTATTGGCTTTTCTTTTAAAGAGAAGAAACCGACCTCTCTCTCTCCTCACTTTCTCTCTCTATCTCTACACGTTTGTAGCCCTCATTCTTGACCTTATCATCCCATCTTACACTCCATAATTTCTACTTTTTCATCTTTGGCAACTTACATTAAATGGCCCCTTGATATTTTGTATATTGTATATTATATATATATATATATATATATATATATGTCACACACACATCAACACATGGAGACACACACACACACAGCTCAACCGACACACACACACCTTGTGCACTGTTCATACTTTACACATGTATATCTATATATATGTATATAAATATATATGAACAATTAATTATATATAAATACATATATAATGTATCTATGTACATACATGCATACATAATTATACATATACATGCCTTCATGAATTGTATATGAAATAATTATTTTAACTATTTATATATACATACTTATACATGGACATGTGTATATATATACTTTTATATACTTTATATCATACACACAATACACCACAAAGTGTGTGTTTGTGTATTCAAATTTATTTAATCATAATTACAGTTAATAATTTCATATAAATAAATAATTAATTATTTAATTAATTATTTCCTTTGGTGTAAATATTTTTACACAAATTTCCTTTAATCTCGAAATACGTGCCATATGACCCGGTATCCCGGGTCGGGATATTACACTCGGCCTCTCCTCAGCCATGATAGCTAGGGTGAACGGTATGGCAAGCCTTCCAAGCAGCCAGGCTAACTTGTCCTGCTCTGGGGGGATTTGGATACCCCTCATCACAATAGTGCGGTCCATGGAGTCCGCCATTTCTTCAACTCTTCGTGGGTCCCTGGGCAGGACTTCTTGTGAGTCTTGCCTTGTAGTTTCGGCTCCTACTTGAATGGGATGGGCATGTCCCATGGCTGGGGGAGGATTTTAGTGCTTTTGAGCTGGAGGAACTGGAGCAGCTTGAGGTTGAGACTCTTGCGGCGCTGGATTTGTTCCTGAAGCCCTTAGGGTTCGAGCCCTAGTTGTACTTTTATAGTGGATATCTGGGATAAAAGTTGGTATCCCCCTGCCTGCAGCCGCTGATGGCTGCGGGTCTCTGTAAATATAGGCAGCACCTTGGGGGTACCCCGGTTGACTATTGGGAATTTCTTCATGAAATCCTCCACCTATGGTGGCCGTAGGAGGTTGTGTCCTTTGATCAGCCGTGTTGACGGACGGATTCATAGGGTTGGTTCCGAGGTTCTGGGTGAGTACTGCCAGACTTTTAAACATGGCAAGTAACTGTTCTTGTATCAACTCATTTTGTCGTTCGACTGAGTCAAGCTCTTGCAGCATGGGATCAGTTTATTTGTCCCCTTCCTCGTTCGGTAGGAGGCCGGGGTTGAGAGTTTTGAGGATTTTGAGCATTCTTTCTCAGGTGGAGATTAGGAGCCATGATCTTCCGGTGAGAAGCAGGATAAGCTTGTTCATAAGTAAAGCACTTTGGCAGAAAGAATGATTGTCGTGTTCCCACAGACGACGCCAAACGGATGCTACACCTTTTTGTTTATAGGGGCTCCGAACTCCATTGCCTGAAAAACACTCAAAAAGAATTATCAGAGGGCTATCGGATTGGCTCCGGCGGTAGCCGTTCCGATGCTTAAGTCAATAAACTCAATTGAAAGATTGTAATGTAAACCAAAGAATGAGCATAAAAATAAAGCGTACCTTTAGGGTTTAATTTATAGGTTGTGGCTTTCCTAAGTTGATTAGGATTTGGAGCCATAGAAGTAGGGATTTGATCATCGGAGAATAGTAGTTACCATGTTGGATACTGCGTTTGAGAGATATTCGTGAATGGAAATTTCCTTGTTGAATACTGTTTCCTAATCCTTTGCTCGGTAGGATGCTTAAGGCGGTGATGAGCTCTGAACCCTGAGGGAAACACTGAAGGCCTTGTGCTTAGACTTGTGAGTGACGAAGGCTAAGTACCCATGCCTGCTCTGAATGGCTGAATCTGCTCTCTATGGTCGGGTTTTAACTAGTCTGTAATCACACGTGTCACATGGGGACTGGTTTGTCACTTTGTGGTATATTAAAACTCATTTTCAAATAAATTATATATTTTAACTGTATCATTTGCATGGTTTAAAATCCCACTTCTTACCACTTTTGATGGTGCACCTTGATTACAATGGAAGTCTTTATTCGATTCTTTTGAATGCATTTATTGTGTTGTTTCCTCATTTGACGTATAAATTCAGTGAGATTCATAGTTTTAGTTAACATTTCATGAAAAAAATATATGTGTACTATCACCTAATTGATTGGATCTCATCCTAGCTAAAAAGGTATCTAAATTAAAGACTAAGCACCATTTTCCCCGAAGTCATACAATGTCTTAAGCCGTTTGTTATCTGCAATATTAAATTTATCAACTATCTCATTCCAAGTGGTCTCAAATTCAACTACAGTTTGACATTCATGAAAACACTTATCAAAGAGTCTTTTAAACTCTAGATTTACATTAAAAAAAATGAGAGATATGTTGGGTAACATTTTTTGAGATATACCATAAGCATAGATGATGGCTTGACCTGATAAACACATTCTCAAAAGTATTTTCAATTCCTGATAGTGATTTGTAAAAATGGTTTCTAGTTGTTTATCCCCCATTGATTCCAAAAATGTTTCAAACAACCATATGAATGAGGCAGTGGCCTTGTCCGATGAAAAGGCATAAACAAAAATTACATTATTCCAATCATTGTTAAACCCAACAAATGGAGCACTTATCATATTATACCTATTAGCTCGAAATGTTGTATCAAAGACTATAGCATCCCCAAAATAATCATAGTCCAACTTCGAATTGCATCTCTCCAAAAAAAAAAAAATTGTTCATTCGATTTTCTTAATCCACCTGCACAAAGAAAAAAAAATTGGATCTTCAGCTTGCTTATGTTTAAAATGATTTATAACAATTTTTTCATCCACTGCTTTAATCAAATTTAACCTTTGGGCTTACAAATAATTGTGCCAATCTCTTTTAGTGAACCTAACATTCTCAACTCCATCAACTATCTTTGTTAAAAATGAATATGTCTTCATTTCTTTTATCCCTAAATTAACAATTAAACTTATAACACCCTTATGAACATCTAACATTCTTCTATTTGTTTTAGGAAGTTGTTTTTATTATACTTTAGAAAGTTCATGATTGTGATCCGAATTGAAATGTGTAATTTTCCAAACAACATATGATATTGCACTTTTCTAGTCTGAAGACTTCTCCTCTCGAACTACCTATCGAAGAACTCGAGATCAGAGGGTTACTAGGAAGGCTCTGGTGGTAGCTACTCCAATGATAAAGTCAGTAGAGAAATAAAGACAATAATTCAAGAGAAGAATTGTACATGAATTGAAAGTGTACCTTATAACCTTATTTATAGGTTGTAGATCTCCTAAGTTGAGTAGGTTTAAGAGCCATAAAAGTAAGGATTTAAAGATATCTGTAGATAGTAGTGACCATATTAGATTATATTTCCCTTCACTGAGGTCGGTAGCCTATGGAAGGTGATAATCAGTCTGGAACCCCTTACCTCTGAAGTATTTGTACCTAGTAGGTCCAATGAACTAACAACCTCATGATCTGTGTACCGAAGAGATCCTTGTGGACACGTGCGTATTGGAAGCTATAGCGAAATTATGGAATATCAACTACTCTCTCTCCCCCCCCCTCCGAGCCTTATTTCTGTGAAACTTATCTAGAGCCGAGGTTAAGGTTTTTGAGGCGTTTAGGCGTGTGCTGGTTATAAATATGTTATTCCGCATTCCGAGGAGACAACCGTTGATGTGATATTTATTACGTCAATTGTCGTTCGGGGAAATAAAGCCATCATTGGTCCAATTGCTGCGCTTGTTCAGAGGTGGTGCCCCAACATAGGTTTCAGTTGGGGCTCTATAAAAGGGAGGGTAACACATCACCTTACCTCCTTTTAACATTTAAAATTTTGGTTTGAAACATACAACACCAAAAGTGATTTCTGATGTGCTAGAGAACTTCACTGATCAAGATTTTAGTCAGGTTTGGTTCTAAGTGTACTCCTTATATTTTTTTTCTTCTGTTCTTCTACTCTTTTTTCCCAAGAAATGTTGGCCCTTGATGCTCAGTCGGGTACTGGCCATGAGAGTGTAGAACCATTGGAGGTTGATGATCGAGTAGAGCTACATCTAGTATTTAGCACTCCATTGGAGAATTTAGAAAATATACATGCTGGTAGTCTAGCTTCCAGTTATGGAGTTAAAATAGTTAAGGCCCATTTAGATCCTAAGAACAGAGGTGTGGAGACCTCGGGTAAAACTTGTAAGAGGGGAAGAGGGTGAGAGTGTTATCACTCAAAGCATGATAGATGCTCTGAAGGTCAACTTTGACTTTCCTGACAATGTGTCCTGTAGGGAACCCGAACCTATAGACCGCCCTTCTGATGTCTAGTATGGTGAAATCTGTGCTTATCTTGAATAGTTCAAGATTGGAGTTCGTTTTCCTTTCACCGTACCATTAGGGAGTTTTTTAGATGGTTTAACATGTGCCCGGCTAATCTGAATAATAATAGTTTGAGGTAATTGCTTGGCTTTATAGTGTTAGGCCATTTAAATAATGTTGAGATAAATATCCCTTTGATCAGAAATAATATGGACATGAAATACTTGAGGTCGGAAAGCATGTTTTACATGTCTTTTAACAAGGGGTTCAAACCCCTCTCCTCTATACCCACTTCCAATAAGACCTAGAATAAGTGGTACTTCTACGTGAAATGAGGCTAGGAGTTCGAGGATTTTGAGAATCGGGCCACAAGCTTCCCATGAAGAACTGGTGTTAAGGGTGAGCCAACTTTCCCTTCATAGCTTGCATTTTAAAATTTATCTGTCTTTGGACCTGACATATTTTTGTTTTGTATATTGTGTAGACAAAAAAGGTTGAAAGAGCTCAATCTTTACTCATGACCTTCAAGAAAAGTACAGGCGGCTTCTTCGGACTAACAACTGCTCCCACGAGGCAATCCTAACACTAAAGAACCTAATGGATGCAACACTGAAGGACAAGAGCCAAGGTCTCAAGAAAATGCTCTTCTCTAGATGGATATTAGGGAAGAAAAAGAAGATTGGGAAGACTTCATCCCCTGCCAAACCCCCATCTCTAGAGAAGAGAAGGAGATTCATTTCTGACTCTCCCGAGCGGACTGTCTCAGAAAAGCTAGCCCGTTCGCTAGTTTAAAAGGCCCTCCTTCTTTCGGCCCCTCTAGTACTGAAATAGAAGAGGGGGAAAAGAAAGACGAATGCCGCCCCTCTAGCGCTTGAGGATTCTGGCCCAAATGCCGTGAAGAAGGCTTATTAAGATTCTGGTGTGAGAGGTTCTAACAAGTACACTGGGTTGAAGCCCAAAAAGATGGCCAATGATCACATGGCTATCTATATGAGGGTAAGCTCTTTTTTAGTTATTTTTAATTTTTCTGTACTCTGTATACCTTTAAAGTTGACCCTGTTTGTTTTGTTCAGTCCATTCATGGCTTTGCAGCCATTCATGGTTTTGCAGCCATCATGGACTGCCTTGAGGATACCGAACAAATCAACACCTTCCAATTTGAGCTTGATGAAACCAAGATTCAGCTGGGGACTACTAGGTCAACGGTGGCTACTGTCGAGGAGAAGTTGAAAGAAGCTACCAATGCTTACTCCATTTTGGAGTCTAGAAGAGACGTAGTGGTCGCTGAACTGAAGGATCTCAAAAAGGAGTTTACAAACTTCGAGGCTACCGCTGCAAAAAAACTTCAGGCCAATGTTGAAACTACCAAGGTTCAGACCGAGACTGACTTGAAGGCTGAAGTCCAAGAGTTAGGAGGCGAGCTTAATGAATATAGGTACCGAACCTTCAAGAATAAATTTCAGAAGATGTATCCTGCTCTGGACCTGACTAGGGTGAATGATATTCTGGTCTCCCAGGTTTAGATAGATGCTTTGGATGTTGACGATAAAGAAAAGGTGGCTCCCGTTCCTCTTAAAGCTGAACTTTCAAAGACCATGGAGCCTTCAAATGAGTAGCTTTATAGGATTCCTTATAAATGTTTTTTTGTGACTTTGTAATCTTCCCTCTTTTAGGATTTTAATATATGAAATCTTGATCATTTCAAAACTTGTGTCCAATTTGGTTGATCTCTTTGAGTTATTTTTAACTTGAGATAATACCTCCACTATTCGGACTGATAGAAAAATATAAGTTCTTAAGAGTTCCAGAATACTCATAAGGTATTCCAGAGGTCTGAGTAATGGAAAATACATACCTATAGCACTTGTAAAAAATACAAGGCTTTTAAGGGTCTTGTACCAATGCTGCAATGATAGGTATACAGACCTATAACATTTGTAATAGATAAAAGGATTTTAGGGGTCTGTACATAAGTAAAATAGACCAAACCCCTAACACTTGTAATGAATACAAAGTTTTTAGGGGTGTTTGTACATAAGTAAAATGGACCAAGCCTATAACACTTATAATGAATACAAGGTTTTGGGAGTCTGTACATAAGTAAAATAGATCAGACCTATAACACTTGTAATGAATAAAAGATTTTTAGGGGTTTGTACATAAGTAAAATGAACTAGACTTGTAACATTTGTAATGAATGCAAGGTTTTTAGTGTTTTGTGCATCGGTGGAAAAACATTGAAATGAATTGAAAATTTTAAATTAATTATTTACTGATAATACTTGCGTAGATGCTCAATGTTCCAGGTCCTAGGTACAGATCTCCCAACCAAATCCTCTAACCAATAAGTGGTAAGTCTAATAATCTTGGTTACTTTGTAGGGCCCTTCCCAAATAGGGGAAAGTTCCCCCATGGTGCGATCTTTAATGTTCGGTAACACTTTCCTTAAAAAAATGTCTCCAAGTTGAAAGTAATAGGTTTTAAACCTTTGTTGAAGTAATTGGACATCCTTTATTGGTAGGCTTCAGTTCTGATTCGTGCTTGCTCATGCTTCTCTTCCAAAAGATCTATATTTTATAATAGTTTTTAGTTGTTGGTTTCTTGGTCAAAGAGGTTTGTTTTAAAGGTCGGCATACTGATCTCAACAAGAATGATTACCCCAGTGTCATAAGCAAGTGAAAATGGTTTCTCTGGAGTTAGAGTTCTCCTAATAGTTTGATAGGCCTAGAAAACCCCAAGGAGATTTTCAGCCCATTTTCCCTTGGCTTCTTCTAACTTCCTCTTTATGGCCTCTAAGATAGTACGATTGGTGACCTCAGCTTGCCCATTAGCCTAAGGATGTTCTGGAAAGGAGAAGTAATGTGGAGATATTTACAGAATTTCCCAAACACTTTTCTTATGAACTGTGTTCCATTGTTTGAAATAATAACCCTAGGTATGCTGAACCTGCATACAATGTTCTTCCAAGTGAAGTTCTTCACCTTCACCTCTATGGTGTTAGTTAAGGGTTTTGCTTCTACCCATTTAATTGGAGAAGCAGTCAATGGCAACTAATAGGAATATTTTGTTCTGAGGGGCTTTTGGCAATGGCCCCACGATGTCCCTTCCCCACTGGCAAAGGGCCACGGACTAGCGATAGGGATGAGCTCATGCTGAGGTTAATGTTGATAAAAAGCAAAACGCTGGCATTTGTCACACTTTCGAACATATTCTTTAGTTTGTTTTAGCATGCTGGGCAGTAATAGCCCTGAGTCAGTGCTCGGTGAGCTATGGTTTTTCTGCCATTATGGTTGCCACATATTCCCTCCTATATTTCAACTAGAACATAATGTACCTCTTTTGGAGCCAATCACAATAGGAGGGGCTGTGTGTAAGACATTCGGTAAAGTTTTTCTTTAAGGATTAAATACCAAGGTACCCTGATTCGAACCCTTCTGGCCTGGTTTTTGTCATCTGGAAGTGATCATTCCGATAGGAATTTGATAATGGGAGTCATCCAATTCAGAGATTATTTTAAAATCGCAAGAGCTTGCGATGCTTCAATACTAGATTTTGACTAATAGGACATTTTCACCATAAACTCTCTTTCTGGCCTAAGATGGGAGGCCATATTTGCTAGTGCATCTACCTTAGAATTTTGATTTCTTTTAATCTTCTAAATAGTGAATTTGTGGAACGATTTATTTGGTGATTCCAACAGCTTTGAATACCTAATCATTCTATTATCTTTGATAGAATATTCTCCCAAGACTTGACTAATTATAAGCTGAGAGTTTGAAAATGCGTTAAGGTTTAGAGCTTTACAATCCAAAGCTAGCTTCAATCCGAGGATAAGTGCTTTATACTCAGTTTCATTGTTAGAGGCTCTGAATCCCAGGCTAACGGCCCTTTCAGTTATGATCCCATCAAGGGACTGAAGTATTATACATACTCTAGAGCCCTTATCCATAGAAGAACCATCAGTGTAAAGTAGTCATGCCGAAGTGTCTATAGTGGTTTGAGCTTTTGAGTGTTGTGTTCCAGTGAATTCAGTTATAAAATCTGCTAATACATGAGCTTTGATAGCAATTCGTGGAATATAAGATATGCCAAACTCTCTTAACTCCACTGACCACTGAACCAATCGTCTAGAAGCTTCAAGTTTGTGAAGGATCGATTTCAGAGGATAGGATGTGGGGATCACGATGGGATGAGCTTGAAAGTATGGCCCGAGCATCCGAGCAGACATTACCAAGGCTAAAGCTTGTTTCTCAATTTCAGAATATCTTGTTTTGGTGTCAATGAGTGTTTTACTAACATAAAAAACAAGCCTCTGAACTCCTTTATCTTTCCTTATTAATGTAGAGATGACCGTACTTTTTGATATGGTTAAATACAAAAGCAATTTTTCTCCTAACACAAATTTTGAAAGAAGGTCAAAGGAGGCTAAGTACTCCTTGAGTTGTTGGAAGGCTTATTCATATTCAAATGTCCATTATAGGGCCTTACTTCCCCTCAAAGCTTTAAAGAACGGAAAGCACCGATCCGTGGATTTAGAGATTAACTTATTCAGTGATGTTATCCTACCATTTAGCCCTTAAATATCTTTCTTAGTTTTGGGTGTTTCTAAATTGATCAGAGCCTTAATCTTGGTAGGATCTGTTTCAATTCTTATTTGGGAAACCAAGAAACCCGAGAATTTTCCCTCTGTAATCCCAAAGGTACACTTTAATGGGTTAAGTTTCAGTTTGTATTCCTCCAGGATGTCGAATGTTTGGGATAAGTGTTGGATGTGGTTAGCCTTTTAAACACTTTTGATGAGCATATCGTTGATGTAAACTTCAATTGTATCTCCGATCTAGAGGCCACACATTTGTTCACAAGCCTTTGATATGTTGCTTCAGCATTTCTTAGACCGAATGACATCACTCTATAACAATAGAGACCTCATTCTAATATAATGGTTGTTTTCACGTGTTCTGGAGGATACATTTGGATTTGATTGTACCCAAAGTATGCGTCCATAAAACTCATGAGTTTGTGACCTGTCATAGTATCCACGAGTTGGTAAATTCTGGGAAGAGGAAATTTTTTTTTTTTGGACAAGCTTTTATTGAGGTCGGTATAGTCGACGCAGACTTTCCATTTGCCGTTCTTCTTCTTCATAATGACGGTATTGGCAAGCTATTCGGGGTAGAATACCTCTCTTAACATCCCAATGTCAAGTAACCTCTAGACTTATTCGTTAATGATCTTGTGACGTTATAGGGCAAACGTCATCCACTTCTATCTCATGGGAGGGTGGTCTGGATCTGTCATCAGCTTATAAGAAATGAAGTCAGAATCTATTCCCTCCATATCTTTGGTCTCCCAAGAAAATATCGAAAGGTTGGCTTTTAAAAATTTAATAATCTCCTCATGCTTTAAAGGAGACAAAGTTGAGCCAAATTGAAAGTAATTCCCTCTTCTTCAATGCTCACTAGCACTTTGATTGGTTCCTCCATTGGTTTGACCACGATGCCCCTTCATCTTGGACTTAGTAGTTCATCGATTTCAAAATGACATTCCTCGGCATCGTGAAGTTCTGGAAAGGGAGTCTTCTGCCTTACGAGGGTATTGTAATTGCTATTTGAAAGGTCTTTGTTTGAGTGTGAGGGTATGGGATTCCCGAGCAGTGGGCTAACAGCCCTTAATGGTGAGAACCTTATCTTTGTGGATATATTTAAGGCATTGATGGAGGGTTGAGGTAACTTCCTCCATTTAGTAGATCCAACACCTCTCAATAATGACATTCTAAGGAGATTTGGCATCTAAGATCATGAATTCAGAGATCAGGGTCTTCTAGTCTTCTCCTTCCCTTATCGTGGTTGATAGATTAATTCTATCTATTAGGAAGCTGAGGTTCCTTTGGAATCCTACCATTACTGCAATAGTAGCTCTAATGCCCTTAGAGTCGAGCTTCATGTGTTTGAAGGGTTTGTAGAATAATATATTGGTAAAGATCCCAATGTCTACGAGAACCCTTCTGATATCAAAATTTGTAATTTTGAGTGAGATAACAAGGGCATCAATGTGGGGATAGTGTATCCCATTAAGATCGGTTCAAAGAACTGTGTCTGAGGTTCTAACTTCATCTTCTTCTCAATTGTTGAGATCTGGATGATGTAGAGCTCTGCCCTTACTTCCCGAGCATATCTTTTTCTGGACTGATTAGATATCTCTGCCGTCGTATTGTTAACATGGAGTACAAAGATGACTTGTTGATTATTTTGTTGATGCTGATCATTCTGAACTTCCCTTTGTTCGAACCTCTGCTTTGGCCTTTTTTGAAGGGGCCTCTCATCTCGAGAGTTTTGTCTACTGTCCTAGCAGATGAATTCTCTCAGTTGTCCCCTCCTAATGAGATGCTCTATCTCCTACTACAGACCTCTACACTTCTTAGTGTTATGCCCCTACTCTTTATGGAAATCATAATATTTATTTTTATTTCTTGAGTCGAAGTTATTTTTTAGTGGTTCTGGCCACTTTAAGTTTTCACGAGTCTAGACCTATTGAAGTATATGGGTAAGAGAAGCATTTAATAGGGTATAAGTTCCGTACCTTCTAAAGCCAGAGTTATTTTGGGCTCTTGATGCTAATCTCTTGTCGGGACTCTTAGTTCTCTTTTTATTATCCCTGGATATCCCTTTTCTGAACCTGTTTGTCCTTCTGAGCTTGCTCTTTACCTTTTCGGAAGGAGGCTTTTGTGTCTTCAAAATTAATATATTTTTGTGCTCTATCTATGAGCGTTATCATATCCGTAGGGGGATTCTTGGTCAAAGAATCCTGAAAGCATCCAGGCCCAAGGTTTGAAGTGAGGGCAACCACCAAGAAACTTGAACTATAGTCATTCATCTCTGTGAGTTCAATATTGAAATAAGTTACATACTCCCGTAGTGACTCTCTCTTTGTTTGTTTAATAGTCAGGAAGAATTTTGGCCTTTTCTCAACTTTTTGTTTGTTAAAAAATGGCCAAAAAATAGCCTACTAAGTTCATAAAAGTTACTCGCTGATTTTTTAAGAAGATTGTGAAACCATTCAAGGGTAGTACCCTTAAAGCTGGTTATGAAGGTTCGACGCATAAAGGCATCGATGGCCCCGTGCAGAGCCATTGCATATTGATAATGAGATAGATGGTCTCCAGGTCTTTAGACCCGTTATAAGGAGTGAATTTTGGGACAATAAACTTCTTGGGCCATTCATCTGTCATTATAGCAAGAGTGAATGATGTAGAGAACCTGCTGAGTAATTTGCTTAACTCGTCCTGTTCTAGAGGGACATGGAACCCCTTGGTAGAGATCGTTTGATCTTAAGAATCTGTTATCTATTCTATCCTCTGAGAGGTCTTGGGTAGGTTCTGTTATGCTGTTGGTACCCACTGTTGGTCCTAGCCCCATGCTTCCAAGTCTTGGATTTATAGGGGGATTTTGTCTAGTGGCAGTTAAAGGGTGTTGTTCTCCTAATAATGGTGGACGTAGGATTTCAGAAGGTTAAAGTCCTTGGTGCACTATATTGGCTTCAGAAGTCATTGGGATTGTTATTCTCGTCCTACTCTGATAATGGATGGTAGGACAGAATGATGGTATTCCTCTTCTAATAGTTATTGATGAATGGGGATCAGACCCCATATGGACTGGTATCATAAAGGTGCATCGATTGCACGTTAGACAGCTCCTTATTGTGGGATCGTCCACCCATGGTGATGGCGAGAGGTTGAGGTCCTTCATGAACAACGTTAGTAGGAGGATGAGTATTGTTTCGCTGGTTCTGAGCCTGTGAGGCCAGAGCTTGTAACATGGCTACGGTTGTTCTTGCGTCTGATCGGACTGCCGTTGAATTTGATCAAGTTTCTGTTGTAAACGAATGGGTGTTTTCCTTCTTCCTCTTCCAACAAGAGGCTGATTTTGAGGATTTCTTCTAGGACAAAGGTTTGGGTCCATTGGTTCTTTTTAGAAAAGAAACTAGGTTTTTGAGAAAAAAATAATGAGAATGATCAGTCGTTCCCACAGACGGTGCCAAACTGATGTTACACTATTCTGGTTTAAAAACTTTTCCTCTCGAACTACCTGTCAATAACTCGAAATCAGAGGGTCACCGGGAAGGCTTCGTTTGTAGCCGCTCTACTGATAAAGTCAGTAGAGAAATAAAAATAGTAATTCAAGAGAAGAATTGAACATGAATTGAAAGCGTACCTTATGACCTTATTTATAGGTTGTAGATCTCATAAGTTGAGTAGGTTTAGAAGCTATAAAATTAGGGATTTGAAGATATCCGTAGATAGTAGTTACCATATTGGACTTTGTTTCCTTTCTTTGAGGTCGATAGCCTATGAAAGGCGGTGATTAGTTTGAAACCCCTTACCTCTGAAGTTTCTGTACTTGGTTGGTCAAATGAACTAACAACATGATGTATGTACCGAAGAACTCCTCGTAGACATGTGTCGCATCCTAGTAGCTACATCCAAATTATGGTATATCACCATCTACAATTATAAATCGAATACTAACTTAAAAACCTATTCTTGTCTACAATCTATTCACCTTCTTTATTTCAGAATCGCCTTCATCACCTCGAAACTTTTCTTTCCAACACACATAATTTCATTGTCGTATCAAACCATGTAGGACCCAAAAAATTATTCTGATACTAACTGTAGGATTTAAATTAACTTTGATACCAAATGTGAGATTTAAAATTGTTCTGATATTATTTGTTAAATTCAAACAAAGAAGAGAAAATAAAAATAAAAATAAAATAACAAAACAATTTGAGAATTGGCTCATATTAAACTTGGTAATAAGAAATGTATTAAGAAACCAAAGCAATAAAGCTTTGTTATGCTCTCAAAGTCACGACCACCACACTTTACTCTCTCTTATTTTTGTGGCTTACATTCAATGTAACATAGATCCACACACACACACACATATATATATATATATATATATAAAATATATTAATTCTAATTCTAATACAACTAAGACTTCTAATTCCATTCAAATTAATTATACTAATCTAACTAGGATAAAGACTCTTTACTCCTACATAACTCTTATCTAAAATAAGGCTTATCCAAGTTATATCAAATACTACTAGAACTCAAAATTAAGAGTTTTACTAAAACTCTACTAGCTTGGTTTAATTAGCCAATAATGCCTCCCTTAAACCAAGCTCACCAAAGTAGCTCTCCAATGCCTTCATGACAAGAATTTTCAATGAAATTTCTACCACTGTAAGAAGCTCTTGCTACAGCAAGCTGAAACACTCATCAATCTTCATCTTCACATGGAGATGCGGTCGAATCTTGTGCTTGGCATTCAACTTCTCAGCTTGTTCAACACGATCAAAGAATAAATTCATGCTTACCCATTCAAAATGAAAATCAGTAAAACAACTATCCATATCAATAATTCCACCATCGTAATGATACAAAGCCTGCTAAAATTTCATAATACCAAAAACTTCATATTTTCGAACAAAATTTGTATCAATAAAATTATTAAGATCCAAACTATTATTGTAACCAGACATGAGAAATTTATTAATACCAATGAAATCAAAAATCTCAAACAACTCTGGCTTTTCAATTCTTAAAAAATCTTAAAATTTTGAATAACCAATCTTCACAAAATCAACATGACCTCAAGTAATAAAATTCTCAATACCCACAAAGTCAAAAAATCAGTGAATTGTAAATTTTTTCAGCCGTACCATGTTTTGATTCCAACGCACTTGGCAAATCAAACAAAATAGTAAGGTCAAAGTCTTCAACTGCATCAATTTCACAAACTGTAAAAATTTCTTCTTTCTCAACTATTAAATTCTCAAATTGAGTAGGTTAAAACAACTTTGAAATATCTCCTAATTCACCAAAAGTAATATCTAACAAATTCAAATTTTCATCTTCATGAGCCAAAGCCAAACTTTCAACCACACGATTAGTTTCTTCAACTTCAACCTCCAAACTATTTTCTTCCTTAGAATTATGGACGAAGTAGACAATGTCGTATGAATCTAAATTCAAGACATTATATGAATCATCCCAAATTCGAAAAAATTTTGAAAACAAATTTGAATCATAAATCACCTTATTTTCATCAAATTTATCTCTTTCAAAGTCAACTACCCAATATCTATCTATGGAAGGTTCATAACCATTTCGCAGTCTGTTATATGGTGGTGGATAGTTTAGTTTGCAAATTCAATTATTCAAATGTGCCCATTGTATTGTTTTCTTATTATTTGATAAAATCTTTTAACATTTTTTTCTCATAAACCTCTTTTGGCAAACGCTCCACTACGTGATAAGATACAACACCATAGACCTCGCAAGCTTTAAGATAGAGTGTAACATGACATGACCACTAATTAATATTCTAACCATAAACTCTCAAAATCTCAAACTATTGTCTACTTACGAAAGCTTTTTCTATAATTTCAAATCAACAACTTATTTAAATCACGTACCTAGGTTTATCTAAAAACTGATCTCGTCGTCTTTTTTTGTTGCTTCAATTTGATCGAGTTAGCCTTCCTGTCGATTAAACCGAAATTTCTTTGTTGCTTCACAATTATTTGTACCACCACTGGATCTTTTTTCTAATCCTAACTGTTGTCGAATTTCAATCGAACAGCCCTTCAACAAACCACTCAAGATCACAACTTTGAGCAACACGAAAACCACCGTTCTCTACAATAATCCAGGAACGAGACCAAACTTGAATTTTTTCGCAGCTTTGATAAATTACCCCAAAATCGAAACTAGCTCTCCCAAGAATGAACTTGACTTTAATAAATTACTCCAAGATCGTAACTAGCTCTGATAAATTATCTTAATATCATAACTAGCTTTGATACTAAATATAGGATTTAATATTATTTATTAAATTCAAACTAAGAAGTGAGAAAAAAATAACAAAACAATTTGAGAATTGGCTCATATTAAACTTGGTAATAAGAAACGTATTAAGAAACCAAAGCAACAAAGCTTTATTATGCTCTCAAAGTCAGGCCACACCACTCACGGCCACCACACTTTACTCTCTCTTATTTTTATGGCTTACATTCAATGTAACATAAATTCACATATATATATATATATATAAAATATATTAATTATAATTCTAATACAACTAAGTCTTTTAATTTTATTTAAATTAATTATACTAATTCAATTAGGATAAAGACTCTTACTTCTACTCCTACTTAATTTTTATTTAAAATATATCAAATACTACTAAAATTTAAAATTAAGAATACTATTAAAACTCTACTAGTTTAATTTAATTAACCAACAAACTATCCTTAATTCGGCGAGTTTGACCTTTCCGGGTAGTAAAACCTTTCACGCATGACAGAATTATTGTAAAGGTCAGAAGCCTCATTCACGCTGTAGACTTTTATTTTAATTTTTAGCTCTTCATCAACTTTTTGATGATTCAAAGTGAGATAGAGTTTTTTATTTCTCACCTTCTTCGTTACTCTGAAAATTGTGCATGTAATAAAATCAACCTAATCATACATGTATAATCATAATATTTCTAAATGAATGAGTAAATGACAAAAAGGGTATTGTGTAGTCATTAAAAACAGTCGCCATAAAAAAATATAATAAATGAAAAGAAAAGAATGAAATAAATATGAAGCCACGAGATTACAATCTGAAATGAGTGGCTGCAATAATTTGATAAGACTAATGGTGGTGCAGCTGGAAGAGAAGAGAAGAGAAGAGAAGAGAGGGCATAGCGGGGAGTTTTTAAAATTGTCGAAAAAATTCCTAGCGGATATTTTTGACGGTAGTAATGGGTGGTACGGTTGGAGAGAAGAGAGACAACGATAGAATTTGAGATATTTTATTTCTCTCTTTTCTACTGACGGATAAATGTTGGTATGCTAACGACGTTAACTTGGTTTATTGGCAAGTTGAGTTAAAACCTAGTGTACATTTCTTTGTAATGGTATGTACACGAGGCCAAAGGCATCGTCGGCAGAGCAGGCCAAGGAATGTATACCACGTGGCAAGTCGGTGCAGAAATTATTTCATAAAATAACCGTTTACACTGTATTATTGTATGATGATTTCTCGTGTGATGTTAATTTTGTTTTTTTATATTTTTAAAAATATAAGAATTTTAAATTTTAAAAATTAAATATTAAGTTAGACTGTCACACAATAATATATGTGATGATCTCGTAAAATAATTACACATCATGTGGTGATAGCAGAAGGGCGAGACCAATTACCGTGTGGCGGAAACAACGTGGAAATGGTACCCTCCCCCCTTGGAATTTGGGATGGAAGTGTTGGTCCATAAGTGGATCCCATGAAGACTTTCGCCCGTTAGTGTCTGGTTGCGGCTATAAAACAAGATCATGGCCTCACTCTCTCTCTGACCTTCAACAAATCTTTGTGAGAACCATTTTGAGTTTGAAGGGTCTGTTTGTTTCGTGTTCAATCAAACTCCCAAAGTGAGTCTTTTCTCATAGTCGTTTCAAAGACAGAGTTCCTTCTTTCTTATCTGTTTCTTCATCACCTACATATATAACTACTTTTAACCACCGAACAGTCAGCTCTCTAACATTCTGAGATACTTTAGGTATTGATTATTATCTTCATTTTCTCATATGGGTTTGTTTTATTTTCTTGTTTTGTGATGTTCATTGACTACAAAATGGTATTTTCTGGTGGCTTTCCTGTCTAATTAATAATGTGATTTTGTGTCGTTTTGCACTGAGTTTGATTGTAGAAACAGGTAAGATGCCGAAGCAGAATGTCGTAGTTTCCGATACAAAATCGGCTATTAACATGGCGACAACGGTCGCCATGTCGAACCCGTGTCTGTTCGCAGCGGCAGCGCAAAAGCCGCCTGGCAGTGCCGGGTGGTTACTTCACCATTTCTCGGAAGAAGCTGCTCCAGAACTTTGATATCAATGGTGGAGCACGAATCAACTCCGTGGTTGACTCAATGAGATCTTCATCGCCCACCCATATCAAATCCAATCCTCCTGCGTCTGATCAAGACCAAAGCTCTTGGATTGTGTGTCGCAGACATCTCTAAAACTCTTTTCTCTCTCTCTACACATCGTCACACACATGAACTCATATACACGTACGTGTTTATGCATGTACGTACATACAGAAACTAACATATTTACACACATACAATGTAGAAACACATCCATATACATGTATATTTATGGATTGAACAATGAGGAATCTAATTAGTCTTTTGGAATACTTTGATGAAACAGCTCCATCATCCATCGGCACTGGACATGTTCGAGCAGATAACAAATGCTTCAAAGGGAAAGCAAATAGTGATGTTTCTTGACTATGACGGCACACTTTCACCCATAGTCGACGACCCTGATCGTGCTTTCATGTCCGATCAAGTTAGTTCTTTTGTTCTTCTCTTCTTCTTTTTTTCTATACATGAATTTCCCTATTCCACAAGAATCTTGACTTATGATCTTCTCCAATCTACATCAGATGAGAGCTACAGTGAGAAAACTTGCTAGACATTTTCCTACTGCCATAGTGAGTGGGAGGTGCAGAGACAAGGTACATTCTCTTACCCCTTTTTCACCCTTTCCAAGCTATATATATTATTCCATGTACGAGTAATTGTTAACTTCAACCCATTTTTGTTTTGTTATTTAATTGTAGGTTTATAGCTTTGTACGATTAGCAGAGTTGTACTATGCTGGGAGCCATGGCTTGGACATTAAAGGACCATCAAAAGGTTCCAAATACGAGAAAGTGAGTCAGTCAGCTGCAATTGTACTTTTTGTATATCTAAAATTTTAATTTTAATTACACTAATTTTGCATGAATTTTCTATCAATCACACTCGTCTTTAAAATTTTGAAATAGACCGTGTTTAACTTCAAAATTTATTGAGAGAATTCTTTGTCATAATTTTGATGTCTCACGGGTATAATTATACATATATTATGTGATTATTTAATTTTAATTAAAAAATAAAATTAAATTAAATTAAAAAGTACATATTATATATGTAATAGATTATAATTAAGATATATATTTATTAATTTTTTTATTTTTATTGACAAATTATAATATTTATTTTAATTAAATATTTTTCTTAAAAATAATAAAACTATCAATTTTATTTTTTTTTTTTGTATTTTTAAAATTTGGACCAAATTTTTTTTAAAAAAATTTATTTTATTTAAAAATAATTTTAAGATAAATAATTTGTTTTCATTCTACATAAAAATAAATTTAAGACTTTAACCAATATTTATTTGAAAAAAAAATTGGTCTAAATTTAAAAAAAAATATAAAAATAACATAAGTGGGTCATTTTTGTCATTATGAAAAAAATAATTGAATTAGATATTTGTAATTTGTCAAGTAAAATAAGAACAATCCGTATAATTTTAAAAAAATTTTGAGAATGTTAATATAATTATCAGAAATCTTAGAAGATGTAAGTGTAATTTACCAAATTTCAATCTTTCGTCATCGACACTAGCATTAGTTTTAGGACAATAGTACCTACTACTAAATTCGGTAGGAGAAAATTTTTTCCTATTAAAATACATGTATTAACCATAACCTATCATATATGCAATACACGTGTTTTTAAATTTTATTTAGTTTTTATTTTTTAGTTAAAACTAAACAATTATATAATATACATATAATTTTATGTGTAAAATATTAAAATTATGATAGGTAAGTAAATAAGGAAAGATTTTGAAACCAATAACTCTCATTATTAATTTTTAACTTTCATTTTCACACGCAACAACTATGTTTTTAATTTTATTTTCTTGTTCTTCATGTTTGTATTCTTTAGGGAACTCAAGCTATTCTCTTCCAACCAGCCAATGAATTCCTTCCTATGATCGACGAGGTTGGGATTCTTTAATAGATTTAGTTACATCAAACAGAAAATAATTAATAATAGTTGGAAAAGTACCTAAAATTCGATTTTTGTTTTCCAATATTCATTTTCAGGTTTACAAAGCACTGGTGGAGAAAACTAAATCAACTCCAGGTGCTAATGTGGAGAATAATAAGTTTTGTATCTCTGTTCATTTCCGCTGCGTTGATGAGAAGGTATAATTCGTATTCCTTATTTCTATAATTAATTATTAATAACTATAATAATAATGATAATGATAATTTTTAGGATTAATTATTCTTTACTACCCTAAAATTTTATTCTCGATTTTAAATAAGGTAATCGATTTATCAATTGTAACAATTTAATCTTTTAATTTATAATCTCATTTCAATTGAGGCCTATTGCAAAAGGTTATTCCAATTTTTTAATAACAGTCGTTTAAACATTAAAATTATAGGATCTCGTTTGAAATCTGTATAAAATTATAAGGGTATTATTTAAAACCCGTATACAATTATAGGGTAGTATTTTGAAACCTATATAAAATTATAGAGTATTAAAATATAATCAATTTGAGACAGCCGTTTGCAGTTAGCTTCAATTGAAATGAAATTAAAAATTGAGAATCTAAATTGTCACAATTGATAAACGAGAGTCTTATTTGAAATCGGGACAAAACTTCAAGGTACTAAAGTGTAATTAATCTTAATTTTTATTAGGATAAATTACATTGACCATGTGAGATTTGTGAAATTATTAACTTCTTTTACTTTTACTAACAAACGATAAATACCTTCTCTAGTCAAACAAAACTGCTCCTTTTAATATTTTTTTTTTTTAATTTTTTTTCAATTTTGACCAAAAATTTCTAACTTTTTTATATAAACTTTTTATTTTATATAAAATTAAATTTTAGGTAAATTACTTATTTTCATTTTATATAAAAAAAAAATTTAAGGTTTTAATCAATATTTAATTGATAATAAAAAAATTGTCAAAATTGAGAAAAAAAAAAACATAAAAAGGGATAGTACTTTTGTTATTTTGAAAAAAAAAAAATTTTTTTTTGATTAGAGGGGAGTATTTGTAGTTTGTTAAGTAAAGTAAAAAAGATTAGTGTAATTTCAGAAGCCTAAGAAAGGTCAATGTAATTATCAAAAGTCTCAAGAGAAGACAATGTAATTTACCTTATATTATGTTATGATCTTTAGTATTATATTGGGTTAATTACACTTTAGTATCTTAAAATATTATTTCAATTTCAAATAAAGCTCTTGATTATCAATTGTAACAATTCAGTTATTCAATTTTTAATTTTATTTCAGTTGAAACCAATTGCAAATAGTCATTCCAAATTGATTATATTTTAGTACCTTATAATTGTATACGAGTTTCAAATAAGGCCCTATAATTTTATATGGATTTCAAATAAGGCTCTATAATTTTAATACATAAACGACTGCTGTTAAAAATTTGTGATGTTCGTTAACAGTAGTTTGTACTTAGTCTCGATTGAAATGAAATTAAAAACTGAGGGACCGGATTGTTATAATTGATAATCAAATGCCTTATTTGAAATTACGACAAAACTTCAAGGTATGAAAATGTAATTAACCCTATTATATTCCATTCCATGCACGGGTATATAGGTCTATTTTTTTCTTTTTTCTTTTTAGATGGGACCAAGCATGGAGAAGTATATTACTGTTTATAAATAAATTATGTTAAACATTTTTAATTAGAAAGAACAAGAATCTGACTAATTTGCATGAAAATTACAGAAATGGAGTGAACTAGCACAACAGGTGAAGTCAGTGCTCAAAGAGTACCCAAAGCTTCGATTGACTCAAGGAAGGAAGGTGTGAATTGCTCATAAAGAAGTTGTATATATGTGTGTGTGTGTGTGTGTGTTTGATTGTAATTTTGGTATGTGGGTATGAGCGAGAGACGTCTCACTTCCATTGTTATTGTTTGATAATACAGGTATTAGAGATCCTTCCTCCTATTAAATGGGACAAAGGGAAGGCCCTTGAATTTTTGTTAGAATCACTAGGTGAGTTTTATTAATATTCTTGTTTGGCTGCTGGAATATATGTAATCCAAACATTGAAGCTATAGAAAGTTTAAAAAAAGGCCATCGCACTTTATTATTTTATATTAACAATGATAACAGATGCATTGTTTAGTCACTAACTTTTATAATGAATCTCATTTTTTTAGGGTATGCAAATTGTACCGATGTTTTTCCTATTTACATTGGAGATGATCGTACAGATGAAGATGCATTCAAGGTATTCAATATTCTAAATTAAATTTTAATTTAAATTATTTTTTTAGAAAAGAATTTCCAAAATCATGACTTATCTGTATATTTTAACTTGAATTAGGTTTTAAAAGACAGAGGAAAAGGTTTTGGCATTCTTGTTTCCAAAATTCCAAAGGAGACCAATGCATCTTATTCTTTACAGGAGCCATCTGAGGTAAGAACCTTATTCCCTACAAGCATTCAATTCCTTGATAAATTTTTTTTAACTTAATTTTCATACTTAGATGACTTATTTATTTAAATTAATTGTTATTATAGGTTATGAGTTTCTTGCAACGCTTGGTACAGTGGAAACGACTTTCTTTATGACATTAGTTTAAGGTGCAAAGACAACTTGAAGAAATAAAAGTATTGCTATCCAATGAAGAAATGTCTTAAGTGTGGTATTAATATATATGTAATTTCTTGTTTAAAAAAAATGAAGAGAAGCAAGAAAAGAAAGAAGCCCAGGATGGTTGAACGATAGTGACGTTGAATATAAAATTCAAGCGTCTTGAGTTCGAGTCTTCTTTATCCCGATCGTTGACAGTTAGAACTTAAAGAGTGAACCTGACTGTCACGAGAACTGTCACGAGAAGAGTGAGTCTAACTGTCACAAAAACTGTCATGAGAAGAGAAACAAAATTAGAGATTAAAGAATGAGCCTTCTCTTGACTTTAAGGCCTTGTATATCTTGTAACTAGCTATGTACAGTGAAAAAAAAATAGTGATTATGCAAGTTTTCAAAATGCATAAAAAATCCTCTCTCTCTATCTCCCAATCTATCTATCTCACTAATGAATGTAGCATTTTTATGTATTTGAATAAAGCATTAATGGCCTAAATATGGCTTCCTCACTTGCCTTTCTATTTAATTTAACTCAAACTATGCAACTTTAGTTTTCAGGCGGTTTTCACCCCCATTGGTTCAGCAAAGGATAAATGTTAATATGTGATCCAAATTAATTTAGACATATGATCTCATGGGTATGTCAAGTGGCAGCGAGTCAAGTAATAACTATTTAAAAAAGATTAAATTCTTAGGTTTTCACAGTGCGGAGTCATCTTTTTACAAGTATAAATTTGAACAAAATAATTATTTTCTGATTTATAATCTGATTACGCCGTCAAAGATTACAATTGATAATATGCCACAGCAACTGTGAAAGCAGACAAGCAGTCTATGTCTGCACAAGTTGAGGGGAAAAATGGAGTCAAGTACTGAGCTTGATATATTGTCCTTAATTACATATGATCCAATTTTCTAGGTAAAACCATTCAACAACTTGCAGATAACATCCCAACAATTTATGATTGGATCACTACGGGAGACATAAAGATCGTCATCACTATAATTTATGATTGGGTCATAGGAGATTAGACAATATGTAAAGCAGACAAGCAGTGAAGGACTGAGCTTGACACGGGTAATTATTTAATTATCACATCATGTTATTATGTGTTAAATTATAAAAAATTCAAATAATATATTTAACACTTATATTAGAATAATTATTTAATAAAATCATTATCACTCATAAATATTCAAAATTTTTATGATTTTAGCATCTAAATTTTTTTCCAATTTTAAAAAAAATTAAAAATTTATAAAATCTTTTCACACGATGATGAAATATAATAGTCCCACCAAATAATTTTATTTTTTATTGGTGATGATGAATGACTGATAACTTTCTTTTCTCCTTTCAATTAACTGCCGTCCTATGTTTGGTCGAAATGATAAGTTATGTCCTAGATATTCATGGTTTCGAAAATACGTTTCTTCATTTCGTTAATTATCTCATTAAGATTTTTTCCCCAAGTCCGAGTTCATTTATAAATGATACAGGAGTGTGTGTGTGTGTGTATATATATATATATATATATATAACATACATACTTATTTATGTATATGTGAATATATGTAAAAAGACTAATTAAATACACGATACCCTTGTTATTTCAGGAACTGTTGTAAACTAGATGTATATAAATAAGTATAGGATAATGTTTAGTTCCAAATTTGATAGGAAAAACTTTTTTTAATTCACATACATGTTACAATTTTTTATATACCACTATGTGACACACCAACCACTACATGACACGTGTAACTATAGGTCAGCCTATGCTCGGTCATGCAGCTCATGCTCGGCCGTATAACTGATGCTCGGTCATTCAGCTCATGCTCGGCCGTATAACTAATGGTCGGTTATGCAGCTCATGTTCGGCTGTATAACTTATGTGCACTCATGCAGTTCATGCTTGGTCATATAGTTCATTCTCGGTCATATACCTCATCCTCGGTCGATCAAGGGCATAACCCACAGAGATCGAGCTGATATTATCAAAGCAGGACTGGTCGCCTACAAAGCTAACATATATAGATGCAAGCTTGCAGTACATCGATGATCAGACCTTATCACCGCCTCAATGAGCACCGAGCAGGAAATAAGGAAACAGTCTCTAACAAGGAAACTGCCACACTATGTTGTCATATCTAACAAGGTAACTGATATCTCCAACGATCCAATCCCTATATTCATGGCTCCAAATCCTAATCAACTTGGGAGAGCCACTACCTATAAATTCAACCCTAAATGTACGCTTTACTTTCATGCTCATTATTTGGCTTTCATTACAATCCTTCAATTCAGTTTATTGACTTAAGCATCGGAGCGGCTACCGCCGGAGCCAACCCGGTGGTCCTCTGATCTTCTGTTTTGAGTGTTTCACAGGGAGCCGAGCTTGAATTTTAAATGGGCCAAAAAGTGCAGCATCAGTTTGGCGCCGTCTGTGGGAAACGACAATCACCAAGTGCTCTACTCAATCAAAGCTCATCCTTCTGTTACCAAAGGATCATGGCTCCCAACCTGCAACCCTAAGAAGAATACTCAAAACCCTCATCCTCAACCGACTGCCGGACGAGGAAGGGGGCGAGTGACTGATCCCGTACAATAGGAGCTTGTCGAAACCAGGCGGCAGAACCAGTTGTTACGGGAATAGCTCTTGGCCATGTCCAGGACCCTGGCAATGTTCACCCAAAATCATGAAACTAATCTCCAAAATCCACCCGTTGCCACAAACACTCGGGAGGTGCAGCCTCCTATGGCTGCCGATATTCATGGAGATCCCCAGCCGTCGGCAGCAGCTGGCCGAGGAGTTCCCTGCCTTTATCCCAGAAGTCCATTATCAAAGCACCACCTGAATCCCCATCCCTAGGGCCTCGGAAGTGAACCAGGTTCCACGAGAGTCACCACCTCGAGTGGTTCCTGCACCATCGGTGCAAGAGAATCAGAACAACCCCTCTGTAATGGGCCAAGATCAACCTACTCATGTAGGCCCTGAAGCGCAAGACCTGCCTCGCACCAGCCTATCTTGCCAAGGGGGTCAATAAGGGCCGAGGAAGTTACCGAATCAATGGACCGCACCGCCATTATAAGGGGTGCCTAGTATCCGGAACAGAACGAGCTGGCTAGACTGCTCGGGAGGTCGGCCACCCCGTTCACCAATGCTATCATGACTGAGGAAAGACCCAAGAAATTCATCGTCCCCAAATTCACCCCTTATGATGGGACAGGGGACCCGGGGGACCATCTCTCCCACTACCAGCATACCATGGCTTTGTACGGTACTTCGGATGCTTTTCTATGCCGAACATTCGTAACCAGCCTCAATGGTACCGCCCTGAAGTGGTTCCACCACCTCCCACCAAACTCGGCGTCTAGCTTCTATGAGCTTGGACAGGAGATTCCTGGACAGATTCATGACTAGTAGGAGGTTGAGAAAGGGTCCAGAATTCCTGCTAAACATAAAGCAAACAAGGGAAGAATCACTCAGGGGGTATATTGCGCGTTTCAACTGCCGAGCTCACCGAGGTGACAGATTGTAGCCCCGGTTTCTTAGTGGCTGCCCTGGCCGCTGGTCTTGCACAAGGAGGCTTTAGAGATTCCCTGACCAATAATTTTCCTGCGGATATGGCAGCACTTATGGACCGGGCAAGGAAATACATTAACTTGGAGGAGGCCATGGACACTTCTAGAAAGGTCAAGGAACAAGCTCAGAAAGACGACCAAAAGAAAGATAGTCAGAAGAAAGACGACCAAAGGAAGGATACCAGCTCGGCTAGGAAGAGAGCCAGAAGCCCAGAAAAAAGGGGGACCCCCAGAACCTCCTACAATTCTGGGCTAAGGGAATTCAACCACTTTACTCCTCTAAATGCCTCTCCGTACAACATACTGAAGCAAGTAAGATCTCGAGAAAATCTGAGATGGCCAGAGCCTTTGAAAGGAGACCCTAACTACCGAGATCAAACCAAATACTATGATTTTCACAAGGACCGAGGGCACACAACCAATACCTGCAAAGCTCTCAAACATGAGATTGAGCAGCTAATAAGGAGAGGACGACTACAAGAGTTCGTCAAGCAGGATGGAGGACAGAACCCCCGTGACGAACGACCCCAGCAGAGGAAGGCCGACCATAAGCTAAAACAGAAGGAGGGTAGGAACGAGCCCCCACGATAGAACAACCAGGTGATTTTTGTCCTACACGCAGATTCCCCTGCAACAGGCACTTCTAACAGGTCAAGGAAACAGTTATGCTCGGGAAGCCAGGTCTGCTCCCAACATCGTACAGGTCGCTAACTTGGAGAAAAGGATAAAACCTGTGCCTGAAATCCAGTTTACGGATCACGACCTAATAGGAGTACATTGTCCTCACAGTGACGCCCTGGTCATCTCCCTCAAGATCGCCAACTTCGAGATCCGAAGAGTCCTTGTTGACACTGGGAGCTCAACTAACGTGCTGTTCTACGACCCCTTTAAGCATATGAAACTCGACCCCAATGACATTAAGCCCACTGGTATAATCATGGCGGGCTTCGACGGGAACCTCAACACTCCATTGGGAAGGGTCGATCTGGCCACAACTGCAGGCGAAGGGGACAGGACAAAAGACCACGATAGCTGAGTACATGGTCCTAAAAGCCAAATCTCCCTACAACGTCATAATTGGGAGGCCCTAGCTACATGAGATGGGGGCGGTCACATCAACTCTCCACCAATGCCTGAAGTACGTTCACAATCAAACTGTCTACTCTATCAGAGGATGCCAACCGACCTCCCGAGAATTCCATGCCCTCGCACTCAAGGCGAAGGCCCCTAAATAGCAATTACTGCACGCCCGTGAATGCAAGGATGCAATCCACCTTTGCTGTCACGAGGCAGAAGACTGTCCATCCAAGATTGACGAGCCACTAAGCCCCAGAGGAAGGAATAGCAGGGCCCAGCCTATAGGAGAACTTATTAAAGTCCTGGTCAGTTCGGAAGATCAGGGGCGTTACCTCTAGATAGGTCCCGACCTGACACATGCCAAGCAGGATGAGTTGGTCAAGTTCTTAAAGAAAAACTTCTCTGTGTTCTCCTGGGAAACAAGGGACATGGAAGGGATAGATCCCGACCTTATCACACACAATCTAATGGTGGATCCGGATCATCCACCAGTGAGACAAAAGAGAAGGCCACTCACTCCAGAGCGACATCAGGTCATCAACGATGAAGTTCAAAGGTTGCTCAACGCCAACATGATACGAGAACTATTTTATCCTGACTGGCTGGACCAACACTGTCCTGGTAAAAAAAAAAAATGGCAAGTGGAGAGTCTGTGTCGACTATACGGATCTCAATAAAGCATGCCCTAAAGATAGCTTCCCCCTTCCAAGGATAGATCAGTTAGTCGATGCAACTGCAGGTCACGAGCTCATGAGCTTCATGGATGCCTATTCTAGGGTACAACCAAATACAGATGCATCCCCCCGACCAAGAGAAAACTTCATTCATCACCGAATGAGGTCTCTATTGCTATAGAGTGATGCCGTTCGAACTAAAGAATGCTAGAGCCACATACCAACAGTCTTGTTAACAAGATGTTCAGCCCTCTAATCGGCAGTACTATGGAAGTCTACATTGATGATATGCTGGTCAAGAGCCTAAGGAAGAGCAGTCATCTCTAGCACCTAGCACAAACATTTGATATTCTCAGACAGTATAAGATGAAGCTCAATCCCTCGAAATACACCTTTGGTGTAACAAAGGGGAAATTCTTGGGATACATAGTCTCTCAGAGAGGTATAGAAGCAGACCCGACCCAAATCGGGGCTCTGATCGGACTAAAATCCCCAAAGACCAAGAAAGACATTCAAGCTCTGAATGGCAGGATAGCAACTCTTAGCAGATTTATTTCCAAGTCCACGGATCGTTGTCTACCATTCTTCAAGGCTCTGAAAGGTAACAAATCTTTACAATGGATTGATGAATGTGAAAAATCCTTTCAGGAACTCAAAGGTACCTAGCCTCGCCTGAGCTCTTGTCAAAACCAATCCAAGGGGAAAGCCTACTTCTCTACCTTGCAATCTCTAAGAACGCTGTCAATTCGGTACTAGTCAGACAGGACAGGAGCCTGCAGAGGCCCATCTTCTATGTCAGCAAGGCATTATTGGACACAGAGAAGAGGTACCCCGAGATTGAGAAACTAGCCCTTGCACTCATAGTATCGGCACGAAAGCTCAGACCCTATTTTCAAGCACATCCCATAGAAATTCCAACTGCTTACCCACTTGAAGACAATCTTAAGAAAACCAGAAATATCAGGACAACTGGTCAAATGGTCTGTGGAACTAGGGGAGTTCGATTTATCCTATGTTCCACGGGTCTCAATTAAAGGGTAGGCCTTGGCAGACTTCGTCGCAGAATTCACTCCCGCACTACTAAGCAAAGCATAACTCTGTGACGATATGGGAACTTGGAAACTGTATACTGACGGGTCATCTACCGACCGAGGTGTTGGAGTCCGGGCTGGTACTACATTCTCCTTATGGGCTTACAACCGAAAGGGTAATTAGCTTGGGGTTCAGAGCCTCCAACAACGAAGCAGAGTATGAGGCCGTTATCCTGGGGATGAACCTAGCTTAAGAATGCGAGGTGCAAAACCTCGAGGTATTCTCTGAACTCCCAATTGGTGGTTAGCCAAGTTCAAGGAGAATACGCTGTCAAGGATAAGAGAATGCTTCGATATTCGAACTGGTCAATTTGCTGAAACATTCCTTCCGAGCATTCTCAATCCAAAAAATAGAAAGAGGTCAAAACGGCAGAGTTGATGCCTTGGCAAACATGGCATCTCACATGAAGGCAGGAGTGGATTCAACTATAAAATTCTCTCACCAACCGAGGCCTAGCATCGAGGAGATCCAGGTCGCCCAAGTTACAGAATAGCCTCAGAACTGGATGACTCCTATACTCCAGTACCTGGAAGAAGGACTCCTCCTAAAAGACAGAAATAAAGCAAAAAGAATCCACATTAGAGTAGCTCGGTATCTTGTCCTAAACGGAAGGCTCTACCGAAGATCTTACACTCAACCATTGTTAAAATGCTCAGCACCCGAGGAGTCTCAGTACGTCCTGGCTGAAATTCATGAAAGAATTTGCAGAAATCACAACGGAGGAAGAACCATAGCACATCGAGCTCTAACTCAAGGCTACTACTGGCCTGGAATGCTGAAGGAAGCAAAAGAATACACTCGAAAGTGTGACAAATGCTAGAGGTTCGCCCCTTATCAGCATCAGCCACGACATGAACTCATCCCCATCACTAACCCATGGCCCTTCGCGCAATAGGGAATGGACATTATAGGCCCATTGCCTAAAGCCACACCGAACAGGAGATACCTATTGGTGGCTATCGACTACTTCTTAAAATGGGCTGAAGCAGAGCCACTAACTCGCATCACCGAAAAAGAGGTCCAAAATTTTACTTGGAAAAATATAGTCTGCAGGTTCGGCATACCTCACGTGATCGTCTCAGACAATTGCACACAATTTACTGGAAAAGTATTCAAGAAATTCTGTCAAGACCTAAATATCAACCAGCACTTTTCCTCCCCTGGTCATCCTCAAGTGAACGGGCAAGCAGAAGTCACTAACCGAACAATCCTGGATGCTCTCAAGAAGAGGTTAGAAGAAGCTAAGGGAAAATGGGTCGAGGAACTCCCTGGGGCACTCTGGGCCTACCGAACAACTAGGAGAACCCCAACATTAGAAACTCCCTTCTCACTCGCCTACGGAACCGAGGCAGTAATCCTTGTTGAGATCGGCATGCCTACCCTAAGGACTGAAGGTTTCAACGAGGAAACCAATGGCCAACAGCTCGCAGAAAACCTAGATTTGCTTGAAGAAAGGAGAGAGCAGGCCGTAATCAGAATGGAAGCATATCAACGCAAGATGGTTAGCCACTCAAAAATTGGCCTTAGGCCTGCCAGCTTCCAAGTTGGGGACCTCGTCTTAAGAAGGGTGTTCCAGAACACCAAGGATCCCACCATGGGAAAGTTATCACCCAATTGGGAGGGCCCCTACAGAATTACCAAAACAGTAAGACCGACCACTTATTGGTTGGAAAACATGGATGGGAAACCTGTTCCCAGACCTTGGAATATGGAGTATTTACGAAAGTATTATCAATAAAGTAATTTTTTCGAACAGACTTCAGGTCTGGTCCATCTTAATGTACAGACTTCAGGTCTGGTCCGTCTTAATGAACAGGACCTCAGGTCTGGTCCATCTTAATGTACAGACTTCAGGTCTGGTCCGTCTTAATGCACAGACTTCAGGTCTGGTCCTTCTTAATGTACAGACTTCAGGTCTGGTCCATCTTAATGTACAGACTTCAGGTCTGGTCCGTCTTAATGCACAAACTTCAGGTCTGGTCCGTCTTAATGCACAAACTTCAGGTCTAGTCTGTCTTAATGTACCGACCTCAGGTCTGGTCCATCTTAATGTACAGACTTCAGGTCTGGTCCGTCTTAATGTAGAGACTTGAGGTCTGGTCCGTCTTAATGTACAGACCTCAGGTCTGGTCCATCTTAATGTACAGACTTCAGGTTTGGTCCGTCTTAATGTACAGACTTGAGGTCTGGTCCGTCTTAATGTACAGACTTGAGGTCTGGTTCGTCTTAATGTACAGACTTCAGGTCTGGTCGGTCTTAATGTACAGACTTCAGGTCTGGTCTGTCTTAATGTACAGACTTCAAGTCTGGTCCATCTTAACATACAAGGCTGATGTTTGATCCATCACAGTACACCAAATTATGTGTCTAAAGTTACAAACAGACAGAATAACTCTAAATGCTCAGGCACACCGACCATCAAGAAACGTTACAATACAAATCCCTCTGATCGGTAATCAAGCTCAGGTTTTGCTCTAAGGGGTCAGAGGAACTACTTTATACAAGTCTTTATGATTGGTCATTAGTGCTTTGATTGATTGATTATTATATTAGCTATCTTTCTTAAAAGAAGTCCATGATTCAAAACCCCTCCAATATCAAGAGTTCGGCACAAATTGCTTGTTATTACACATTACTCCGGGATTATCATGAGTTAGGAAATTCGGGAGACAACCCATGGTCAGTAAGAATAATACTTTGGACCCCGAGCAGGTTTACATATGTCAAAGTACAAATTTTAAAAGCCGAAGCCCGTTTACACACAACAAAACATTGATACATTTTGAGCAAAACACAAAGATTGCCAACATTCAAAGAAAAGTGAAGACAAAGTTCTGAAAAGAAGATACTTTCATTAAAATGCAAACTCGGTTACAAAAAAGGTGAAACAGGACTACAAAAGTTTCCCTAAACTAAAGGGCTTGCAGATCCGTCGTCCTCACCACCATCTTCATCCTCATCATCATCGTCAATCCCAAACAGGTCGATATCCGGGAACTTGGCGAGAAGCTTGGACTTGAAGTTGTCATAACCGAGCTGCGCAATTGTGTCACCCATCTTCTCGAGCTCAGTCTTTAGCCTGGCCTCGGTCTCAGCCTTGGCCTCTTCAACCCTCTAAGCAACGGAGGCCTGAAAGGTACTGTTCTCCTCCTTCAGCTTATTCAGGTCCTGAAGAAGGGAGTCCTGTTCAGAACAGAGAGAATCCCTCTCATACTTAATGGAATCCCTCTCGGACTCCATAATTGAGAGGCAATTCCTCGCCTCCTTCAGCTCGTCCTCGGCTGTGGTGGCTTGAGATTGAGCCGTACCGAGCTAAAGCCAAGGTTCGTCCAGCTCTTCCTCCAGCCTTTCCAAGGCCTGTAGGTCCACTGTGGCCTCCATCATGGCGGCCAAGTTATGTAAAGTCTACAGAAATAGAATAAGAGGCACATTAGTAAAGAAGAAAAGAAGAAGGAAAACACCAAAGAAAAAAGGTCGGTCGTTACCTTCAAATGGGCACTCATAGCGCCGATCACTGTCTTCTCAGTACCCTTCCTGGTATTGCAGGAGGGAGAGTCCTTTCGTGGGGCCTCCGCCCAGAAATCTTCAATGGCCTGATGGACGGCCCTATATCCATCAAGCATCTGCTCCAACCGAGCATCCACTTTCGCCTTACCCCTCGATTGAAATCTCTGAGCCGAGGAGGAGGCAGGCCTCAGTGCCACCGCACCCCTCTAGGGGGGCAGAAGAGGGCTCCCTAATCACCACCCCCTTCTGGGGGCAAAAGAGGGCTCCCTGATCACAACGCCCCTCAGAGGAGGTAGAGAAGAGGGAGAAGCAGAGAAGGCAGCCCCCTTCTTGGAAGGCGCAGAAGTGGACGGGTCAGTCGTCCTCTTCTTCTTCGAAGACGACGTAGTAGGAGGAGGCTGGCTCGCCACCCTCTTTTTCTTTGCCAAACCCCATTTGCTGGCGACGGATTTGAGGACTTCATCAACAACGTTCTTGTCCTTGGGAGGCATTGTGGAGCCCGAGTGAAGAATAGCTCGGTAGTCCCTGTTTGGAGTCTAAAGGAGCCTCTTGTACTGATCTTTTAGGGCAGGAGTGAAGGGAGGCCTCCTCTTGATGCTCTTGTCTGCACAAAGAAGTTTGAGACAATGGTTAGTCAGAAACACAGAGATAAGCGCAGAACAAAATTACAAAAGAAAAGGGGGTCTCACCCATAAACCCCGTGCTCCGAGGGAACGTGGAGAGCTGGTCCTCAAGGTTGGTCACCTCCCACTCTCCACTAACAAAGAAATACCGATCTTTCCAAAAGTTGTTGGAGGACGGTACGTAAGACAAAGGTCGAAAACCCTGGTCAAACGACATGTAGTAGAGGCCCTCCGCCTTCAGGTACTTAAGATCCATTTTACTACGGATCAGGTCTAAAGAAACCTCAACACCGTTTAGACGACCCAAAACCATAAACCTTAACAGGTGTCTCCAACTATTCAAAAGCAGGTCGGCTGGGCAGAGGTTAAACCAGCAAAAGAAATCCTTAAGGAATCTAGGGAAAGGAAGGCGTAGCCCCATCTCAAACCAGGCGGTATAAACACATATCTTGCCTTCCCTAACATCCCAAGGATAGTCTAGGTCGTCAAGAGCCCTAAGGGTAACGTTTGAAGGGAAGCCATACCTCTCCCTTATAACATCCAACCATGAAGAGGCTACAGTACTCTCTGTCTCCTCTCCCTGAGAAGATCGACCAGAGACCTCACCCTCTCTATCCCTAGACTCTGAGAAGGCGTCAACAATCCTAACTTGGGGACTAGAACAAGTCTCTTCCAACCCAGTCCCCAAGGAATTACTACCCCTATCTAGGGTTTGTGATAGGGAATAAGCCTCTGGGAGGCTCCCTGATCCATCACCAACACCAGAAGATGCCGAAGAGGTCGACATTCCAAAATAACCAAAAAGGGAAGAGAAGATAGTGGAAAAATGAACAAAATACCAAAACCGAACTTGAATAAAAGTAAAGGACTTCAGATGAATGGAACTCTTCACAGGCTAGCTTGCTGGTTCGACAATGGCAGAGTGTATATTTCTCTTCGAAGTATAAAAGACGGTAAAAGAATCATACAAGGCTTTTTCTCCCTTTTATATGCATTCGGAGAGTAATGGCTACCTAGGCGAACCGTCACGACAGTGTCGCAGCAATGATGACTTGAGAAACCCAAGAATCCGCTGCGCAATAAATGATGTACCAACGGCCGTCTAGGAAAACGAGAAGACAGAACGCATGACTTTTCGGGCACTCATAAAACCTTAGTTATGCTCCGAGCTCTAACTAAGGCTTAGGGGGGAGTAACTGATATACCACTATGTGACACAACAACCACTACATGACACGTGTAACTATAGGTCGGCCTATGCTCGGTCATGCAGCTCATGCTCGGCCGTATAACTGATGCTCGGTCATTCAGCTCATGCTCGGCCGTGTAACTAATGCTCGGTCATGCAGCTCATGTTCGACTGTATAACTTATGTGCACTCATGTAGTTCATGCTCGGTCATATAATTCATTCTCGGTCATATACCTCATCCTCCATCGATCAAGGGCATAACCCACAGAGACCGAGCTGATATTATCAAAGCAGAACTGCTCGCCTACAAAGCTAACATATATAAATGCAAGCCTGCAGTACATCGATGATCAGACCTTATCACCGCCTCAATGAGCACCGAGCAGGAAATAAGGAAACAGTCTCTAACAAGGAAACTGCCACACTATGTTGTCATATCAAACAAGGTAACTGATATCTCCAACGATCCAATCCCTATATTCATGGCTCCAAATCCTAATCAACTTGGGAGAGCCACTACCTATAAATTCAACCCTAAAGGTACGCTTTACTTTCATGCTCATTATTTGGCTTTCATTACAGTCCTTCAACTCAGTTTATTGACTTAAGCATTGGAGCGGCTACCGCCAGAGCCAACCCGGTGGTCCTCTGATCTTCTGTTTTGAGTGTTTCGCAGGGAGCCGAGCTTGAATCTTACGTGGGTCAAAAAGTGCAGCATCAATTTTAATAGATCACAAGTGCTTTTTGATTTATTTAATTTTTATTTTTTTGATTAAAACTAAATAGTCACATAATATATATGTGAATGCATGCGTGATTCATTAAGATTATAACACGTATGTGAATATGAAGAGATTTTTTCTATCTAATTTAAAGTCAAACACTATCCATATGTGTATATATATATATGTGTGTGTGTGTGTGTGTGTTTGTGTGTGTACGTATTATCATTGTTTTTCAAGAATAACTAGTACTGCCTACCAACAGTAAGGCAGCTTGGGTTACATCTCCAGGAAACAATTAATCCCATTTGTTTGTATATATTCTGTAGTTGAAGACAATTAGAAGGGATAATCTTTAGTGGGTCGGTACGTTGTGTGTGCTTCTAATATTATATATGACACAGGATATTATTAGATCAACATATTATCATCTCATTATATCGATCCATTTAAAAAAATTCCAATTAGAGCAGTGAGGTAGGTCTGGATTTTTAATTTTTATGAATGAGCACAGTGAAGAACAAAACTAGGATTGATTTGATATTTTCAATAATTCTTTCCATGAAATGACTGTAATCATACATGATCCACTGATAATATATATCAAGAGAGGATTGAAATATCATGAAGTGATATATTTACAATAATCTATTTACTTGGTTTGTCTCATCTTTATAGCTGCATATATGCCTCCTTTATCTCATACCATACATCTACAGACACCCTTTTCTCAGACAAGAGAAAGGAAAATATTTGGCTGAATTTTAAATACAAAAATAAGTTGCCACTATAAATCTTTATAAACCCTTTTTTAATTAATAAGCTTTATTTAAAGCACAGCTATTATGAATTGACTAGATATTTTAATTTAACACACCCAAAAAGGTTGTGCTCATGTTCTTGAAACAACAAACATATACCAATAGGAGTGTTCTTGTAAAGGCATTTTAAAGTGGGATTGGAACGACATGTCTGTATTTTTTTAAAAGTGTGATGTTATGTGTGTTATGATTTATTAAAAAAAGATGAGTCATAATACATGAGAGTATATTTAAATATGATTGGATCATTAAATGTCAGTATATTTTTCTAATAATGTAATATCATATATGTTATAATTTACTTAAAAAAAAATGAGTCATAACACATGAGAGCACACTGTAACAATAAGACACCTAGTCGCTTTCAAAAAATTTTCTTTCCAATATGTAATCCATGGAAACCCACACATAGAATTAGCATTTATTATTTAACCATATATAGAAGGAAGCTTAGCCACTGCTCCCAGACACAAGAACAGACCTACCCATTGGGTACTTAGATTTGAAGGAACCCCACCTCATGAGAGATGAATGGAATCTCCTCCAATTTTTCAAATTTTATACGTGTGTGTATATATGTATGTATATGTATACATATATATATATAAATAAATAAATAAAGAGACTCGTGAGGAAGGATATATAACTTTTTTTTGGTTAGGTTGTGAAAGGGAAACCCACTACTAGGTGTAGGGAATATATGGTTGAATGAGGAGTTGGATCCACTAAAAAGAGTGTTTGATGTGAAGAAAACACGTGGATTTTGGAATGGGGACTTTAACATGGATCCAAGATTTTGACAACCTCGGTTCTTTCACACGTGGAAAGATGGAGTCCACTAGATTCAATTCCCATCATTGTTGCCTTAACTGAAATAAACCAAGTCTTTCCAAGCTTCAATTATTAGTAGGAAAGCAAAGACCCCTTCCCCGAATGCAACCAACTCTCACGAGTCCTCATATTGCCTTCGAAAAAGATATATAACAGCCCATTTCACACACACACACACACACACACATATATATATATGCAGGGGTGGATCTATAATGGAGGCACCAAGAACAGGTGTCCCCACTGAAATTTTTGAAAAAAATGAGTTCAGTTTAATATTTTTAAAATTCTCAAAATAAAATTAAATTTGCTCTCATTAAATAGATTTTCTCAAGCTTGCCCCACATAATTTGTTTTGAAATTTTTTTTAATTAGTCATATTTGTGTATAAAAATCATAAAACAAAGTGTTAAAATATTAAATAATTAGGTCAATTATATTACTTTAAGCCTTCTAGAAATTTGCTGGTTTAACATATTATAAAGTAAGCAAAGGTCGCAAGCTCAAATCTCATTAGTATCCTAATAAATATAATTGATGTATATGTTAACTCCCTCATGATATAAAATCTAGTTGCACGTGAAGAGAGCTATTAAAAGATTAAATAATTTAAATATATATATATATATATATATATTATTAGCTTAAGTTCGCAGTTGACTTAGTGGTTTAATATAAAAAAAAACATAAGAGATGTTACCTATTTTCATATACTACTTCAATTATTTACTCTTGCTATATTATCATTCCACACACAAATTATGTTATTTTAATTTTAACACTAATTTTTGACTTTTTTCTTTAACTTTACTTATTCAGTATATTTAAGATGATGGTAAAAATTATTGATTTTTTTTTCTTCAAAGTACCATTCAAGAATTTATTAGAAAATCCTTTTTAAATGCTTAAATTCTTATGATTTGGCATTTAAATAAGGAAGAATAAAATATATAAACTAATGAACATATGACTATATATTTCTTTCTTTTTTATTATAAATTTATTTTAGTCTAAATCTCAATTAAAGGACACATCAAATGAGAGTTCTTAATGTTGTATTTTTTTCATTATTTTTAAATTGTTATATCCGGTTTAAATTTATTGTCCACAACTCGTCCAAATATAAAACTCTCAAATTAGTCATATAGCTATTCTACCGGATATTAAAAACTTAAAATGAGAGTGCTCCCTCATTTTAAGTTTTTAATGTATGGTAGAATAGTCATATGACTAATTTGGCTATTTCACATGATAGATATGCATTTACTGAATAAAAAAATACTCTTTGAGAACAGTTAAATTAAGATTTTTATATAAAAATTATGAATTAAGATTAATATTTTTTTTGAAAGTAGTGTCAAAATCATGTGAATTTTTTTTTTTTTAAATAATAGTAACAAATATATAGAACACATATGAAAATTACAATTTTTTTAATTATAACAGTTGAATCTAATTTATTCGTACTTTTTATTAATATTACAATCAAATTTTTAAATTTTTATTATTTTTAAGTATTCAAACTATATTTAGTACCAATTTAGTTTATAAATTTTATAAAATTAAACTTTAGTTTTGTTACTGAATTTTAACTTGTCTCCCTTATCGTAGAATCCTGACTCCATCCTGTGTATACACGTTTTCTATGCAATTTAGATATGGACTCAATTGAATGATATCCCTCTTTCTCCCTCCGAACCCATACCCAAAAAATATAAATATATATATATATATATATGGGGTCTCAATTGAATGATATCCCTCTTTCTCCCTCCGAACCCATACCCAAAAAATAAATATGGTCTCAATTGAATGATATCCCTCTTTCTCCCTCCGAACCCATACCCAAAAAATAAATATATATATATATATATATCTGCAAATAATACAAACTATATGTGTGTGTATCATGTGAAGGTCCCAGACCAAATATGCATGGATACATAGTGGGATGTATATATGTATATGTATATATCATATATGAGATGGCATATATGCAATGGAGGAACTTTGTGATATTGGCTAGTCAGAGGTCATGCTGGGTAGGGATGGTCCTGTAGCACACGTGTCCAATACAGGAAATACATGAAAGAGATTGTAGACACGTGTGTTTCCATCGGGAATCGGTCCCCGCATTGAGGGTCGAGCAACGGAGGGTAGTGGTATGTCCTCGGAATACTGTTAAGGGTGCGTTTGGTTGCAATTTGAAGCGGAATTATTAGTGATTATAATATGGTAGCTGTAATATCCAATTTTGGGTACAATATAATAACAGAAGAAGTGTTATCATTTTACCCCCATGAGTTTTTAACCGTCTGTCTCTCCCATTTTACTCTCGTTTCTTTCCACAGTAACTTCATCATCTGTTTCTACCCACATTTGTCATGTCTTATCCAAAAACAAGATAATATACAACGGAGACAATTCTTTTTTTATTAATTATTAATTATTAAATTTTTTCATATTTTCTTAACTAAAAGAGTTTCAATTTTGGCATAACAAATCTCATATGAAACTTTGAATTCAATCTTTCACATAAAAGAACAATGTTTAGTTGTATTATGTGTCACAATCTTAATGCATCACACATATAATCACATGAATATTATATGATTATTTAGTTTTAATTAAAAATTAAAAATTAAATAAAATTAAAAGTACATGTGCATTCAATATGTGATAGATTGTGGTTAAGACAGTACCTAGGTAGGAGAAAATTTCTCCTATTAAATTTGGAATTAAGTATTGTCCCACAATATATATATATATATATATATATAATGTTTAATTTATGTAATAAAAAAAACTTCTAAAATTTTTTGAAACCGAGGAAGTATTGTTTTCTACCCTTATTTATCTCATAGTTATTTTTGTATTTTTTGAAAGAAGCAATGAAATTTTACAATTCATGTATTAGAATCAACTTAATTCTATTACAATCAAACTCAACAAATTCAATCAACATACAATATATGACCCAATTCAAGAGTATGTTTAATACGGGCCTTGAGAATATGTAAAATTATTAGATCAAGAAAAAATTTGGTGTCAGCATTTTTTATGTTGCATCCAAACAGGGTATATGTGTGTGTGTGCGTGGAATGTTAATGGGTCCGGTGGTTGGTCGGATGTGCCAAACTCTAGTCACATGGATGAGCATGTGACCCAGATGCTATTCTGATGGGGAACAAATGAATAGTGCCTATGTGGAAATGGGTAATTTGGTCGGATCGATAAAGACCCATCTGACATGCCAGAAAGGGATTTATGAGAAAACAGATAATAATTGGTATGGGGGTAATTGGGGCATTGGTGAGACCCTTTATGCTACATTTTTATTTTATTTTTGATAACCCTTTATGCTACATTTGATATGAATAATACGTTTCTATCATTAAAATTGGTAAAAAAGCTGGTCTAATTGGGTCATCCATTCAATTTCTTCTGTGCCCTTATCATCTTACATGCATTTTAATTTTTTTTTAATTATTTATTTTCAATAAACTTGAAGAATATTTTGCAATATATAATGTAAGAGTAATATTATAATTCTCAAATTTATATTATAATTTTTTTTCAAATAAAGTGACAATTCATTATTGTGTTATATTAATTATATGATTTAATACACTGATTATAATATGTAACATATTATTTGGAATATAAAATCTGAAAAATATAGCATTTTTTTTCAAATAATTGATAGATTATGAGATTGGATGGTCATTCAGTTTTGATAAATTGTTAAGTTATTATTAGAATAAAAAAATCTGACATGTTAAGATTTTGTGCCAGCTAATTCCTATTGATTCCATACTAGAACAGATAACTACATTCAGTTAATCCAAACTTCCATTATTACTTAGAAAGAAAGAAAAAAATGTGGGATGCCCCCCCTTTCAAACTTCCATTATTACTAAGCTATAAAGTATCCATTGCAAGAGAAAAAGGAGATGGTCAGTTCAATATCCCAAAATAGACAACAGACCTTTTGAAGTTTCCTTCCTTTAATCCAAAACTCTTTTAAAGTACCCCTTCCTTTAAGAAAGAATCTTTTTTATATAAATATCAAACATCTTATACAATAATTGTTATACTTTGGTGCTCATTTGTTTTAAGATTTTTCAAGGAAAGCTAAAGATGATTAGTGTTTTATGTAGTTGCAGAGGGACCCTATTGATTGTGATGTGCAATACATTAGTATATATAATTAGCCATTGTAAATGAGAGAGATAAAAAGAAAATTTTAGAGATGATCAAATCATATATTATGACTCAACTTGCTTATGTTAATCCTTTTTTTTTTTTTATTGAAACGATGGAATATTACAATTCATATATTACAATCAATTGAATAATATAATTACAACTTTACTAACTAACTAAGGACTACCCAACCTATCAGGAACATGAGGTTCTCAAATATGGGTTCTGGACATACAACCTTGCCCAGCTCATAATTAAGTAGAAATAAATGCTCACACTCACAACCCCCCCCAACCCCCCCAAACCAAAAAAATGAGAAAATTAAACTTGAATTCATGACTTCTCCTTTGGTGAAACCCATGGATAATCAATAGGGTTACTCTCAGATAGCTCGATAAGTCAATATGATTTTTTGTAGAAGTTTTTTTTTTCCTTTTTCTTAAAGAAATTTTGTTTATAATATGAAAAAATATGCCTTATATTGGCATACCGAATGCTTCTTTCCTCGTTAAAAAGGAGAAGAGAGAGAAACTAAAGAGGAAAATCAAAAAGAAAAAAAAATGAAAAATTCATTAGTTGGGTGATAGAAAACAAAAAGGGGAAGAGAAAATAAAAGGCGAGGCTCGTGTATTTATTCTCTCTTAATCACTTCATTTTCTCTTAATTAATCACCTCAATTTTTAGAATGGGTTTTTCTGTCCCATGAGAATAATCTCTCTTCTTTTTCTCCTCTTAATGGAGCTGAACAATAAAAGAGGAAAGATACTTGTATATTTATTTCTCTTCTCTTCTCTTCTCTTCTCTTACCCTAACCAAATGGTGTGTAAGAGAACGGGACATCGATCTACCAAATGAATAAACTGTTGGGGGAGAAAATGGAAAGGAAGGAAACAAGAATGATAAGGCTAGCTCATGACCACACCTAAATCTCAAAAGTTCTTGGAGAGCCTGTCTTGAAGGAAAATTAAAAATTTTATCAAGGTCACCACATTACCTTCATGCCATACAAATCCATAAAACAAAAACTTTGCTGAAGAAATGGGCTGCTTTGTGGGCCTTAGGCTTTCCCAACCCACCAATTATTATTTTATTTTTTTTGACCAACCGAAAGAATATCAATATACAAGTAATGACAAATAAGTCCAATCAATTGCTAGAAATCAACCATATCACCAACAAGCCCAGTCCGTGATTAAAAAATTAACATGATAATACAAACTCTCATTTTAAGGAGATCTGAAACCGTGACTACTTCTGTAAGGAAAGATATAAGATGTCACTCAGTTATGAAGGCTTCGGCACCCACCAAACTATTGAATCACCAAATTAATCACTTTGGTATCTCATCTGAACTTGTATATTCAAAATTTTACGGAGTTGACAAATGCATGATTTTATCAGGCCCATGAAATCAGAAAAGTGTGTTTTTCACTTTCAGACTGTCTTTAAACTGTATATGTTGAAATATTGGGCCCATTTTATGGGCTCACTTGTAACTTTGGTTAGACTATGGAGGAAAAGAATCTCTACCCTTAAATATAAAATCTAATGGGTCAAGTCTGCTATGTCTTGGGCCTCGATTTGGTGCATAGGTCGAAATCTTTAACTGTGCTTAACCCAGACTGTATTCACTCACAAACACACACACATACATACATATATATATATATATGTATATATGTATGTTTGTATGTATGTGTGTGTGTTTGTCATGCTTCAAGACCTTTCGAGTCCAATGCCATGTTATCAATCTATTAAGTAGAAGTAGGGCTATTAAGCAGAAGTATGGCGAAGAAGCCTAAAATGATAAAATTCTAAATTCTAAATGAGGTTATTTTTTAATATTAATGTATATTTTTACTTTGTTTTTACATATATTATATTTACTTTTATAATATAAGATTTAATTATTTTTTAATAAGATAGAGGTATATATTGAATAAAACTCTAATAATAGAGTTTTCATATTTTTTTTAAAAATAAATAATAATAAAAGATTAGAGTATAATACAAATAAAATTTTATTAATAAAATTAAGTTTTTTTTATTTAGTCTTTTTTTTTTTTTCTTTCTTTTTAGAGTAGGATTTTTATTAATCTTAGATTTATAATTTGATTATATTATAAATACATAAAATTTAGAGTTTTTTTATAGAGTTAGATTTTTATTAACCTTAAACTTCTAATTTGATTATACTATAGATACATAAAATATATGACATTTTTTTTTAAGTGAGGTCTAAAAGAGATTATTTTGTTGACTTTATGATCGAGCTTGCCCTGTGTAGAAGTACACATTCATAAAATCTATGCAATCTATTTATAAGTAATGAAAGTAATTTTGCGAATGTTCAAGTGGAATCCATCAGAAAAAAAAAAAATAGAAAAAAGAAACAAAAAAAAATGGAAAAAAGAAATGTTCAAGTTGATAGAAACTCGGTTGGCTTAGGGTTAGCTTTAGTTGATCTCATGGCTTTTACCATTTGAAATATAAATAAAACATCTGCAAACTTGTTGCAGCTACATGAGTTAAACTAAAAGCAAAGTAAGCCAAAGAAAACTAATTATTCCAATTGCACAACTTTCTCAAATCCACTATTCAAATGGAACAAAACAGTATACATTGTCTTCGAAATTTTGAACCAAGAGAAGGAATGATACGAGGGAGGCTATCATGTAAAAGAAACTTTGCAAGCATTTTTACTTCAGCTGATAACCTAATGGAGAAACAAAACTAAAGAGAAAAAAACTCCCTTTTAATGCAATAAACCACCATTTCATTTCAAGATTTTCAACTCTATCCTCTCGTAGTTCCATAAAGAGGGTTACTAAATAGATACATTTAAAAACTTAATGACACACCACAAAACCTGATAATAGGATACAAATAAGTCCTAACAGAAGTAACCACAAATCAAAAAATAAAATTTTTAAAATTCAAAATTTGAATATTATTGATGAAAACTAAATAATAAAATTCTATTACATCAAATTTATAAGATAAGAAACTACTAATTTGAATAAGAAATCATTACTACCAAACTAATCCTAATAAAACTAAGAAAATAGAAAATTTTAGATAAATTCAAAATTAGGAATTTTTGTAGTTGACCCTAAAATTGGAAACTAAATAAGATTAAGAAGAAGATAGCAAGAAATGGCAACTCAATCAAAGCTTTCCTACGAAAGTAATTACAAAAATTACTACTTTTCAAAAATAATAAAGACATCCAATTTAAAACCTAAAAATGTGAATATGGACAAATTATAGCTCCAATCACAGCAAAGTAGTGAGTTGGGTCCGTTTGACCATCTCAGGGCAAAGTATGGGGGTCTCCAGGTATGCTGTATACTTAGGAGATTGAGCACAAAAAGTTTTTCAGAAACATTTTCAACCACTTTTCACAAGGTAATTTGACTTCGATACGGACTTTTCTTCCAATGCTATCTGAATTCTTTCGCTACTTTTTTTTACAACAGTCCCTCCACTTGAAGAGAACTTGACCTCGAGTCATAATTTAGATAGATCAGTTCTTCTTTATAGTACTCATAAAGATCAGTAATATTAGAAGTCCTTGAGATATTCATGTCTTCTGAAAATCAACAATATAGTCATTGTCATTGATTTTGCACACAATCTTATATGACTCATATTTCTTTAGCTTCAATTTGTTGTAGCTCCTAACCAAAAACCTCTCTTGGCATAAGAAAAACATAACAGAATCACATTTCTTGAATACATCAGTCCAACTATGCTTATCTGTAACTTTCTTATACTTAGCATTAGTCTTCTCCAACTTCTGCTTCACCTCAACTGCACTGTTTGAGCTTATTTTGCCATGTGTTCTACTACGACACTCACACCTTGCCCTATAGGCAATCGAACCAAATCAGATGTTTGTTTTGGTAGAGTGATATAAATGATGACAAAAGGTGACTTTTCCATCGCACTGTGAATAACATTGTTGTATGCAAACTCAACTTGTGGCAAGGCATGATGCCAATGCTTTGGTCTATCTCCATAAATTATGTTTCTCAATATTCTGTTTGTCACCTTGGTTTGTCTATTAGTTTAAGGATGGGTTGTGGTACTACACTTCAATGATGTATTGAATATATGCCACAAAGTGATTCAAAAATTACTAAGGAACTTCATGTCTCGATCAAAAGTAATGGATTAAGGAACTCCATGTAATCTAACATCCTCTTAAAGAATAGTCATGCTATGTGTGAAGCATCAGAAGTTTTTCAACATAGAATAAAGTGCACCATCTTGGAAATTTCGTCAACAACTACAAAAATGTAATTTATCCCTCATTGTGTACGAAGTAGTCCTAACACAAAGTTCAAAGACAAATCTTTCCAAAAAAATAGGAACTGGTAAAATAGTATAAAAATCAATGTTTAGTGACTAACCTTTAGAATCTTGGCCAGTGTAGAACTTTCGAACAAAATTACCAATGTCCCTCGTAAGTTGTGGCCAATAATAATGCTCATCCAAGCTCTCCACTGGCTTATCTTTTCCCATATGCTCACTCAACCTATTGTCATACAAGATGTGAATAAGCTTCTCTCACAACAATTTTTGAAGAATGCACAAATGATTGCCTTGAAACAAATATCGATCACGAATGCAGAAATCTTTAACAACTTGAGACTCCTTAATTGCACTTGGCCCAAATCTCCTTGAAATCTACATCATCTTCATATAGCTTCTTCAAAAATCGTATTAGCCCTAAAGGCTTTCAACTAAGGGCATTTTAGTAATTTTAATGATTAGAAGGCATTGATTATGAGGACTAATGTTTTATCTAGTGACAATGCAAAAAAGTCAACTAGGTCAAAGAGAAAGGTTGACCAAGAAATTCTAAGTCCAGTAAATGAAGATATCCATTCAAGCACAAGTTTCAAAGCCAAACTCAAGTAAGTGGATGCAATCAAACCCAAGAATTCAAGAAAAGTCAAGTGAACGCTTTAATTTTTATTAGTTTAGGGAGGACAACCCAACCCTGCCCCACGAAAAAAAGTTTCTTCCTAAACTCGTTTTTACCCTGTGATAGGCGGGATGGGTCCCCATTTAGTTTCATACTTCTATTTATTTATTTATTTTAATAAATTAATTTTAATTAACACATTTAAAACAAAACGATACATGTGTAAAATAAGAAATATACATGTAAATAGAGAACAAAAATAACATTTTTTTTTAAAACATATAACTCTATTAAGTTTGTATAAACTTTTAATGGGTGACTAAAAAAGATTATTATAAACACTGATAATGTAGCATGCATAAAAAATTTTTATTAGTTTATTTTATATATATGGGGCGAGGTGCCATCACCCCAAACCCACCCGGGGTTGAAATAGCTTCCCCAAAACCCATCCCATTAGGGGCGGGTTGGCGAGTTCGCAACGGGGCCAGTTAAATTGCTCTCCCTAGTTTCATCAGTCAATCGACTGGACCATAATCCAATTGACTGATGAACTCGGCTAACTTTTCTAGAGGCTTGAGGTCTATCTTGTCAAGAACAACCAATCATATGGTCTTAAGAATCGGTCGTCTAATTTGTCTAGTGTCAAAATGTTCACAAATTTGTATTGAAGAACCAGTTGACTAGTTTCAAGAAATGGTCAACTGCTTTAGACAATAGTAAAAATAAGCATGAAAATTGGTTGACTAGTTATAAGAACTAGTCGATTAATTTTGGCAGTTTAAGAAAATTTTCCTATTTTGACCAATGTTTTCCTTTTCAAATGATTTGATTTTTCAAAACATAAGATGAATCAATGTAGTGATTTGAAAATTTATTTTGTGATTGGTTTCAGTTGATCAGTTAAATATTTAGAGCTTATGCATATGATCAATCATAACCTAATTCATTCATTGTTAATCAAAAAATCTCAAATTCAAATTTTGAATAGATCGAAAAGGGGGTAATGGTTATTTTTGAATCCAACGATTATATTCCTCAAAGGCCTACAAATTAATATAGGTTTTCTACAACATTAACTTCTAACAATTTACATGCTTTAACTTTCTAATCTCTTACTAGACTTTAGATCTTTTTGATTGCAAAACCTAGATCTAAAAGTTTTACTCATCTTAAATACTCAAAGCTTATATTGATCAATCATTATTGAGTGAGTATTTATTACACCAATCAGCTCTAGCAAGTAGTAACAATTGGTATCAACTTGTTTCTTCCCGTTTCGGTGAGACTTTGAGGGTAGGTGTTACCCTTGTGAGGCAAAATGAGACTTTGCTTGAAAAAATGGTAAATAACTCTTCATTGTAAAGGTTTGATCTCTATTTCAAAAGGAGTTCACATATTATAAAAACTCAAGCAAGGAGTTTGAGTTGAAAACGTAAGAAGTTTTTCGAATCTTAAACTCTATGTTTGTTCTCTCTTCTCTACTCTTTACATATTATATGTTTAATCTTATATTAATATTTAAAGTTTGTAAAAGTATAAAATATTTGCAAAATACTCAAATCACCCCCCCTCTTATGTATATTTACGAGCAACAAGTGGTATCAGAGTCTTGCCTCTTAATAAAAGAGTTTACACTCTAAGAGAAAAAAATGAATCAAATATTGTGGGAATCATCTTTGCCAAAGGGCAATTGACAAATAGACCTCCGTTGTTTAGTGGTCAAAATTATATATATTAGAGGGTAAGAATGAAGATCTATCTTCAATCCTTAGAATATAAGATTTGGAGAGTTATAAATGATCCGCATGTCCTAATGAAATCTTCAGAAGTTTCTAGCTCCACTAAGGTAACTAAGAAAGAAAGTGAACGAGGTGAAAATGATCTCAAGAAAATTCAGCTCAATGCTAAGGCAATGAGCAATTTATATTATGCTTTAGATGCAAATGAATTTAATAGAATTTTTACTTGCGAATTCACAAAAGAGATATAGGATAAACTTGAAGTTACCTATGAAGGGACTAATCAAGTAAAGGAATCTAAAATTAGCATGATAGTTTATAATTATGAACTATCTAAAATAAATATTGATGAATCTATTCCTAAAATATTTACTTGATTTACAAATATTATTAACTCTCTAAAAGCTCTCGGTAAGAGCTATATTAATGTTAAAATGGTAAGAAAGATTCTCAGGTCACTACCTAGAAATTAGGAAGCTAAGGTGACAGTCATTCTAAAAGCCAAGGATCTCAATATCCTAAGTGTAACACCCCGACCCGATTAATTAATAATTAGTTTGCTAATTATTAATTAGAAACAAGATAAAGAATAATTGAGAAAACTAATCAGAAAATTCTCAACGGTTACGATAGGCCAATCAAACAATTAAATACGTTGAAAAAGGAAGGGTGTAATACCTCGAACCTAATTACTGATTAAATTATGAAATAATGTCGTTTTGGAATGTAATGCATTAATATAGCGATTTTAGCCTCATTTTAACACTATTAAAACTCGAATTAGCTAAGTACGGAAAACAAAAAGAAATAATAATCAACACGAGGCATTGAACATCGAAACTAACCAAAATAGGAAACAACCAGAAGAAGCCGTTTCGTAAAAAGAGCAATAGAAAATAAAATATAAAGGAAAAAGCCAAAATTTGCATTTTGATTTGCCAAACGAGGCATAAGATAAAAATGGCCAAAAAGAGGCAAAAAGGGTTGGACATGAGAATTGATCCCTAGACCAAAAAGAGTAAGAAACTTATTCCCAAAAATTTGACCACTTGGCCACAAGTACTTTTGTGCTTTATTATACATATAATATATACATATATAATTTATAAGGTCCAAATTATGAATATCAACAATGAGGTGGTGATGAGTGCACAAAAGTGCACTCTAAATACTCTATTATTAGATTAAAATACTAAAATGTGACCCTATTATTAGAGCATAATATTTGATCTTCTTAATTCCTTTATATTTAGTTTTATGACATATTTTCTATTTAAGTGAGCTGATTAATATATTTATTGAATTATGGAAACATCGAAGGTAAAAGAAGAGATATGGAGTATATTGTGCAATTTTCAGCTTTTAGGCAGATTCAATCTATGGAGTTTCAATTAAGGTTTGGATAGCGTTAGAGTTTCAGAATGAGAAAGTGATCTTCATGAAGTGTTTAGAGGACATCTTAAGATTTTCAGAAATGTATGGTTTGCAAAAATCCGAGTTCGTTTGGGCCGCCAAACATTATTTCAAAGTTAGTCCTAGAAAGGTGATTCGATTCCTATCTGAACCAGTACACTTCAGTGGGTCATAACTTGAGTTTCCATAGTCCAAATCAGGTGATTTAAAAGCCTAAATTTATCTACATATCTAGGGATATAATGTTCATCAAGAGCCCAAATCAAGATTCAGTCGTTATCTAATAGAAAAAAGGAACCTAAAGGTTTCAGCTGCAAAAAGAAAAAAAGAAAAAAAAGAGAAAAAGCTGCACGGCTGGGCTTGGGTAATACGACTTCTTGGAAAAAGAAGAAAGAAAGAAAAAGGAAGAAAAAGAAGAAAAAAAAAAAAGGAAGAGAAAAAGCAATGTGCTTGGGCTGACGCAAGTAAGGCAAAAGCACAAGGCCGAAAGGAGAGAAAAAAAAAAGAATAAAAAAAGGAAGAAAAGGGTGCTGAACGTGCGGCTGGGAAAGAGAAAAAGCTGGTGCGGCACGTGATGGGCTTTGAGACATGAGGTGTTTTGAGATTTAAAAAAAGAAGGGTCCAGGTGGAGGAAAAAAACAAGACAAAAACAGGGAGCGGCGGCGCGGCTGGCATAGGTTGCAAAAAAGAGCTGCTAGATACTTCATGTCTTCCTTGAGATTTATGTTGTCCATCATTTGTATGGGTAACTAAATTTTTAAGTAGGGTTAGGGATGAACTTGCACAATGGTATTTTTAATTTATTTTTGATTCACATATCAGATTTTTATTTATTAAAACTCTTTGTTTTATCATTCTCAATTTATTGTTGCCGAATAATTACAGAGTTTATTCCATTTAAACATTCAGTCGGGTTTTTTCTATTGAATGGATTAGTTCTTTGATTATGTTTGGATCAATTGATTTAATTCTTTGGTGCAATATTGCTCCCTGGGTATATTGTCATCGTTGGGTTTTCTCAATATGGATAACAATTTGCGTGATTTAAAAGTGATGAATGGTTTTTCAAAGGGTTACATTTGGTTTAATTTTGGTTTATAAGTCTATATCTTCTGATTGGGATTCTTGGAATTAAATTCTCAATTGAGTTATCAGTGAATTAAAAATAATTAAAATATCGGATACGTGCAAGGGATTCCCGACACTCTACTATTCGTTAATTTGAGTATTTTTTTTTCCGTTAATCACTTTGTTTAATTTTAATTTGCATTTAAGATCACTTTTTATTTTCTCGTTAATCATTTAATATTTTCTTTAGTTTTGAAAAATTCTTTCTGTTATTCTTTTAATTTGTCTCCCTGTGAAATCGACACCCCAAAGCTACACTACAACTACCTGCGTTATTCTTTGGGCGTAATCAAATTTTGGCACCGTTACGGGGAGATGGTAGAAGAATCATTAGATAGTTTTTTTTTTTTTTTCAGCAGTTTGTAAAGGCGGTAATTTCGTTCCCTTTTTTTATTTGCTGCATTATTATTATTTTTTTTATTTTTTATTTTTAATTTTTTGTTATCTTGCATGCATAATAGGTATAGGGATACATTAGGTCGATTTGCTTGTAAGCCTGTGTTAGAGCCAGATTTAGAGTCTAATTTTTCTAATTTCTTGTTTGATAATTCTTCTAATTCTGAAAATATGAGTGAGCACGAGGATCAACCCACTAGGATCCTTCAGGATTGCCTTCACCCTACACGCACAGCCACACCATCATGCATTATGTTTCCACCCAATACTCGTCCCGTTGATGTTAAAACGGGGGTGATACAGTTACTCCCTACATTTCATGGTTTGGAAAATGAAAATCCATATATGCACATTAGGGAGTTTGAAGAGGTAGTTGTGACTTTCCATAGTGAAAATGCAATAGTTGACATTGCAAGACTTAAGTTCTTCCCTCTCTCTTTGAAGGATAGAGCTAAGAGTTGGCCATACTCACTGAGACCAAGGTTGATTGGATCGTGGAATGAGATGACTCAGGTTTTCTTTACTAAATACTTTCCCCAACACAAAACCAATGCTTTAAAAAGACAAATTTCCACCGTTGCACAAAAGGACAGTGAGATTTTGTATCAGTCTTGGGAGAGATTTAAAGAGTTATTGAGTATGTACCCTCACCATGGGTATGAGAGTTGGCATCTAATGAGTTACTTCTATGAGGGACTTACACTTAGAGAGCGCCAATTTGTAGAGATGATGTGTAATGGTAAGTTTTTACAGAAAGATCCTGATGAGGCCATAGAGTACCTTAATGAGCTTGTTGAAAAAGCTCACACTTGGATAGGACTTAGTGCTCTTGAGAGCACAAATAGGTCACGACCTCCAGAGAACCAAAATGGTGGTGGAATTTACCATCTCAAGGAGGAAAATAACTTGAAGGCTAAGGTAGAGATACTCACTAGGGAGTTAGAGGTGTTAAAGGCTAAGGACTTAAAGTCAACACACTTAGCTAATCATGTAGAGTCTTTTAGACCATGTTCGGTGTGTGGCGAGGTAGATCACCTCGCCCAAGAATGTCCCACATTTGCTGAGATGAGAGGGATGTATGATGAACAATGTAATACCTTAGGTATGTACAAGAAGCCTTTCACACCCTTCTCCGAGCCCTACAATTCGGGGTGACACAATCACCCCAATTTTAGCTGGAAGTCTAAAAACCAGCCACCTGTACCACTACCTGCACAGCCCCCTAGATCATGTCATGCACCATATCATGCATCTTCATCTTCTAGGAATTCTTTAGAAGACACTTTGCATACTTTTATTGAAGCACAGGGTAAGACTAACCAAAAGTTTAAATCTTTGATTACGCAGGTTGTGGAAGAAAACAAGGAGGTAAAGAGCTAAGTATCTAAATTGATGAGCTCTTTGAGTGTGAATGAGCAATGTAGATTCCCTTCCCAAGCTCAATCCACACCCTATGGTCAACACATGGCACAAGAGAATTTGAAGGATGTGAACGCCATTGTGACTCGAAGTGGTAAGTCATTACACATCCCAATAATGGACAAATCAGGGGATGTGGAAAAGGATCAAGATAGTAGTAATGCCGAGCTGCCCAACGAACCAGATGTGACAAAGAGCCCTATTAAGGTACCATTCCCACAAGCTAAAAAATGAAACAAACGAACTTTGGATCCTAACAATGAAATCCTAGAGAATCTCAGGTAGGTAAAAATCAATCTTCCTCTTTTGGATGTGATTAAACAAGTTCCTACTTATGCAAAAGTTCTTAAAGATTTGTGTACAGTTAAGAAGAAGCACCATGTGAAGAAAACAACGTTCCTGACAGAGCAAGTTAGTGCTCTAATTGAGCAAAGGATTCCTCCCAAGTACAAGGATCCTGGTTGTCCAACTATTGCATGCAGCATTGAAAATCATGAGTTTGGACAAGTTTTGCTTGATTTAGGAGCTAGTGTGAATATAATGCCTTATTCTGTTTATTTGCAGATGGGGTTGGGATAAATCAAACCAACTTCTGTGGTATTGCAATTGGCTGACCGTTCAGTCAGAGCACCACGGGGTGTGGTAGAAGATGTTTTGATTCAAATTGATAAATTTTATTATCCTGTTGATTTCCTAATCTTTGACACCAGCTCTGTTGTTGACTCTACTTCAAAAATTCCTTTGATTTTAGGTAAGCCTTTCCTTGCCACTTCTAATGCTCTTATTAATTGCAGGAATGGGCTCATGAAGCTATCTTTTGGAAACATGACTCTCGAGGTGAATATCTTTCATATTGCAAAACAGCTAGAAGAGGAGGATGAGTGCCACCAGACGTACATGATTGATTCACTCATGGATAGGGGAGTTCTTACAACTCATGATTTTGATCCCCTTGAGCATTTTCTTGTTAATTCTAAGTTTGATTATATTACTGATCCATCTGATGTGGTTGATATTTGTGTTATTTTTGATAGAACTCAGGATTATGGAGCATGAGCATGGCAACCGAAGTTTGAGGAGTTGCCTAAAAAAAGTGAAGAGCAGTTTCTTTCAAGTGTGGCAGCACCCAAAGTTGAATTGAAGCCTTTGCCTAAGGGTTTAAAGCATGCCTTCCTTGGTCCAAGTGATACTTTTCCTATTATTATCTCATCTGAATTGTCTGAGTCTCAAGGTGAGAAATTAATTCAGACCCTAAGTAAGCATAGGTCAGTCATAGGTTGGAGCATTGCTGATATAAAAGGTGTGAGTCCACTGGTATGTTCTCGTAAAATCAATTTGGAGGAAAGAACTAGCCCTCGTAGAGACCCCCAGCGTAGGCTTAATCCCACTATGAAAGAAGTGGTGAAAAATAACCTCGGAGAAAAGCATTTCAATTTTGACATGGGAGAAGCAGGTAAGTTAAGAAAATTGGAATTGACCAAGTTAGAAGAATTGAGAAATGATGCTAATGAGAACTCTAGAGTCTATAAGGCTAAAAATGAAAGCGTTTTATGATAAAAATATTTTGAGAAAAACGTTTAAGCCTAATGATCGAGTGTCCTTATATGATTCTAGACTCCATAAGCACCTAGGAAAACCCAGGTCTAGGTGGACAGGCCCTTTTATATTGAAGAATGTTTTTGAAAATGGGGTAGTCGAAATAGATGATCCTAAGGATGGTCGAGTTTTTAAAGTAAATGGTCAGCGCCTTAAAATTTTAATTGATAGGCAAGTTCCGAAAGTGGAAGACATTCCACTTATGGACCCGGTTTATCAACCTTGATCACGTCATGCATGTATGTTTTTTGTTTTATTTTATTTTGTTTGTTTTGTTTTGTTTTATTTTCTTTCTTTTTCTTTTCGTTTGCTGCTGTTTTCTTTTTTTTTCTTGGCAGGTTCATTTCATTTTGTCCGTTCAGGTTGCCATCTGTGGTGCTTAGCAAGCTGCCCACATCACACATCAGGTGTATTCTACCATTTTCAGTACCCTCCATTCAATTTTAATTGTTAAACATTGAGGATAATGTTTCATTTAAGTTGAGGGGTGGTGGTGCAAATTCAACATTTAAAATGCTATGGCATATTTTCATGTGTCAAAATTTTTTTTAAAAAAATTTGCATCACACGTGCATCTTTTTCACATGAGTACTCATTCTCATTCATCGTCATTCTTGTGAATTCACCGAATCCACCATAATCATTCTGCTGAGGCATTCACAGAACTTTTAATGCACTTATCCAAACTTTGTAGTAAGATGGTGGTTTGACACATGTAGCTAGAGAACTCTTTTGCTTAAGTATTCATGTGAGTTTTAAAAATAATTGAGAGCTTATAAATGCAGAAAATTGTGATAAGTGTTCATTGATCTATTGAATTGGACACTTCTTTTGAGAATATCATTACATAGTTGGTGGTATGACAGCGGATATACTTGGGATACAACGAAGGTCAACTTAGGATTAACGTTTGAGCCTTTCAAGCTAGCCATTCTCATTATAGACCTTTAGTAGCCAACTTTGAGCCAACAAACATAAATAGTTTTTTTTTTCATGTGCCCACATCATCCATACCTCTCCACATTGGAGCATAGCCTATACCCTGATTTACCTACCCTTTTTGCTTCCAAGTTTGTACTAGGTGTGGAATTTGCATTTCTTTTCTTTTATGTTGAATTGAAAAAAAAAAAAAAAAAGCAGAAAAAGAAGAAGGAAAGAGTACAAGTGCAAAGTGTTCAATTGAGTGAGCATCAAAGTCATTTTCGAATAAAAAAAAAGAAAAAAAAAATTTAAAAAAAAAAAGATAAGAGAAAGAAGAAGGGGAAGTATTGTTGTTCAGTGATCTGAAAAGTTGAAGAGTACATCAAGTGAGAAGTTTGGTTTGCTATGATTTTTAATGAAATTCTCTTAGTATGTACTTGGAAGTTTTTGAATGTTTTTTATCCTTTTCTTCACATAGCCCCTAACCCGAGCCACGTTACAACCTTTTTATGTTGATCACGTTCTGATCCTAAGCAAACCTGTGGAAAGAGTGGTGGAAGTCTCATTTGTTAGTGTTCCTATCATAAGATCAATGTTTTCTTGTTGCTTGTACATAGTTTCCTAATTCTTCATTGAGTGTGTACACCCCTTGTCAACTCCATAGAGAGAACCCCTACATGAAACACTTTTATACCCGTGAGATATGGAGTTGAACCTTTTGCTTGAGATGTTCTAGATGTTCCATGTTTCATGATTTGTGGTTAGATGGATATGGTTTGGAGCACACACACACAATCTGTGAATTGCTATAAGTGGATTGATTGTTATAGGGTTATTGAATTCCTAAAATTGCTTTGATATGCGAATATGAAAAGTGTGATTAGATGCCTTCTATGTGTGATCTTCTTTGGTCTCTTTTGTCATTTTTGCATGAAAATTGCTAGGGACTAGCAATGAACAAGTTGGGGGGTGTGATGAGTGCGCGAAAGTGCACTCTAAATTCTCTATTATTAGATTAAAATGCTAAAATGTGACCCTATTATTAGAGCATAATATTTGATATTCTTAATTCCTTTATATTTAGTTTTATGACATTTTTTCTATTTAAGTGAATTGATTAATATATTTATTGAATTAGGGAAACATTGAAGGTAAAAGAAGAGATATGGAGTATATTGTACAATTTTTAGCTTTTAGGCAGATTCGATCTATGGAGTTTCAATTGAGGTTTGGATAGCGTTAAAGTTTCAGAATGAGAAAATGGTCTTCATGAAGTTTTTAGAGGACATCTTAAGATTTTTAGAAAGGTATGGTTTGCAAAAATCTGAGTTCATTTGGGCTGCCAAACATTGTTTCAAAGTCAGCCTTGGAAAGCTGATCCGATTCCTCTCTGAACTAGAAAACTTCAGTGGATCATAACTTGAGTTTCCAAAGTCCAAATCAGGTGATTCAAAAGCCTAAATTTATCTAGACATCCAGGGTTACAACTTTCATCAAGAGCCCAAATCAATATTCAGTAATTATCTGATAGAAAAAAGAACCTAAAGGTTGCGGATGCAAGAAGGAAAAAAGAAAAAAAAAAAGAGAAAAACCTGCACAGCTGGGCTTGGGTAATACGGCTGCTTGGAAAAAGAAGAAAGAAAGAAAAAATTCAAACATTGATGCTTGAAGCAGAATAGAAAAAGAAAAAAAAGGGAAGAGCAAAAGCAATGGGCTTAGGTTGACGCAAGCAAGGCAAAAGCGTAAGGCCAAAAGGAGAGAAAAAAAAAGAATAAAAAAATGAAGAAAAGGGCGCTGAACGTGCGGCTGGGAAAGAGAAAAGGTGTTGCGACGCGTGATGGGCTTTGAGACATGAGGCATTTTGAGATTTAAAAAAAGAAAAAGGGTCCAGGCAGAGGAAAAAAACAAGACAAAAACAGGAAGTGGCGACGTAGCTGGCGCAGGTTGCAGAAATGAGCTGCCAGATACTTCATGTTTTCCTTGAGATTTATGTTGTCCATCATTTGTATGGGTAACTAAATTTTTAAGTAGGGTTAGGGATGAACTTGCACACTAGATGGTATTTTTAATTTATTTTTGATTCACGTATCGGATTTTTATTTATTAAAACTCTTTGTTTTATCATTCTCAATTTATTGTTGCCGAATAATTACAGAGTTTATTCCGTTTATACATTCAGTCAAGTTTTTTTCTATTGAATGGATTAGTTCTTTGATTATGTTTGGATCAATTGATTATTTATATTGATTTAATTCTTTGCTGCAATATTGCTCTCTGGGTATATTGTTGTCGTTAGGTTTTCTCAATATGGATAACAATTTGCGTGATTTAAAAGTGATGAATGGTTTTTCAAAGGGTTACATTTGGTTTAATTTTGGTTTATAATTCTATATCTTCCGATTGAGATTTTTGGAATTAAATTCTCAATTGAGTTATCAGTAAATTAAAAATAATTAAAATACTAGATATGTGCAAGGGATTCCCAACGCTCTACTGTTCGTTCATTTGAGTATTTTTTTCGTTAATCACTTAGTTTAATTTTAATTTGCATTTAAGATCACTTTTTATTTTCTCGTTAATCATTTAATATTTTCTTTAGTTTCGGAAATTCTTTCTGTTATTATTTTAATTTGTCTCCCTGTGGAATCGACACCCCAAAGTTATAATACAACTACCGCGTTATTCTTTGGACATAATCAAGTGGCAGCACCCTATTGGCGACCATCCTTCCTATCAATTTGAACACATGCAGAATTTTATGTGTTTATATATATGTGTGTGTGTGTGTGTGTATCTATACACCTAAGGTAGGATCTATAGGTTATGAATGTATAGTAGGGGGTTGCGTGTGGGTTTTGAGGAAATGAGTGTGCTGTGCAGACCATTGTGCTTGAGATCCTGTGTGTGTGATGATGGTGCTAACTCTATAATAATAATGTAAGTGTGTGCATATGGATTCGGCTATGATGAGAGAGAGTGAAGGAGGGAGAAGGAGCTGAAGAAGGAGAAGAGAAGGAGATTGTGGCTACATTGGTGAAGCCTTAAGAGGATTAGAACCCAGTCACTAAGTGAGGAGAGCCACTGTTGGGGTAAATTTTCAAAACCCACCATCTTTCTTTCTCTAAGATTCTTACATATATACAAGTTGTTTAGGTCTTGTTCATGCATGCATGATAGCTAGGGTGTATAATCTTAAACAAGGCATGAAATTTGGACCTGAAACAGCCCTAGAACACTAAACCATGAAGAAACCTCCATAGATGACCACCTTAGAGCTTGGGTCTAAAACGACCAAAATAGAACCCTATTCTTTCATTTAGAACCAAACAAGGACCCTCCAAGGATTCCAAATCCGTTGGAATCACTTCAAATGGACAAGAAATAGGGAAGAAAATCCCATTTGCAGTCAAGAAATAGGGAAGAGAATCGGGTCTCTTGAAATCAGGTTCCAAACTAGATTCTTGGAATATGGCTTTGAAGCCACTAGGCTGAGGGTCACAACCAAACAAGAACCACTAAAAATGATGGAGAATCGAACTCATTACAGTCACCACTATCGAAAACCCAATAGAACAAAATAACCCAATCTAACCCATGAAAACCATGCCAAAATGAATACTGGAGTCCCAGTAATTGTTTAGGCTAAAAGGAGAGGTTCAAAACAGCCAAAAAAATGAGATTTAAAAGTTCTAAAATTCCAAAATTCAGCCACCGACGCCAAAGAAGGTGGTCGGAGCTCATCGAAAAAGTGCGGAGAAGGTGAGTAGTGTCGGGCCGGACTCCGGGTCGGCTACGGGTTTGGGTTATATCCAGATCCAGGGGGTGCGGGTTTAGTGAAATGACAGCGTTTTGAAGTTTGATTCTTTTTATTTAAAACAGATTTAGGTCTGTTTGGGTGCAAGGGTAAGGAATTTAATTGGTGATTCACTGTTGGGCTAGGGATATCCTATCCCTGTTCAGCCGTTGTCCACTGTTTGCCTCCAAAATATTATAAAACAAATGCTGAACTGCCGCGCCTGTGGATCGATCCTTGGACCTCGGTCACGTGTGGGACTTAACCCCTCACGCGTGACTACTGACCTATGACTGTTAATGGACCTGATGTATGTAAAGAGCTCTAGCGTTATTCGGGAGCCCGATGGTGGGTGAAGTTGGATAAGTGCATCTGAGGGTATGCCGGGCCCTATTTGTTTCTGCATCTAGTCTGTTAGTATTCATATCATTTATTGACATTCTAATATTACACTTGCTCATTATTGATATGCTTGCTATGCCTGTCTTGACTATCTGATGATGTATCCTTGTTTATTGATACGTTGGATTTCTGGTACTTTTGATTTCTGTTATGCCTTGCAAGCCTATCATTGATCTGATTTGGCTATTTGTGATACTTATGAATTGTGGCAGCTAACTATTATGTAGGCCAAGTCCCCATTTTTGATTTGTCATTCACTTGTATCATTTTCTCATAAGACGTGCTTGTTGGACCCTCGGGTCATCTCTACTATTTCTGTGACTGGCTATTGTATCTTCATATCTTTTGCTTGTTTTGATTCCATACTTTCTATACTGACCCTGATACATGGCAGAGCAAGGAAATTTACTTACTGGGCTATGTTATCTCACTCCTTATTTATGACCATTTTTTATGTGGTCTGCGACGGATGATATACAGTGAGATAACTAGTGGAACTAGTGAAGCACAAATGATTTATACTCACGATATGGACTATAATTCAAACTTGACTACATACTTTATAAGGTTAAGTTCACAACTTGTATTATAACGCTATATCATTAGTGATGAGGTTAGCCTAGCATATTGGATCCCCATGATTAATTTGTATTTGGAGATTCTGACTGTTGGTCATTGGGGATGAGTTATTGATTAGCTGAATTGTATTGATGCAACTTCCACTTTAATTAATTCATTGATATAGAATAGATGCATTGGGGCATGTGTGTTGAAAATCTAGAGATATTTGGTGACTGATTCTAGACGTGTTTTGATGTAGTTGGATGAATTGCATTTCTGAATAAAAATGTTTTAATTCCCGTTGCTTTGACCCTACCATTAGAATGCGATTCATTGTAAAGTTCAGAAGTTGCCTTTGGTTGGTCGCATTGTCGGTGGAAAAAAAAAACTAGCAAGGTGGCTAACTGGCATCACGTCCTCTGCATCTGCGTAGGGTGGGGTGCCGGGTCGTGACAGAGTGGTATTAGAGCTTAGGTTAATGGTCTTTGGTGAAGACTAAGTCGTGATTGAGGTTGATGTTTCTTGGGTGACTAGGATGATCAGACGATCAATAATTCTCGAGAGATAATGGTGGGCTTATGAGTAAAGTTGATGATCTTAAGAATTCGAGGACGATATCAGATCTTATGGTTAATGATTCTTCTGGAAAGATCATACCAACATTGGATTTGAGGATTGGATGATTTAAATGATTAAATGATCAGTGGCTTTTAGAGGACGATAGCATGTTAGGTACTAAGGTTAATAGTCTTTGGGAAGGACTAAACTCTGACTGAATTTGATGATTCTTGGACGATAGAGATGATCAAATAAATAGTGGCTTTTGGGAGATTGTAGTGCATTTAAGGGCCAAAGATTTGGGATTCTTGGGAAGAATCATAGCGTTATTGAGATTGTCGATCTTTAAATGGCTAAGTTATGTATTGACTGATAAATTAGGGAAGCAATGGTTCGAACAAAGGCAATAGTTAATGCTCTTTTGGGAGATATAGGAAGACATAGAGCTAAAATTGTAAGACCTTGGAAGCTCGATGGATCTGACAATAATCAAATGAGAAATAATCTAAAGGAGACTTGAGGATAGTGATGTGAGGGATTTGAGACTCCAGATAAATTGGTGGCATATCAAGAATATGAGAATTCTTGAGTGAATCATAAATAAACCCTAAAAGGGTAAAGATAATTGGAGCCTTGGAAGACAGCTATTGAATAGACGAGACTGTCAAAGATAACCTTATAAATGTGATGATTCTTTTGGAGACTGTCACATAATGAATGATTATTGGGGAGAAATTAAATGGATCTTATTGAACTAGATGACGATACGACCCACTTGTAAATAATACTCTATCGAGTTAGTCGAGTTGCTACAAAGGTAAATGATTGACGATTCTAAATAACTTTTGAAGATCAATGTGATCTAATGGTTATAGAGGCTGAACTTGTAGCAAATGTCGAGAAAGATTTGTGAAGACAACAATGAAGATACAAAAGATACGTGATTCTTCGAGGTACTATGATGATAATTGTGATTGTGGGAGAATGTAAGAAGGACTAAAACTATGATAATAGGGGAGTTGTGAACTTCCATAATAATAAGAACCTTAATTAATCGTGATAAACTCTAAAATGCCAAATGGAATGATCTAATGACGAGATGGCCAAATTGCTTAAACAATTCTAAATATGATATGAAGTCCAAGAATGGACAAGATCGTGAATAGCAGTTTTTACAAATGAGTAAGTACCAATATGATATTGAGTCTTCGGATATAATTGAAACTAAACAAATGATAGTGTGACTCTATAGTCACAGAATGTAAAAATTAAGAACTCCCTATATGGATGAAAAGGTTCTCTGGGAGAACAGATTTGTAAATTGGTGAAGAAACGTAACATGTAATGAAAACCGAATATGATTGTTGAGTACGAAAAACTAAACGCTCGAATAACCTTTTAAACAAAGATAAGGAAAAATTGAAATAATGGCTATGAATTAAAAAGTCATGAAACCTTGAGATTCAGATTATTCAAATGATATGAAAGGTTCAAGATAAACCAAATATGATCTTACAGTTAAGAACGCCTATAAAGGTAGACTGTCATACTAGAAATTAATGACTGGGGTAAAAGACTGTCCAAAGAAATTTTAATAGGTCTATTAAGACTTAAAAAAGAAATGAACTAAACATAATTGTTATACTTTAATCTATAAAGGACTGGGAGAACAAAAATCTATGGAAGGCTCAATCATGAACAAAAGACAAAAAGGACATCCGAGCCAGTTTTTAAATTGAAAAAAATGGAGGAACTAATTTCCTCAACCTATCAATTTGATAAAAAGATGTATACCTAAGAATTCAAAAACAAAGGCGGGTGTGCCAATGAAATAGTACAAAATGAAACGAAAAAGGATTGGTGAATCTTAAACTTAAGTAATTGTTAGAAATGGGCACGTGATCGAGAATCACAAATGAGTATTACGAATGAAACTAAAAGTTACCCTTACATGGAATAAAATATCGTAATACAATGAAAACACGAGTAAACCATCCTAGCACATGATGCGCCACATGACACCAATAGAGGTTGGAAAACCATGAACGGTATTGCAATCATAACATGAGCGTCAGATGAAAACTTATTCGATGACTAGGCGTAGGACTAGTCAAAAATAATAGTAATGTGAGAAATAGTCAAATAACTGAAAAGATGACTCCGAGTGAGTAATGAAAGCATAATGGATCCATAGCTATATGTCTGAAGACTAAAGAAATAAACATTGAAATGTTGATTTGGGAACCCTAAGCTTAAAATGTCGAGAAGCTAAAAGTCAAATCTTTGACCTTTGAAATCACTATAAAATTAAATGAAGAAGAGTACGAAGAGATGTGCAATGGTTTGTGAAATGGTTCCCTGAACCATTGTCCACATCAAAACATTCAGTCACGGATTAAGAACCATAGAGTACTTGAGCTTACCAAGTGAAGAGTCCCAATTAAGGAAATTGGAAATGAAATTATAGAATTCTCAAAAATGGAGAAATTGAGACCAGATGACAAGATGAATGTATGATTCTAGGTAGTCTAAAGACTAAGGCCTGTTGGGTCAGGGATTAAAAAGCAAAGTTAAGTAAGAACTAGATCTAGTGTGGTTGAGTCTTTACTAATTGACGGCAAGAAGGCAACTCATAAGAGACAATGGGCTGTGGTATGATTCGAATAGTTCCCTTAATAGGACTAATGATAGATGAATGCTTCGAATCACTTGAGGAGCGTCACCAAGTAGGGCTTAATATGGGTCTAATAATCGAATCTTGATGAGATCATACATTTTGTGGTTGTAAATTCGACTTACTAGGGATTTCCTGTAACTGATATGAAATTGTGTGAAACTTGTATAAAATGTTTTCTTGTTTGGAGAAACAGTAGCTAAAATGCCATGATAGATCAAGAGATAAATAAAAAGGAGAAATTATGATGATAGAATGAGTAGAAGAGAAGTTAGAGTCTCCTAAATATGATCAATTAAGTTTTGAGGATAAAACTTCTTTTAAGGGGAGTCGGATGTAAGACCCCGACCTAATTAATTAATAATTAGTTCGCTAATTATTAATTAGAAATAAGATAAAGAATAATTGAGAAAACTAATCAGGAAATTCTCGACGGTTACGATAGGCTAATAAAATAATTAAATACGTTGAAAAAGGAAGGGTGTAATACCTCAAACCTAATTACCGATTAAATTATGAAATAATGTTTTTTTGGAATGTAATGCATTAATATAGCTATTTTAGCCTCATTTTAACACTATTAAAACTTGAATTAGCTAACTACGAAAAACAAAAAGAAATAATAATCGACACGAGGTATTGGCCATCAAAACTAACCAAAATAGGAAACGACCAGAAGAAGCCATTTCGTAAAAAGAGCAATAGAAAAGAAAATATAAAGGAAAAAGCCAAAATATGCATTTTGATTTGCCAAATGAGGCATAAGATAAAAATGGCCAAAAAGAGGCAAAAAGGGTTGGACATGAGAATTGATCCCTAGACCAAAAAAAGTAAGAAACTTCTTCCCAAAAATTTAACCACTTGGCCACAAATACTTTTGTGCTTTATTATACACATAATATATACATATATCATTTATAAGGTCCAAATTCTGAATATCAACAATGAAGTGCTAGCATCCTATTGGCCACCACCCTTTCTATCAATTTGAACACATGCAGAATTTTATGTGTTTATATATATATATATATGTGTGTGTGTGTGTGTGTATCTATAAACCTAAGGTAGGATCAATAGGTTATGAATGCATAGTAGGGGGTTGCATGTGGGTTTTGAGGACAAAAATGTGTTGTGCAGACTAGTGTGCTTGAGAGTCTGTGTGTGTGATGATGGTGCTGACTCTATAATAATATTGTAAGTGTGTGCATATGGATTCGGCTATGGTGAGAGAGAGTGAAGGAGGGAGAAGGATCTGAATAAGGAAAAGGGAAAGAGATTATGGCTACATTGCAGGAGCCCTAAGAGGATTAGGACCCAGCCACCAAGTGAGGAGAGCTGTTGTTGGGGTAAATTTTCAAAACCCACCATTTTCTCTCTCAAGATTCTTACATATATACAAGCTGTTTAGGTCTTGTTCATGCATGCATGATAGCTAGGCTGTATAATCTTAAACAACGCATGAGATTTGGACCTGAAAGAGCCCTAGAACACTAAACCATGAAGAAACCTCCCTAGATGACCACCTTAGAGCTTGGGTCTGAAACGACCAAAACAGAACCCTATTCTTTTATTTAGAACCAAACAAGGACACTCCAAGGATTCCAAATATGTTGGAATCACTTCAAATGGACAAGAAATAGGGAATAAATTCCCATTTGCAGTCGCGGTCCAAGAATCGGGTCTCTTGAAATCAAGTTCTAAACTAGATTCTTGCAACGTGGCTTTGAAGCCACTAGGCTGAGGGTTACAACCAAACAAGAACCACCAAAACTGATGGAGAAACGAGCTCATTACAGTCACCACTATCGAAAACCCAACAAAACGAAATAGCCCAATCTAACCCATGAAAACCATGTCAAAATGAATACTAGAGTCCCAGAAACTGTTTAGGCCAAAAAGAAAGGTTCAAAATAGCCAAAAAATGAGATTTACAATTTTAAAATTCCAAAATCCAGCCACCGGCGCCAGAGAAAGTGGTCGGAGCACATCGAAAAAGCGTGGAGAAGGTGAGCTGTGTTGGGCCGGACTCTTGGTCGGTTACGGGTTCGAGTTATATTCGGATCCAAGGGGTGCGGGTTTAGTGAAGCGGCAACGTTTCAAAGTTTGATTCTTTTTATTTAAAACAGATCTGGGCCTGTTTGGTTGCGAGTGTAAGGAATTTAATTGGTAATTCACTGTTAGTCTAGGGATATCCTATCCCTGTTCAGCCATTGTCTACTGTTTGCCTCCAGAATATTGTGAAAAAAATGTTGAACTGCCGCGCATATGGATCGATCCTTAGACCTCGATCACGTGTTGGACTTAACCCCCTACGCATGACCACTAAGCTACGACTGTTACTGTTGAACCTTTTTACCCAAAATTATATATATATATATATATTATATAATTATGTAATTAATTTAAAATTAGTAAAATGACCCGATGTCCAAATTAAATAAATTAATAGAGTATTTTAACTATTTTGGGCAGTTTAGATCCAATGGTGGGGTCCGTTTTGTGAAACGAGACTCCAAAAAATTAAGACCCGTAAAAGTGTAAATTACCAAATTACCCATAATGTGTCTGAAGCCAAATAAAAAGCCGAGATGGCCTAAATTGATTTTCTTCAATGTATCGGACCCAAAACAATACCATAGATTCATAAATAAACTCAAATTTAAAATTTTACGCGATATTGAACTAAGAAAATGATTCCTGAATTATAAGGACGTCAAAAGGAAAGGACAAGGCAGTCTAATACCTTTTAAGAAAGGGAGGAATGTTACAAGGTAAGTAAAAACTCGAACTCTACCATGTGTTAATTCCCAGCCATGTCACAATGTCATTTCTTTATGCTACCGAATTTGGTACTCCTATGCATGTCTAACACTTATCTATTTCCCCAGTTTGATGCCATTCTGCCTTGTGAACCCGTTATTGATTACCAATATCCCATATGATTAATTATTCATTTCTATACTTGCATGAATATTGAAAAATCATGTGCCCCTCACTATTGAGGATTTACTATTCCACAATTATGTACATCGCTTGTGGAATACTGACGATCATGGTTTTATTTATATGAGCCCTTGAGATTGTAATTTGTCACAACGTCCATCTGATTCATAGATGCATTCTGGACCTACAGGTCGAAGTCCATAATGGACTTGATGTATGTAAAGAGCTCTAGCATTATTCGAGAGCCCGATGATGGGTGAAGCTGGATAAGCACGTCTGAGGGTATGCTGGGCCCTATCTGTTTCTGCATCTAGTCTGTTAATATTCATATCATTTATTGACATTCTGATATTACACTCGCTCATTATTGATATGCTTGTTATGCCTATCTTGACTATCTGGTGATGTATCCTTGTTTATTGATACCCTGGATTTCTGGTACTTTTGATTTCTGTTATGCCTTGCAAGCCTATCATTGATCCGATTTGGTTATTTGTGATACTTATGAGTCCCCATTTTTGATTTTTCATTCACTTGTATCATTTTCTCATGGGACGTGCTTGTTGGATCCTTGGGTCATGTAACACCCTGACCCAGATGTGACTGAAAGGGCTATGTAAACCGAGTCGATAAAGCTTCTTATTTAATATTGAATAAAATGGAACGGTTAGAAATTCAATGGCTTTTGAAATACGAATAGTTTCCGGGCGGTGCCCGAGCGAATTACAAATGGATATCGAAAAAAAGAAAAGAAAAAAAAAAAGAATAGGAATAAAATAGGAATTTAATATGAGAATAATATATGTATATATGGAGGTAAATCGGTGTAAATATATAGTTATATAAGAGAATCTGTAATATGTATATATATATATATACACACATAAGATATAAGTTACCTGTAACTGAAGAAGAAAAAGGAAATAAAGAAGAGAAGAGGAACGGGTGGTAGTTATGCGCAGCATGAAAGGTCAAGGGGGAGAGAGAAAGAGTGAGGGGCGGTTTCTCTTGTTTTTATATAAACAGCCGTGTGGTAGAAGCAGAGGAAGAAGAGAAGTAAAAAAAAAAAACAAAGGAACGGCTGGACGCTAGAACAGAGGAGAAAAGGAAGGAAAAAAAGGAAGAAGAAGGAGGAGATAGGTCAAGGGGCACCTTGCGTGAGTTGAGAAAGAAGCGGAGGAGGAAACGAGCCAAGACAAATCGGGTCTGGGCAGTGGATTCGGAAGTGAAAGTAGTGATCGCTCTGTACGCGCGATTGGGTGAGTGTGAGTAAATTTTCGGTGTTAAATTCTGTTCAAAGCATGGATTATTGTTTGATATAGATTTTGTGAAGCATGAGAATTTATTTGATTTATGCATGGATATAGTTGGTGTTGGAATTGTTAGAATTGAATCAAAGAAAACAAAAAAAAAAAATTAAACAATCGGACATAATGTAAAACTGGGCGCAACAGTGAAAACGGAGGAGAAAAACTGATCGGGTGGGGCGATTTTGTTGCGATTAATTGGGCTAGATCATGGGTAATTGATTCTCTTGGGTGTAGAGAAATTTTAGAATCAAATCGGGATTGAAACCGTAGGAGAAAACGGGAAAAAACGGAAGGGAAAGGGGCTGCCGAAAAATCGCATAGCCCTTGGTGCGCTACTGTTCCTTTTAATTTGGGAGTGCTCTGGTACTTCGATTTGAAATCTGACAGTAGATTTGAGTTGTCCATGATCTGTAGGTGTGAACCCCACTGAAAAACGTGAGAAAATTCGTCGTCGGCAAGTCGCCGTTGACGGAGAAGACAACCAACACGCTAAAGTGTTGCTGTGCGACAGCTGGGTTTTCCAATTTTATTTTGGCCAAACCGGGTCGGGTGTGACCCGACCCTCCCATTCAGATGACTGCCCAACACTTGTACTTCAGGGGTAAATTTTTAAATTCGAGTTTAGATAGTGTTTTGTTGGAAAGGAGAAACTATCTAATGGTTGGGTTAAACTTGAACAGGAAATGAAGAACAATGAAAAAGTTAAATGGAAATTTTTAAATTCGAGTTTAGATAGTGTTTGGTTGGAAAGGAGAAGCTATCTAATGGTTGGGTTAAACTTGAATAGGAAATGAAGAACAATGAAAAATGTTAAATGGAAAATTGGTATGGCAGTGAATTGAACCTGTGACCAAAGGAGTAAGGGTGAGAAGCTTAGCCACTGTGCCACCAATGCACATGTGGTCTGTTTCGGCTCAAATACGATATGTATTATCTAGATTAATTAATTTAAATAAATGATTTAAATTAATAAATTTTAAATTTAATTTCGACGCCTAAATTAAGTGAACGAATAATGAAAACTTACTATTTTGGACCCTCTGAATTTAATAGTGACAGTCCGTTTTACGAGATGGAGTCCCGAAAAAATAAAATAACCGTAGAATGCCAAAATGACCAAAATGCCCCTACGTCAAAAGTAAGTCAAACGGACTCCGATTTAGTTAAGTAAATAGTGAATTTTTATTAATTCAAACCTACTGGACTTAACGGTGAAGTCCAAATTATGAAAACAGAACCCAAAAAGTAGAGACACGTAAATGACCATTTTGCCCTTGGATAAATTAAGTTTAAAATGGAAATCGTAAAGCATAAATTAGTACGGGAGGTATTTAGAGTAACGAGGCATAAATTCGGTAAATTATATGAAAGCTGGAACGTGTTTATTGATTTATAGGCAAGTCAAAAGGAAAGGAGGAAGTCACGGGATATTAAGACATTGATAAGGTAAGTGGATTTCTATTTTTTATACGTGGTTTTCCAAGCCACGATCTTTCTATACTGCCAATTTTGTACTCATGTATTTATACCCACTGTTATTGTTCCCACCATGGATATTGTTTTACCTGGTGGATGTCTATTGATTGATGGTTCATGGCTTGATTCATTGTGTTGATGTTATTCACTGTATGCTTATGTTATAATGTTCCACGTTTTGCACACCGCATATGGAATATGATATAATCCTAATTTATGTTAAATGCCGGGTCTTGTGCTCAAAAACATTACCCTTCTGATGCTCTCTGATTGACTGGACCTACGAGTCAATTTATGGGACCTACGGGTCAAACGGACATGTGGCAATGATGGCGTTTTTACGCAATGAGTTTTAATGGCATTTTATATGCCTTCATGTTAAAGGGGAAGTATGCCGAGACCCAAAAGACCGAGGGTCTGCCAAACCTGAACAGAGTAAATGCATCGTTCATGTTGACTGTTATGTGATGTTTATTTGATTCACTTGATGTTTCATTTCACTACGAATAGTTCCATGTTGACAGTACCTTTATTCATTTGACTCGATTGAGATCATTCCATTGTGGCAGTACATTTACGTCGATTGTGAACGTTGAATGTTCCCGTATTCATGTTATATCACTGTTCTTATTGGGTTATCAGGCCTTACTGTTCATTGGTCATTGGCACCTTATTGTTGATTGAAATTGTTTCCATGACTGGCTATCATGTTCATCCATGATCCTATATGTTCCATGATGACTCTAACCCCGTATTTGAGATAGGCGTTTACTTACTGAGTTTGTAGCTCATTCCTTACTAAATTTTTTTCAAGTGAAAATGTTACAGAACCACAGTAGGAGTTCAGAAGCGTAGAAAGACAGTTGAGGAGCGTGATAGTAGTGAACGAAGTCTCTCCCATTTACTCACCACCTAAGAGTGGTTAATGATCAGTTTATTGTTAGTTTAAGTTTAGTCTTGAACAATAAATGTAATAAAGCTTCCGCACTTTAATGTCATGTTTATATTATTTACTGATATCATTGGTTAAAGAATAGGAAAAAGTAGGGACGGCCATTGGGCTGGCCCCACGACACGAGATCCGCATAGAGTAGGGTTTCGGGTCGTGACAGCTTGGTATCAGAGCAAAGTCTTAGTTTCTAGTGAGTCATGGGAGATAGGATTAGAGTACTTGAATTGTTAAAGTCTAAGAGTTAGTCGATAGATAATACTGACATTACTAGGCTAGACTTTTATGCGAACACTGATAATTATTTTACATATACATTGACTAATTATCCTTTACAGGAAAGGTTAACACCAAAAGATGATTGGGCTACTGTACCAGTATTTGTAGGTATTTTTCAATTACTTACAACCTACTCATATATTGTCTAGAGAATTGATTTATAATTCCGCATTTACTGTTAGGTTGAACTTTTTAACAGAACCTCTAGGCTACTTGTTAACTGTTTCCAATACCATTGAGAGATTATTATTAGTGAATACTATATATCGGGGAAAAGACTATATGTTATCGGTGATCCTTGAACAATTGAGATGATTGGTAATTAATAACCTTGAAGAAAATAGAAATATGTTTAAAAGAAAAACGAGAAGGATTCTCAAGGAATGACATTGAAAATATTTGAAGAGATTTCTATAAATGTTATGGATAGATAACCGAGGCTTGAATGAGAGATAGTTTGTAGGAAACTGAATGGATAATTTTAGGAGGACCAAAAATATGAAAATTCTTGAGTAAGTCATAGGTAGACACTGATAGGGTGAAGATGAGTAGAATGGTGAAGACAAGTACTAAAGGAGCGAGATTGCCAAAATTAATCTTATGAACTGTGATGATTTTGGAAAGAGGCTGACACATGATGAATGAATATTCGAGAGAGATCCATGAATCTTGTAATCTAAGATGAGGTGTGATACGATTTTAGTCAATACTCTACCAAGTTGGATGAAGGTAAATGATAGAAGATTCTGAATAACTGTTAGAGGTCAATGTGATTCAAATGATCGTAAAGACTGAACTAGTAGTAAATCATTTAGAGAAACCATGAAATTGAGATGATACATGATTCTGAGGTATTACGAGGAAATCATTATTGAATGATATATATAAGGCATATGAGATACAGATCACAAGTACACAGTTATTAACCGATTAGATATCTTTGAAGGAACTAAGAATTCGAAGATTTAAATAGTTAAATGATTGGTGACTTTTGAAAAACGATAGCTTGATTAAATACTCAGGGTACTAGTTTTTGGGAAAGACTATCCTATGACTGACTTGATGTTTCTTGGTAGACAGAGACTGATTAAATGAGATTATCAAGTGAACATTTATGAACTGTGATGGTCCTAAAAGGAGATTGACACGTGATAAATGATAGTTCAGAAAATTCAATGGATCTTATTAACCTAGGTAACAATAGGACCTAAATTGTGCGTTATACTTTATTGAGCTAGCTGAATCTAACTCAAAAGATAAATGATTGATGACATTGAATGATTTTGAGGATTTACGTGACCTAGCAATTAAAGAGACAAAAATTGTGGCATACATAATGCATATAAAAACTAGTGAGGACAACGACTGTGCTAAAGTGATACCTAATTAGTTGGGTTACGAGAACAATCAAGATCGAGGTAGAAAGTAGGAATAACTGAATTGTGACACAAAGGAAGTAGGGAATTTCCATGATGGAAAAAAAAAATTGATATCGTTGTGATAAACTTTGAATGTCAATTGTAACGATAAAATGATTAGACGACTAAATGATGTGAACAATCCTAAAATATGATATGAAGTCACAGAATGTACAAGGGACTCCTTCTATTGTTGAATAAGTTTTTGAAAGAACGAAATGAAAAAAAAAAAAAAGAAAAGAAGTGAATAACGACTAGGGAGAGAAATGTAACATATGATGGAAAACCGAATATAATGACGAGGATAAGAAATGAGACAGTTGAACAACCGTTATGAGCAAAGGTAAGTGAAACCAAAAGAATGGTCATAAACTAACAAGTCATAAGACTTGAGACTTGAACTGATCAAATGATGTGGAAAATCCTAGGTAAACCAAATATGATAACACCATTAAGGATGCTTTCGAAGTAGACTATCACATGAAGAATTAGTGACTGGGGTAAAAGACTACCCTAAAATTTTATAAGTATATGTACCATACCTTAATCTATGAAGGGATGAGGAATCAAAACTTATGAAAAGAGCAATGGTAAAAATCACCTGCCTATAATGTGGAAAAAGAAAATAGAGGAATTGATCTCCTTAATCTATCTACATCATAAAATGATAAGCATGAATTTGAAAACAAAGACAGTAATGCCAATGAACAATACAAGTGAAATGAAAAGAGGATTGATAAATCTTCAAGAAATGAACAATTGATTAAGAAATCACAAATGAAAAGTTCGAATAAATTTGAGAACACCCGAGTAGGGGATACATATTGTAATGCAAAGAGAATACGAGTAAATCGCCCTAGCACGAACCAAAAGATGTTTATGAAAACGAAAGGGAATATGATACTTTGTCCTTAGGAAAACTTAAAGTACTTGAATGAGATATCCAAAACACTCTAAACGATAGAGGTGGTGTAGTCTAGTTACACCGTTGACTTCCTAGGACCACTACTAGAGAAAAGGATAAAAAAAAAAAAAAAAGGGGGGATCGAGGTGCTAGATATCTTTACTTGACAATGTCAATGGGAGGTGAGAGACCATGAACAATAAAACAATTACGACTTAATACCAAATGAGATGAATATAACAACTAGCTGCAAAACTAGTCAAGAGACTGGTAGCAATGAGAAATAGTCAAGTAACTGAAAAGATGACTCAAGGTGAGTAATGAAAGTAATAGATCCTTAGCCCCAGATTTGGGAACTAAAGAAATACGCATGAGAATGTTAATATTAAAATTTGGAGACAATGAGTGAAAGTCCCGAGGAAGTAAAAAGGGCAAACCCTTAACTTTTAAATTCACTATTGAAAGAAAATAAACAGGAATACAAAAGAACTATGAATCCTATAGAAAGAAATCTTCCTGCCTAAGCATATAGTATCTGAAGAATAAAGATAAGTTCAAGAGATAGGTTAAAAAGAAAATTATGTTGATGAAACTGACATGATGAAGTGACAAAGTTTCATGGATTACGAACATTCGAGTTTTGGGGACAAAACTCAATTTAAGGGGGTAGAATGTAACACCCTGACCCAAATGTGACCGAAGGGGCTATGTAAAGCGAGTCGATAAAGCTTCTTATTTAATATTGAATAAAATGGAACGGTTAGAAATTCAATAGCTTTTGAAATACGAATAGTTTCCGGGCAGTGCCTGAGCGAACTACAAATGGATACCGAAAAAAAAAAGAAAAAAAAAAGAATTGAAATAAAATAGGAATTTAATATGAGAATAATATATGTATATATGGAGGTAAATAGGTGTAAATATATAGTTATATAAGAGAAGGTGCAATATGTGTATATATATATATATACACATAAGATATAAGTTACCTGTAACTGAAGAAGAAAGAGGAAATAAAGAAGAGAAGAGGAACGGGTGGGAGTTATGCGCAGCATGAAGGGTCAAGGGGGAGAGAGAGAGAGAGAGAGAGAGCGAGGGGCGGTTTCTCTTGTTTTTATATAAACAGCCGTGTGGTAGAAGCAGAGGAAGAAGAGAAGTAAAAAAAAAAAAAAAAACAGAGGAACGGCCTGGACGCTAGAACAGAGGAGAAAAGGAAGGAAAAAAAGGAAGAAGAAGGAGGAGATAGGTCAAGGGGCACCTTGCGTGAGTTGAGAAAGAAGCGGAGGAGGAAACGAGCCAAGACAAATCGGGTCTGGGCAGTGGATTCGGAAGTGAAAGTAGTGATCGCTTTGTACGCGTGATTGGGTGAGTGTGAGTAAATTTTCAATGTTAAATTCTGTTCAAAGCATGGATTATTGTTTGATATAGATTTTGTGAAGCATGGGAAATTTATTTGGTTTATGCATGGATATAGTTGGTGTTGGAATTGTTAGAATTGAATAAAAGAAAACAAAAAAAAAAAAATTAAACAATCAGGACATAATGTAAAACTGGGCGCAACAGTGAAAACGGAGGAGAAAAACTGATCGGGTGGGGCGATTTTGTTGCGATTAATTGGGCTAGATCATGGGTAATTGATTCTCCTAGGTGTAGGGAAATTTTAGAATCAAATCGGGATTGAAACCGTAGGAGAAAACGGGGAAAAACGGAAGGGAAAGGGGCTACCGGAAAACCGCACAGCCCCTAGTACGCTATTGTTCCGGTTAATTTGGGAGTGCTCCGGTACTCCGATTTGAAATCCGACAGTAGATTTGAGTTGTCCATGATCTGTAGGTGTGAACCCCACTGAAAAACGTGAGAAAATCCGTCGTCGGCAAGTCGCCGTTGACGGAGAAGACAACCAACACGCTGAAGTGTTGCTGTGCGGCAGCTGGGTTTTTCGATTTTATTTTGGCCAAACCGGGTCAGGGTGTGACCCTGGACCACCCATTCAGATGACTGCCCAACACTTGTACTTCATGAATAAATTTTTAAATTCGAGTTTAGATAGTGTTTGGTTAGAAAGGAGAAGTTATCCAATGGTTAGGGTTAAACTTAACAGGAAATGAAAAACAATGAAAAATGTTAAATGGAAAATTGGTATGGCAGTGAATTGAACCTGTGACCAAAGGGGTAAGGGTGAGAAGCTTAGCCACTGTGCCACCAAGGCACATGTGGTCTAGTTTGGGCTCAAATACGATATGTATTATCTAGATTAATTAATTTAAATAAATGATTTAAATTAATAAATTTTAAATTTAATTTCGACGCCTAAATTAGTAGAACAAATAATGAAAACTTACTATTTTGGACCCTCTGAATTTAATATTGAGGTCCGTTTTACGAGATGAAGTCCTGAAAAAATAAAATAACCATAGAATGCCAAAATGACCAAAATACCCCTACGTCAAAGGTAAGTCAAACGGACTCCGATTTAGTTAAGTAAATAGTGAATTTTTATTAATTCAAACCTACTGGACTTAACTGTGAAGTCCAAATTATGAAAACAGAACCCAAAAAGTAGAGACACGTAAATGACCATTTTGCCCTTGGGTAAATTAAGTTTAAAATGGAAATCGTAAAGCATGAATTAGTACGGGAGGTATTTAGAGTAACGAGGCATAAATTCGGTAAATTATATGAAAGCTGAAACGTGTTTATTGATTTATAGGCAAGTCAAACGGAAAGGAGGAAGTCATGGGATATTAAGACATTAATAAGGCTAAGTGGATTTCTATCTTTTATACGTGGTTTTCCAAGCCACGATCTTTCTATACTGCCAATTTTGTACTCATGTATTTATACCCACTGTTATTGTTCCCACCATGGATATTGTTCTACCTAGTGGATGTCTATTGGTTGATGGTTCATGGCTTGATTCATTGTGTTGATGTTATTCACTGTATGCTTATGTTATGATGTTCCACGTTTTGCACACCTCATATGGAATACGATATAATCCTAATTTATGTTAAATGCCGAGTCTTGTGCTCAGAAACACTACCCTGCTGATGCTCTCTGATTGACTGGACCTACGGGTCAATTTATGGGACCTACGGGTCAAACAGACTATGTGGCAATGATGGCATTTTTACGCAGTGAGTTTTAATGGAATTTTATATGCCTTCATGTTAAAGGGGGGTATGTTCGGGCCCCAAAAGACCGAGGGTCTGCCAAACCCTGAACAAAGTAAATGCATCGTTCATGTTGACTGTTATGTGATGTTTATTTGATTCACGTGATGTTTCATTTCACTATGAATAGTTCCATGTTGACAGTACCTTTATTCATTTGACTCGATTGAGATCATTCCATTGTGGCAGTACATTTACGTCGATTGTGAACGTTGAATGTTCCCGTATTCATGTTATATCACTGTTCTTATTGGGTTATTAGGCCTTACTGTTCATTGGTCATTGGCACCTTATTGTTAATTGAAATTGTTTCCATGACTGGCTATCATGTTTATCCATGATCCTATATGTTCCATGATTACTCTAACCCCGTATTTGAGATAGGCGTTTACTTACTGAGTTTGTAGCTCATCCTTTACTAAATTTTTTTCAGGCGAAAATGTTACAGAACCACAGTAGAAGTTCAAAAGCGTAGAAAGACGATTGACGAGCGTGATAGTAAGTGAACGAAGTCTTTCCCATGTACTCACCACCTAAGAGTGGTTAATGATCAGTTTATTGTTAGTTTAAGTTTAGTCTTGAACAATAAATGTAATAAAGCTTCCGCACTTTAATGTCATGTTTATATTATTTACTGATATCATTTGTTAAAGAATAGGAAAAAGTAGCGACGGCCATTGGGCCGGCCCCGCGACACTGAGATCCGCATAGGGTGGGTTTCGGGTCGTGACAGGTCATCTTTGCTGTTTCTGTGACTGGCTATTGTATCTTCATATCTTTTGCTTGTTTTGATTCCATACTTTCTGTATTGACCCTGATACATGGCAGAGCAAGGGAATTTACTTACTGGGCTATGTTATCTCACTCCTTATTTATGACCATTTTTCAGGTGGCCTACAACGAATGATATACAGTGAGATAACTAGTGGAACTAGTGAAGCACAAATAATTTATACTGATGATATGAACTCTAATTCAAAGTTGACTACATACTCTATAAGGTTAAGTTCACAACTTGTATTATAATGCTACATCATTAGTGATGAGGTTAGCCTAGCATATTGGATCACCCTGATTAATTTGTATTTGGAGATTCTGACTATTGATCATTGGGGATGAGTTTTTGATCAGCTGAATTGTATTAATGCAACTTCTGTTTTAAGTAATTCATTGATATAGAATAGATGCATTGGGGCATGTGTGTTGAAACTCTAAAGATATTTGGTGACTGATTCTAGACGTGCTCTGATGTAGTTGGATGAATTGCATTTCTGAATAAAAATGTTTTAATTCCCGTTGCTTTGACCCTACCATTAGAATGTGATTCATTGTAAAGTTCAAAAGTTGCCTTTGGCTGGTCGCATTGTCAGTGGAAAAAAAAATTAGCAAGGTGGCCAACTGGTATTACAGTCCCCAGCATCCGCAGTAGGGTGGGGTGCCGGGTCGTGACACTAAGCTTCGATGAGCTTCTCTGATTTTTAATGACACATTAATTTACCATGAAGAGTCATGAAAAAGAGAGCAAGCCATAGAAAAACGTTGCTCTGAAATTATCATCCCACGGTTGTAAAGAGAATCAAACAAAAGGGAACCATTCAAAAAGGATACCCCCATTTTCTTTGAATGTGCAAAGGCGGGACACATAATGGCTTGATTGTCCTCAATCTCAATAGAGACGAAAAAAAAAAAAAAGCAAAAAGAAGGCATCGAAAGTAACTTGGGATGATTTAGAGGAAGAGTCGAGTGATAAAGAAACTGCAAACCTTTGCCTTCTAGCTAACAAAGATGAGGTAATGTCTAACCTTAACTTTTCTCATCCATATGAAAATTTGTAAGATGTATTTAAAGAATTTCATGAAGAGCTTGATAAAATTCTTTTCAAGAATAAAGAATTTAAAAAGAAAATATCTTCTCTTTCAAATAAAGAAAAAGTTTCAAATGATCAAAATGAGATTTTATAAAAGGAAAATAATTATCTTTTTTTGAAAAACAAAGATTTTGAAGAAGAAATTACCTCTCTTAAAAAGAAGGATCTAAATTTCACTTTAAAAAAGTTTATAAAAGGAAGTGAAATTTTAGATAAAATTATCTCACAACAAAGATGTGTATTTGATAAAGCCGGTTTGTGATATAATGCTCATATTAAACAAAAAGCATATCAAAACTTCTTTGTTAAAGTCTCAAGTTCAAATGCATCTACTGATGCTCATTCTTCGAATGCAAACTTAAAAGGAAAAGTAAAAAGTGATTTGGGTTTCAAAAGGAACATTACCTTCCAAAGACTAACCAAAAAGGACCCAAAATGGTTGGGGTACCAAATGGAGTCACCTAAGTGACGTTTGTAAGTTTGTCTCAAGTTTTCCTCGAGCAAGGACAAGCGATTCCTTGATAATGGCTGCTCAAGGTATATGATCGGAGATAAGGTCAATTTCACATCTCTCACATCCAGAATGTGGAAGATATGTTAGTTTTGGTGATAACTCTAAAGGTAAAATAATTGACATTGGAAGCATAGGTAAAAATTTCTCTCTATTAAAAATGTTTTACTTGTTGACGATTTAAAACATAACTTGCTTAGCCTAGTCAATTGTGTGATAAAGGTTATGTTGTTATATTTGAATCAAATAAATGCTTAATTAAAAATGCATACAATCATGAAAATATGTTATTTGTTTCACATAGGGACAACAACATTATTGCATAAATTTTGATGACATTGCATCTCAAAAAGTTAAATATTTTGCAGTCATAAATGAAAATAGTTGGTTATGGCATAAAAGGCTGAGTCATCTAAGTATGGACTTGATTTCAAACTTGTCTAGGCATGAACTAGTTTGGGGCTAATCCAAAACTAAATTTGTCAAAAATGATATTTGTGGTGCTTGCCAACTAGGAGAATAAGTTAAATCTTCCTTCAAAAAAAAGAAAAAGAAAGGATATCTCAACAAATAGGCTTTTGTAACTCCTACATTTAAATTTATTTGGACCTACTAGAAGTAGCAAGTCTAGAAAAAGAACATTATGCTTTTGTGATCATTACTCAAGATATACTTGGGTACTATTTCTCTCTCACAAAAATTAGGCATGTCAGCCTTTACAAAATTGTGTAGAAGAATCCAAAATGAAAAATGTTATCTCATAAATAATGTAAGAAGTGATAGAGGTAGAGAATTTGATAACAAAAAAATTAAAAAATATTGCGATGGGGAGTAGGTTACAATTTGTTTTGCACCTAGAACTCCTCAACAAAATGGTGTAGCTGAAAGAAAAAATAGATCACTTTAAGAAATGGCTAGAACAATGCTCAATGAACATAATTTGGGCTAAAATAATAAGCATTGCTTGCTATGTCATTAATAGGGCATGCATAAGGCCAAAAATTAACAAATCACCCTATAAACTTTGGAATAGCAAGAAACCAAACATTAGTGCCTTTCATGTGTGTGGTTGCAAATGCTACATATTAAACGACAAAGAAACCTTAGGAAAATTTGATGTTAAATCTGATAAAGGAATTTTTCTTTCTCAAATTGAAACTAAAAATATCCAAGAGATCAAAAATCATGAGTCTTGGATATAAGTTTTGCAAGAAAAACTGAATCAATTTAAAAGAAATGAGGTTCGGGACCTTAATGCCAAGATCAAAATATCATAGTGTAATTGGAACTAAATAGATCTTTAGAAATAAAAAACATGAAGAAAGAATCATAATTAGAAACAAATCTAGGTTAGTAGTTCAAGGTTACAACCGAGAAATGGACATTGATTATAATGAAATATTTTCTCCGATAGCTAGATTAAAGGTATATGATTGTTACTTTCCTTTGCATGTCATGTGAACTTCAAGCTATTACCAAATAGATGTAAAAAGTGTATTCTTAAATTGACTCATATCTGAAGAGGTGTATATTGAACAACCACCTAGATTTGAGAGTCATGAACAACCAAACCATGTGTTTAAATTAACAAAAGTTTTATATAGTTTGAAGCAATCTTCTAAACCTTAGTATAAAATACTTAGTGGTTTACTCATCAAAACTGAATTTATTAGAGGAAAGATAAATACTTATTTGTTTATTGAAACAAAATAAAAAAAATATACTCATTGTGAAAATATATGTAGATGACATTATATTTGGCTCAACTAATAAAGATTTATGCAAAGATTTTTTCAAATGTATGCAAGACGAATTTGAGATGAGAATGATGGGAGAATTGAATTTCTTGTTAAGTTTACAAATTAACCAATCAAAAGAAGGAACTTTTATTAATCAATCTAAATATGTTAGAAAATTGCTTAAGAAGTTCGGTATAGATAAAACAAATTCTAGATGTACCCCTATGAGTTCCACAACCAAACTAGACAAAGATGAAAAAGAAAACAATGTGGATATTAAAAGATATAGAACTGTGATTGAAATTTTATTATATCTCACAACTAGTAGACTCGATATTATATTCAACATATGTTTGTTTGCAAGATTCCAATCATGTCCAAAATAATCACACCTAAAGCCTGTGAAAAGAATCTTTAGGTATTTAATTATAACTACCAATATAGGTATAATCTATCATAAAAACACATCTCTCGACCTATTAAGCTATGTGAATGCGGATTTTGTTGGATCTAAACATAAAAGGAAAGCACAAGTGGTACTTGTCATTTCCTAGGACAATCTCTTGTATCATGGTTTAGCAAAATACAAAATTTCGTAGCCTTATCTAAAGATGAATATATAGCAATTGGGAGTTATTTTGCTCAGACTTTATAAATGAAGCAACAACTTAGGGATTTTAAGTTTAATTATGATCACATTTCAATCAAATGTGACAATACTAGTGTTATTAATATAAGTAAAAAACATATTCAACACTCTATGACTAAGCACATTGAGATTAGACATCATTTCATTAGAAATCATTGATGTGTGTAGTCCTCCTAACTCACTTTTGAGTCCAGACTCATCCATCACATCATTACATACAACATCCTTCTCCGTGTTAGTAGACGTGACTTTGTCACATACATGGATATATTCATCATTTGGTGTGTCTTAAACCACCAAAATATCAACCTCCCAGCCTAATCTTTCACCAAATGCACGAGTGCTTTAAGAAAAAGAAAGACATTCTTTCCTGCGGCAATATCCCCACCACCGTGTTCAAACACTTCATGATTGACACTAGTAGTGAAACCAAAATTTACACACCTATACACACCAACTTTTATACCAAATGAACCTTCAAATCCGTTGGATATAAAGAAATCAATCATGGTTTGGTTTGCAAAGACAAACCCCATTCCCCAACCACAAATGAAACATTGAGAGGGAAAACCTCGAAAACCCTCAAGAAACTCACTCACCCTCAAACACAAGCCACCGCCCTTCCTTCTTCCTCCAGATATTCTCGTACCTCATATTCCTCCCGACTCTTCATCACCACACTCCGAGAAATAACGTCGAAAATATGTGAGAATTGACTCTGTTGAGTGCAATATGACAACAAAGCTCAACAACATGAGTGAAAGGATCAATGCTATTGAGAATGATACAAACATTCTCAAAATATGAGTTGAGGCCCTCTACAAGCATAATGAAAAGAGGTATGAAGAAATAAGAGTTGAGCTCACTGATGTGAAAGATAATCTCGCTCGTATCCTCAGCACTTGGAATAGGCCTTCACCCCCCACTTTGAAGATTTTTTAATAATGACAAAAAAAGGGAGAAAAATGAAGACTTGATGGATTAAGTAGATGTTTTGATGTAAATGAATTGGTCTTGTAAAAAACATAATTTGTAATTGTACTATCTTGATTTGTATAAGATCAATTAATAGAAAAAAAAATTACTTGTTTTGGTTTAAATATGTTGGAAATGCATTTTATTTATTACCCTCAGGATTATATAGCTACAAATTGTTATATGCTTTGTGACATGCCTAAAAATATGAAATATACGTGTTAATACATGATTCAATATGACAAAATGCATGTGTGCCATGAAATTCACTGAACAATGTCCAAATGTGCATTGAATTATTATTGGATTCAATATAATAATCAAAGCCTTGTATTCAATGAATGCACCTTGATATGGGGATATTAACTTTAAAATGCCTTTAAAATATCTAAAAAACAATTTAAGGCATATGTTTAATTTCTTGAAATATATACATATTAATAGAGGGAGCTTTAATATTATCTATCTTTATTTTCATTAATATTGAACTTCATGTATATCAAATATTTACATTAAAACATCAATGGTTTGTTATCATAAAAGGGGAGATTTTTAGACTTAAAGGTTTTCAACCAAAGGCATCTCACTAATTTTAATGATTATAAGGCATTTATCATGAGGACTAATGTTTTATCTAGTGTCAATGTAAATAGGTCAATTAGGTCAAAAAGAAAGATTGACTAAGAAATGCCAAGTCCATCAAATGAAAATATCCACTCAAGCACAAGCTTTAAAGCCAAACTCAAGTAAATGGATGCATTCAAGCCCAAAAGATTCAAGCAAAGTCAAGTAAAGACTTTAATTTTTATTAGTTTGGATTTTTGAGTAAATTAGATTATGATTGGTCATATGCATAAGCTTTAAATATTTGAGTGATCAACTAAAACTTATCACAAAATAATTTTTCAAACCACTACATTGATGCATCTTATGTTTTCAAAGATCAAGTCATTTGAAAATGAGAACATTGGTCAAAATAGGAAAAAATGTTTAAACTGTCAAACCAGTTGACTAATTCTTATAACTAGTCGATTGACTTTCGTGCCTATTTTTACTACTATCCAAAGCAGTCAACCATTTTGTATATCTAGTTGAGTAACAGTCTCACGTTCATAAAACTTTGACTTTCTATTAAAACCAGTCGATTGGTTCTTCAATACAAATTTGTAAACATTTTGACACGGACAAATTAGTCAACTAGTTGTTCTTAACAAGATAAACCTCAAGCCTCTGGGTAAATTAGTCGAGTTCATCAGTTCACTAGATTATGAATTAGTTGACTGACTGATGGAACCAATTAGCTGATTTTGTCAATCTAGCACTCTTAAATTCAAATTTTGAACAAATCTAAAAGGGGAAATGACTATTTTTGAACCCAACAACTATATTCTTCAAAAGACCTATAAGTAAAAGTTCTATACAACATTTATTGCTAACAACTTACAAGCTTTAACTTTCCAATCTCTCATTTGACTTTGGATCTTATTGATTGATAAACCTAGATCTAAAAGTTCTACTAATTTTAAATACTTAGAGTATCTTGATCAATCATTAACGAGTGAGAATTTATTGCACCAATCAGCTCTAGAAGATAGTAACCCTTGGTATCAACATTTATCTTTTCATTTGGTAAGATTGTGAAGGTAGGTGTTACCCTCGCCATGAGATCCTCCTACAATCTGGTCGGCACAAGTTGTACAAGAGATTGCACCGCCGCTTGAACGTCTTTCCCTTTATCACCCAAAAATTGAGATGACCCTAGGAAACTCTTATAAAATGATAGTGAACTTCCAGCCCCTCTTTCGATCTCTTTAAGCTCTGCTTTCAATTCTATGTTATAAACCTCATCAATAGTCTATACAACCTACAAGCCAACAATATTCTTATAAATTGATGGTTTTTATCATTAAGATATTGCATCACCCTCTACCCGTTTGTCTCTCAACCAGATTATTATGATTAGATAATCTATTAAATTCTATCATATCATACAAAATTGAGCGATTGCCTTAGTATATTTCTATTATAGCTACAACAAGTATTGTTCATAATCTAGAGGGAGGAATCTCTCTATTATATACTCCTTCATCTTTAACTATGTTTGAACTACTCGTATCGCTCGTTATTGTTGACTTTACAACAATTGATCCCACCAAACTGTTGTTCTACCCATTAATTTAAAAATGACAAGCTTAACCATCTTCTCCTCTAGAACCTCCACCATGATACGGAATCCATCAACTTCTAAAATCCAATCATGGAAATCCTCGATGTTAAGATTTACATTGAAGACGGCTATATCAGTTTTTATTCGATAATCTTCATACTCTTGGTTCCTTATTGTAGGTTTATGAATCTCATGGTCCTATTCTTCTTTAGAATCTAAATGGTATCCATAGGTAAGTTACCCTTGGGGACGTCATTCTAGCATAGGTTTGCCAACGAGTTGGCTTTAGTCAAATCATCTATCATGATTATTGTTGATTGGAGGGTCTCTATTGGCATGGGGACCGAGTATAAAAGAATCCACAAATCTCTCCTAAAATATCATTGACTTCTCGTCTCAGTTCAGTGAATTATTGCCTTTGTTCCTTAATTGCAGCCCACATAGCTTACATCCCTCAACCAATATGAATGGAATTTTTTATTTGGTCTTCATCATTTTTCATCTAACCAAGTGAATCCTAACTTTGATACCAATTGACACAACCTAAAACACTGACAATAAGATACGAGAAAGTCAATATCCTAATACTAAAACAACCATAAACAAGACAATAAATTCTCTAAAATTTAAAATCTAATTATTATTGGTGAAAAATGAATAATAAAAGTCTATTACATTATATTTATAGAGATAAGAAACACTACTTTCACTAGCAAACCACAACTACCAAGGTAATCTTAATAAAACTAGGAAAATAGGAAACTTTGGATGAAATCAAAATTTGGGCTTTTGCAATTAAGCACAAAATTGGAAACTATATAAGATAAGAAAAAGATAGTTACAAATGGTGACTCAATAAGAGTTTTCTACACGAAGTAATTTCAAAAATATTAAAGATGTCTAATTGGAGTCCTAAACAGGAAAATTTGACCAAATTACAACTTCAATCACATCAAAGCGACGTGTTTAGTCTATTGCGTTGTCTCAGGTTAAAATACGAGAGTTTCAGGTGTGAGCATCATGCAAAAAAAGTTTCTTTGTGAAAATTCGCCCAAATACATTGATAAGATTGTCTAAAAACCCTCAGACAAAGGGCCCTTCATGTGCTTAGTTAAGGAGGAGTCGCTAGCTTGTTTTGAGTAGTTAAACAAATAAACTCATTGCAACTCATAAAAGAAATACATGAAAATAGGACAGAAATTTAAAGATTATGTCACTTTGATCCTAGTTCATTTTAGATACTCCAACATGGGTTTACAAATCGATAAAAAAATATAAGCAAACAATCTTAGAATTATAACTAGAAAATTCTAGATTTGGGGGTTGAGGTACGAAACAATAGGGTGTTAGTCACTCGTTTCTCCCCATCCAAAGGATTGGCATTAATGTTTACTTCAAGGCTCTTTAATTAATAAATAAAATAAAGAAGAAGTAAAAGAAAAGATGTTACGACCCCAAACCCACCCTATTAAAGGCCGATGACTAACACTGTCACTCAAACAGGTCATACAAAATCAAATGAATTGCACCAAAAAGTGAAAATTTCTTTTTTTTTTTCTTTTATGTATTAAGTGCAGAAGTTACACATATGCAACTCATCTGATAACAAATTGAACTTTAACAATTATCAATCAAATTATCTCTAAGTACAATTTTCATCATCATAAATCACCATTCAAGTCTAATATTATTTCTAGTGTCACTATGTCATAGTATCTAATATTAGTATTAACCTTACAGGATATATATACAAATTAAGGCTCGAAGCTATACACTGTCAAAGTTTCCCACAAACATATCATTAGCTCCATTAGTTTCCATCATTACATTTCCTTCCATATTGTGTTACCTGAAAAATTGTCACACTTCTGGGGTGAGCAAACTTAGCTCAATAAGTAAATTCTTCACCTTGCCATGGGTTTAACAAAGTGTATAACAAGAGAGTAATCACAGGATTTCAAGATTAAAGAAATCGGCCATCGGGCCAAAGTAACACTGTTTTATAAGGTTCACAAATGTGATAACAATGGCTAAGCAAGTCAATAAGCACAAATCTATTAACACATATCATTTAGCTGGCCAAATCAAAGGATTCAATTGGATACAAAGATAAGCCTCATGGGTGTATTTATCATCCAAAGGTGACATCACTAAGTCAACAAATGGTATGGGATCAAACAAATAGAATCTTGGGTCAAATGGATATACAGATTTGGATCAAATGATTATACAAATTTAAGTCAAATAGATATAGAAGTCTGCGTTAAGCAGATATAAGAATCTGAGTCATAAAAATCTGAGTCTAATAAGTCAACAATCATAGTGCGATATCAAACATATGGAACGCTGAGTCAAATGAGTATACAAATTTGAGTCAAATATATATGAGAGTTTGAGTCAAATATGTCACGACCCGAGACCCACCCTATGCGGATCTCGTGTCGCACACCCGATCCGATGCTGCTGTCGAACCAAGGGTCTCAACTTGCTACACAATCAATGCTACTAACATGCAACAACTAAATAGCAGAAGACTTAAACAAATAAAAAAATAAAAGCTGTATGTGATATATATATATATATATAAGGTACTCAAAATGAGGAATACAAATTTCTTAACAACTGTTCATCCCCAAGTCGTGGATAACATGGGAGAGCTACAAGACTATCTGTACTAAGTATTACACTGCAACTTCAAAAGTAAATGTCCATCTCCTAGCTATCAAGCTCTATGGTCTGTTCTAGAGATCTGTGCCTGTAAAATATTGTCTAGTATCTGATGAGCTATGAAAACTCAGTAAGTAGTCATTTGCTCTACCATGTGTACAAGTGTATAAAAGAGTACTAGCCAGTCAATGAATATATATACTCAGTATTAGATGATAGAAGTCAAATGATAAAAAAATGAATCTGCTATGCTAACAATGTCATACTGCTACAGTCATGAGCTATATCAAGTATGAAATGTAAGCACTCAACTGAAAGTTATAAAATCTCATGATCATTCATATAATATAACATGATCAAGCTACGAATCAACAATAAAGGATAGTGATATCAAAACTGAGAGATCCACTAGTAGGGCCCAGAAATCCCCTGAGCTCGTATCCAGATCCAAACTAGGCTATCTGAATATGGCTCTGTATACAATATGACCCTACGTCCCATGCCTCGCATAGCAACATAGTAAATGTTCCCATGGAACCTTGACCTGTAGGTCGTAAATAAGCATCAGATGGAGGTGTGACTGAGCACAAATCCTTCACTAATAGTATATCAGGATCATGCTATCTTCCACGAAAAGTATAGTGGAATCATAACTGGTTCTAGGCAATCTGACGTAACAATAGTTTTCGAGGCTATAGTTACTAGACTGCTTCGAATAAAACTGTCTGGCTTGGAATGTAACACATGCAGAGATTGGATTTTACTTACCTCTTACTATTTCTCACTAGAAGGTCTAAACTGCCTTCACCTTGCCTTTCGGTGTTTCTAAGATTCACAAAATACGTCTTAGTCTATCGCTACATGAATCATGTTATACATCAAATTTTATGTCTCTTTAATATTAGTATATATTTTATTTAAATAAACTCTACTATTGAATCCAGAACGTTGAACAAAGTCAGTTTAGGTTTTCGCGGAACTCAATTCGAACATCTGTGTTAAAAAGGGCAAAATGGTCATTTTATACTTTTACGTGTCTTTTATTTTTTAGAGTCTCGTCTCACAAAACGGACCTCACCATTGGTCTCAGAATGTCCGAGATAGTCAAAATACACTAATTACTTGTTTAATTTGGACTTTAGGTTATTTTGTTATTTTTAAATTAATTAATTTAATTTAATTAATTTAATATTATAGTTATAATATATATATATATATATATATATATATTGGTGTAAGGGTTAATATAGGCTTGCCTGTGAAAAAGGGTTTGGGCTTGGGCTTCTATCCAATAGGTCTCACATTCGACTCCTAAGGGTTGTGCCCCTTTCATTTTTTCTAATTTTCTCAGGCCCAGACAATGGATAGCCCATAACCGAGGATAGGATATCCTTTCCCTAATCGACTCAATTTCTGATTTCCTAAGACTGTAACCAAATAGTCCAAATTTAATTCAATTTAAAACAATGACCTTCTCCACTGTTCACTGTCTCCTTCGTTTTTCCAGTGAAGGACCAGTTGGTTTCCATCGCCATCTCCGGCAACAGTGACCATTTTTTCGACTATTTTTTTACTTCCTTTTAAATATAGTTTTATTCTATTTTTCATAAGGATTTCATTTCTAATATTGGTTTTAAATTTCTTTCAATAAATCCTCACGAAATGAGGAAAAACCGTGGCTCTAGCCAACCGGTTTTTCTTCATTTCGTGCCCAGTTTTTCATTGCTTTACTTTCCTTTTTTTTTCAATGAGTTTCTACACTCAAGGGAATAAATTCCCTATCATAAAATCAAAGCTTTATGCCAATATTTCATGCAACCCGATTTTATTCTTTAGACCTGTAACTCTACTTTTCTCACTCAACTCTGTATCATTTTCTTTGATTTTTCTTGCATTCATTGCCTTATTTCATGCTCTGTAAAACCCTAAAATCAAAACTAACTAACATATCTTTAAATTCAAAATAAAACCTACATGACATACCTATTTTTCTGAACTTTTCTTGTTGCAGTCTCCTATTTTCTCTTCTATTCCAACTTGGTTCAGCTTCTGATTCTTCCCAACACGCCCTTAGCTTCTACACTTAGCCTTTCTTTGATTTTCTTTTCTGTTTTTCAATCCAACATAACACCTATATATATATATATATATACACACACACACACATCATCACAACTCCACCGCCCTAGTCACTTCCCTTCCTAGTCCTACATCCCTCGAGCCCTCTTTGTTGACCTTTAGTTCTGATAATTCCTGCCTTTCATTTCTATTTTTTCTTTTTATTTTATTTAGCTTAGGATATTTGTATATATATACATATTATATTACACACACACACACACACACACACACATAATACACACTCTTAACACACACTGTCGACACACACACACACACTTGCATGCATGTTGCTTAGGCAGCCTCTCGTTTCTTTTCTTTCTTTCTTGCATTTCTACTTTAACACATGTATATGTGTGTGTGTGTGTATATATATATATATATATATATATTATACTATACCATATATATATATATTATACTATACCATATATATATATATACGTATATTTATACACTATATATATACATATATATATATATACATTCATACTGATTTCTATAAGTGTATACATACACTTATTTTTAACGGGCTACACATATACGTAACATACACATACATGAGAATGCGTGCATGTACGCATCACGAGGCTCAGTTCTGGGTTACTCGGGATTTTCCCGACACTGACTGTGTCATTGACATTGTTCACATTCCAAAATCGTACAGTACTTATGATATCATAATATAGAGCTTGAACAGCTCGATTTACAACTGATAGTACACTACTCGACCCGGCTTACCTCGGTTTACGTGCTACCCAGGTCAGGGTATTACATTCTTTCTCCCTTAAAATAAGTTTATCCCCAAACTTAGTATATATTAGAGTGAAAAATATAACTACTAAGATGAATTTAACTGAGGAAACGTGATGCGCATATCGAGACATATATTGGCCTACAGGCACAATTTTCTATTCTGTCTGAGTTTCTCGTATGGTGATCCTGGATACTTGGGGTTGCTTGCAATTTACTTCTCGTATATTAAATATTATATATCCCTCTATTGGTGAATCGTACTGTTTGTCTTAAACTGCGTGTCTATTCTTTACATAACTTACTACGCTAGCTCGGTCTCTTTTGGTTTTATGTTTATCGGCTCGGTCTATTTATACTTGACTTGTCCTAATCTCGTAATTTCCTAAGATCATAGATTCTACCATTTTTCCTCGGTATGTGTACTCATTACCGTATACTAAGTACCATGATGGTTCGGTACGTTTTGGGGTCTGCTATTCTTGGTCGGAATCTGATCTCGATTTACTTTTGAAACTATGCTTCTCGGCTTGGTCAAATCTCGGTATTATTATTTGACTCTTTTAGGAGAAAAATAGATTTATTCTATTTTATTTTGGGTCGGGGTATTACATTCTATCCCCCTTAAACTGAGTTTTGTCTGCAAAACTCGAACGTTCGTAATCTAGAAAACTCTATGCTCATTTTCATCAGTCTTTTGGATATACACTATTTTATTTGAATCTCGTTCTGTAATGACTACTTAGTCATGTACTCTGTTCTCTTTCATACTGTCTTATATCCCTGTATGAATTCTAACACTGATCTTGGGTATTTTGTATCTTACATCACATTCTGTTCTCTATTAATACATTACGTTTTTCTTTAATTATTTTTTAACTAACTCCTTTCTCTAGAGAATTTCTTGTAACAACACTAGGAGTTTCTATATACCTTGTGTCTTTTCTGGATCATATAATCGCATGATTCATTTTATCTGAGATTCTATCAAAGTGGTTTAAGCTTTCTAAAATCGATACAGTGCATAAGTCTTTACTGTTCACAGATCTTTACTTTCTTCTATACTTATAAGCATTCTTGAAGTATTTTCACAATTTCATATATCCTTTCATTTCATGACTCTCTCTAAATGATTTACTACACCTTCAGTCTTTTTGCTATCATTTAGATTACATTAATCCCTAAAAGTTACTCAGGATTGTTTATTACTTACTTTCACTTAGCTTGACAAAGTACCATCCTTTATTCATATCAAAGCTACTACTCGGATCATTTTCTAAGATTTATCAAATCTTTTCTAACACTTAATCATCATATATCTGCCTTTTGTCAAAATCATCGCATTTCGAAATGTCAACTTCTAACAGTCTCGCTAATTTAGTAGATGTCTTCAAAATTCTATTTATCTTTTACCTTATCAGGGTCTATCTATAACTTACTCAAGAATTTTCACATTTCTAGTACGTCATCAATCTATTACTCAAATCAATAAGGTTTACCAACTCCCCTTGTACTTACCCATTTAAGTTCCTTCAGACTAGCTCTCATATCTTGATTAATTGCTATCTCCATTACTTTTCAAAGTGCAAGTATTCTATTTAGATGTCAACCGTCACCAAAGACTGCCTTTCAAAGTGTTACTCCTCTGTCTAGATGTTATTCGTTAATTCTACTACCTTTCCAGGGTATTACCATTCCATTTAGATATTCCTGTCAAATTCACTGCTTTTCAAACCATCACATTTCTAACTCTATGTTACCTTCTATCTTTCAATACGAACTAACTGGTTTCCTCATTCATTATGGAACGTAATTCAACTCTCACAAATTCTCGCAATATAGGACAATCATTTAACCATAAACATCAAATCCATAGTCTAGAAATAGTAATTCAATTCTCAACGGTTACCTTAACATAGAACAATCATTAATCTATAACTCAATAGCTATCAAGTACATGCTTCCATAAGATAGAATAATCATCAAGGATTATTAATTTCAATATCACTATGATTCTTTCCAAGTTTTCGTAAGTATAACTACTATCTCCCATTCAAGCCTTGCTTATCTGTCTATATCATTTATCGAAACCTCCTTCAGTATTTCCAGTGTCAAAATCTTAAGAATTCTCATCATTTACCTTTAAGTATACTACTATTCTTACAGATCCCTATTTACTTACTCATCTTAGTTGTTCAAGAATCATCAATTCCCACAATAACACAGTCTCTTTCCAAGAACCAATTAACCTTGAGTATCTTAACCTGCTTTCATCTTCTAGTCACAAATAGTTCAAATGTTTTTAAATCATCAATTTCTTTCTCAGGATAATCTAATAATTGTACACTTATGATCTGTACCTCATATACTCTATGTATATCAATGCATTACTAATGATTTTTCCAAATGTATAACATTATTTGATAATGACTCTTTCAAGAGTCGCTATTCAGTCCATCTCATTTATCAAGTAATTATTCATATCTATGATAGGATGTAGTTTAATCTGAAAATTATAAATCTTTGCATTAAATCTACTATTGCTCCTTGAAGTTTATCAATCACTTACTCATCAATGTCTTTAATATTCTACGATTATCAGCTCAACTAATAATCGTGTATCTATGTTACTCACTCTACTTGTTTCAAGCATAATATCTCTCATCAATCATTGTCTTTATGGAAAATTGAACAGTTAACATATAACCTAGGAGTTCTATTTCTATGTTCAACTAGCAGTTCAAATTCTAAATCAATCTAGTAGTAAATGTGAAAAGCAAAAGTAATATATAAAGCTAGCATGCTCGTATGCTATAACGAACTAGAAGAATACCTGCGACTATTGGTACAGTAGCCTTATCATCTCCCAAAATTACTCGTTATAAAATATCAACGGTCAACATTTATATAATAGTCTATCTATCACGTCAGATCCTGTCTACTGACTGACTCTATTTGGACATTTTTAATACTAGTACCTTAGTCTATCTCCCATGAACCACTGTGTCACCTAGGATGCTCTGATACCAAGCTGTCACGACCCGAGACTCGAGACCCACCCTATGCGGATCTCGTGTCATGCACCCAATCCGACGCTGTTATCGAACCAAGGGTCTCAACTTGCTATACAATCAATGCTACTAACATGCAACAACTATATAGCGGAAGACTTTAACAAATAAATAAATAAAAAACTGCACGTGATATATATAAGGTTCTCAAAATGCAGAATACAAATTTCTTAACAACTGTTCATCCCCAAGACGTGGATAACATGGGAGAGCTACAAGACTGTCTGTCCTAAGTATTACATTGCAACTTCAAAAGTAAATGTCCACCTCCTAGCTATCATGCTCTATGGTCTGTTCTCAAGATCTATGCCTGCAAAATGTTGTGTAGTATCTGATGAGCTATGAAAACTCAATAAGTAGTCTTTTGCTCTGCCATGTGTACAAGTGTATAAAAGAGTACTAGCTAGTCAATGAATATATATACTCAGTATCAGATGATAGAAGTCAAATAATAAAGATATAAATCTGCTATGCTAACAATGTCATATTGCTACAGTCATGAGCTATATCAAGTATGAAATGTAAGCACTCAACTGAAAGCTGTAAAATCTCCTGATCATTCATAATAATATAACATGATCAAGCTAGGAATCAACAATAAAGGATAGTGATATAAAAACTACGAGATGCACTAATAAGGCCCGGAAATCCCTTGAGCTCGTATCTAGATCCAAACCAGGCTATATGAATACGGCTTTTATACAATGTGACCCTACGTCCCATGCCTCGCATAGCAACGTAGTAAATGTTCCCATGGAACCTTGACCCGTAGGTCGTAAATAAGCATCAGATGGAGGTGTGACTGAGCACAAATCCGGCACTAATAATATATCGGGATCATGCTATCTTCTACGAAAACTATAATGGAATCATAATTGGTTCTAGGCAATCTAACGTAACAATAGTTTTCGAGGCTATGGTTACTAGACTGCTTCAAATAAAACTGTCTGGCCCTCACGGCCCTAGGTACAAGTGTAAAAAAGGAACTATATGCATAAATGTACAATCATGATCGAGATATATATAGAAATTAATAAATGTCTCCCACATAATAGGGCAATGTCAATGTGGCTTAATAAACACTGGTATGTATGTATAAGGTACAATAGCCAATATATATACAAGAACTATGACATGGCTTGGAATGTAACACATACAGATATCGAATTTTACTTGCCGCTTACTGTTTCTCACTAGAAGGTCTAGACTGCCTTCACCTTGCCTTTCGGTGTTCCTAAGATTCACAAAATACGTCTCAGTCTATCGCTACATGAATCATGCTATTCATTAAATTTTGTCTCTTTAGTATTGGTATCTCTTTTGCTTAAATAGACTTTACTATTGAATCCGGAACGTCGAATAAAGTCAATTTAGGCTTTCATGGAACTCAATTCGGACACTTGTGCTAAAAAGGGCAAAATGATTATTTTACACTTTTACGTGTCTTTTATTTTTTGAAGTCTCGTCTCGCAAAACGGACCTCATCATTGTTCTCAAAATGTTCGAGATAGTCAAAATACACTAATTACTTGTTTAATTTGGACTTCGGGTTATTTTGTTATTTTTAAATTAATTAATTAATTTAATTAATTTAATATTATAGTTATATCATATATATATATATATATATATATTTTGGCGTTAGGGTTAATACGGGCTTGCGTGTCAAAAAGGGTTTGGGCTTGGGCTTCTATCCAACAGGTCTCACGTTTGATTCCCAGGGCTGCGCCCCTTTCATTTTTTCTGATTTTCTCAGGCCCAAACAGCGGATAGCCCATAACCGAGGATAGGATATCCTTGCCCTAATCGACTCAATTTCTGATTTCCTAAGACTGTAACCAAATAGTCCAAATTTAATTCAATGTAAAACAGTGACCTTCTCCTAAACAACGCAGTATTGCCCAATTCAAGCACCAAACGGCGTTGTGTCACTATCCACTATTCATTGTCTCCTTTGTTTTTCCGGTAAAGGACTGGTAGGTTTCCGTCGCCATCTCCAGCGACGGTGACCATTTTTCGACTATTTTTTTTCCTTCTTTTTAAATGCAATTTTATTCTATTTTTCATAAGGATTTCATTTCTAATATTGGTTTTAAATTTCTTTCAATAAATCCTCATGAAATGAGGAAAAATCATGGCTCTAGCCAACTGGTTTTTCTTCATTTCGTGCCCAGTTTTTCATTATTTTACTTTCTTTTTTTTTTCAATAAGTTTCTACATTCAAGGGAATAAATTCCTTATCATAAAATCAAAGCTTTATGCCAATATTTCATGCAACCCGATTTTATTCTTTAGACCTATAACTCTACTTTTCTCACTCAACTCTGCATCATTTTCTTTGATTTTTCTTGCATTCATTTCCTTATTTCATACTCTGTAAAACCCTAAAATCAAAACTAACTAACATATCTTTAAATTCAAAACAGAACCTACATGACATACCTATTTTTCTGAACTTTTCTTAGTGCAGTCTCCTATTTTCTCTTTTATTCCAACTTGATTCAGCTTTTGATTCTTCCCAACATGCCCTCAGCTCCTACACTTAGCCTTTTTTTGATTTTCTTTTCTGTTTTTCAATCCAACGTAACACCTATATATATATATATATATATATACACACACACATCATCACAACTCCACCGCCCTAGTCACTTCCCTCTCAGTCCTACATCCCTCGAGCCCTCTTTGTTGACCTTCAGTTCTGATAATTCCTGCCTTTCTTCTCTATTTTTCTTTTTCTTTTATTTAGCTTAGGATATATGTACATATTATATTACACACACACACACACACACACTAATACACACTCTTAACACATACTGCCGACACACCCACACAAGCATACACACACTTGCATGCATGCTGCTTAGGCAGCCTCTCGTTTCTTTTCTTTCTTTCTTGCATTTCTACTTTAACACATGTATATATATATATATTATACTATACCATATATATATATATATACATATATTTATACACTGCTTATACATCTATATATATACATATATATACATTCATACTGATTTCTATAAATGTATACATACACTTATTTTTAACGGGCTACACATATACGTAACGTACACATGTATGGGAATGTGTGCGTGTACACATCACGAGGCTCGGTTCTGGGTTGCTCGACCGTTGCCTGGCACTGACTGTGTCACTGACACTATTCACATTCCAAAATCGTACAATACTTATGATATCATAATATAGAGCTTGAACAGCTTGATTTACGACTGATAGTACACTACTGGACTCGGTCTATCTCGATTTACATGCTAACTTGGGTCAGGGTATTACAAAATAAACAACCATAGTGTGAGATCAGACATATAGAACACTGAGTCAAATGGATGTACAAATCTGAGTCAAGATAAATATAAGAGTCTAAGTCAATAGACATAAGAATCTGAATCTAATAAATCAATAACCATGGTGCGACATCAAACATATAGAACACTGAGTCAAATGGATATACAAGTCTGAGTCAAATAGGCATAAGGGTTTGAGTCAAATAGATATAAGAATCTAATAGATCAACAATCCTAGTACGACATCAAACATACAGAACATTGAGTCAAATTGATATACAAATTTGAGTCAAATAGGCGTAAGGGTCTGAGTCAAATAGATATAAGAATCTGAGTCTAATTGATCAAGAATCCTAGTGCGACATCAAACATTCGGAACACTAAGTTAAATGGGTATATAAATCTGAGTCAAATAAACATAAGGGTCTGAGTTAAATAGATGTAAGAATCTGAGCCTAAAAGATCAACAATCATAGTGTGACATCAAATATACAAAACAATGAGTCAAATGGATATACAAATTTGAGTCAAATAGACATAAGGGTCTGAGTCAAATAGATATAAGAATCTGAGTCTAATAGATCAACAATCATAGTGTGACATCAAACATATGAAATATTGAGTCCAATAGATATACAAATCTAAGTCAAATAGACGTAAGGGTCTGAGTAAGATAGATATACAATTCTGAGTCAAATAGATAAACATAACACGTTTAACTGCCCAAGTTAAAGAAGTTCAATCGAATACAAAGATAAGCCTCAAGGGCATATTTCATATCCAACGACAACATTATCAAATTAACAAAAGGTGCGGAATCAAACATATAGAAATTGAGTCTAGTAGATGCTATCAACAAATAGGACCCGGCTACCCCCAAATAGCATTCATCTAGTTTCACTCTGAATAACACCAAGAGCTTTTACCAAATCAAGGAAAATTATCTCAACATCAGACCTTTCCAAGCTCCATAAGACACTATGTCAGGACATGACCTTTCAAATGTGAATATAATAAAAATTTGGGAAGAATCTTTATAAAAAATTAACAACTTTTGGGATTATCAATTCTTAATTATTTAAAAAAATAGCAAAATTATAATACAAAATAAAATTTTCAAACTTTTGGGGTGGGTCATTGTCCCCCCCAAGCCTCCTCATGGATCTATCAGAGAAAGAAATAATTTTAAAAGAAAAAATCCATGAAAATCCACTCCATAGTGTTTAATTAAACAGAAATGCAAATATGACATGGCAATTAAAGAATAAGCAATTTAATAGAGTGAAATTTGAATCCATTTGAAATTTAACAAAATAATATGATTCTAAAGTAAAAATAGTACCTTTCAAGAAAATTTGAAAAAAAAAAAAAAAAAACCATAACTGCTAGGGTGAATTTTTCAAATTCTCCATGTTAGGTCAGTTTCATTTTCTCAAATGATGATAGAAAAGAAGAAGAAAAAAGGCAAACTATGCATCATCTTTTTATTTTGTTGGCTGGCTGCCATCCCAATTTCTTTTGTCCATTTATGGGTTTTTTGACCAAAGGTATAGGTCCAACTTCATTTTTTTAATCCCAAAAGTCTTTTAATATTTATATAATTAAAATAATTTTTATATATAAAATCTCCATCACCGTAATTACCTCCCGAAAATTAAGGGAGTGTTTTAAAAACGTTTTTTCAAATTTCAAAACTCAATAACTTCAAATTATAAAAAAATTTAAATAAAATTTATATATTTGAACTCTTAAAAATGAGATCTATCAAATAAGATTCATATTTCATATAAGATTTTAGAAGAAAAATTAGCTACAAGCAGTGAAATATTATTGTTTCATTGGGGTGAAATTTCACTGTTTCATAAAATAAAAAAAAATTCACTTTTTAATCACAAAACCTGAACTACTATCGAACTTCTTTTACAATAAAAAAAAATTAATATGATTGGAGTAATTGGTGATTTAATATGGTATCGGAGCCTTGGTTGTGAAAAGTTTTGAATTCAAGTCTCTCTATTTGCATTTATTCCCTATTTGCATTTGTACTCTCTTCTCCTTTGCATTGTCTGTAGCTTCTTTGTCTCTCCACGTGAGTCCAAGGTCGCACGTGAAATGGTATATTGAGAGCTTGATATACATTGTTGTCTGTAGTTTCTTTATCTCTTTAGGTGAGTGCAGGGTCACACGTGAGAAGAAGTATTGAGAACTTAATATACATTGTTGACTCATTTTCTAATAACTAAAGCTTTTGGAGTATCGACAATCAATGATTAAAAAAAAATTAAATAGATCATTTTCTGAGACAAATAATGAAATTTTATTATTTCAAAAATAATTAAATTTAATGTTTCGAAAACAATTAAATTTCAAGGTTTGTCTATGTTACCCATTTTAATGAAATTCTTTCAATTAAGTGACAAATAATGGTTTTGGCTTCATTAATGAAGGGACTAGTTTTCCTTTAAAAACAAATCCTTTCAATTGATGAATAATTTGACATTATCTTTGGTTCGTACAACTAATTTGCCAATGAAAAAAGAAAGGTAAAGGAAGAAAAGTATAGGTGAATATGATGAAGGTGAGGAAGCAGCATAAAGTAATGTGATGATTTCTCCAAAGAAAATTTTTCATCAAGTGGGACCTCTTTCATCCTGAATCCTCCATTTGTCATCAAGTGGGAATAACCGTTGATTTTTGCCATTTTTCATCAGGTGGAACAACCTATTTTGGTTGATGCCTAATCACTTTTTCAATCACATCTATAATCGAGACATCAATACAAACTTACATACAGCAACAACACAAGCGGAAAGCGGGGCTTGAAAAAACTTCATGTAGAGAGAGAGAGAGAGAGAGAGAGAGAGAGAGGTGGTGAGAAAAGGAAAAGCAAAATATTTAAAAATATGAATCCTAAGAGAGAGCAGATCAGTCCGGGAAAGGGATTGTTTAGAGAGAGAGAAAGAGAGCAGGTCAATGAAGGATGGGGATTCTTTAGAGAACATATTGGCGAGGAAGATGTTTGAATTTGGGTGAGAATGGTGAGTTTTTAATCACATTAGTTTGAAAGGGTAAAATTGACATTTTTAAAAATAAATGAATTCCACCCAATCAATATTGCACATAAACTAAAAAATGGGACTTATAATAAAAAAAAAAAAAAAGTGTTTGGGAGTGTCCTCACTTCTAACTTTGTCCATTCAAAAAACTTATCATTAATTATTCTTTCATTTTTAGGCCCTATTAAATAAAATAAAATGATTTTTTCAAATGTTATTAGAAGATTGAATAAGTGTTTTGAAGGAATGATGCAATTTCTCATTGCATTAAAAAGTATTATTGCAATGAGCAATTGCATGAGTTTTTAATCATAACCCGTGATTGTTTAACAATATTTTCAATTTATGCTTTCGGTGTACCAAATTTGGATACTGAGTTATGATTATAAAATTTGTTTGTGCCATACGCTTCGGATATTAGGAACTGTAGGATATTGGGTCCGATTTTCAGAACATGCTGGAGGTAACTTCGGAGTTGGTATCATATGGTAAGTGTCTTACAAGACACTCGTCATATGTTTAATATTTTACAAAAGTAATGACATTTTTTGGAATCACCTCCTCTAAATTTAACTAATATATGTGAATAGGAGGGTTTGCACGTGTCTCTAGATTTACAACTCACTACGCAATCAAAGGTTGGGATTGATAAGGTAGTTACTGGGTCATAAAAAAAAAAACTCCCAAGCTCGTGTCTTCACATAATCATCCTCTAGATTTACTTCAAAAATAAGAATTTAACAAAGAGACTTCTATTGTTAGATATTTTATAAATTTGATCTTTTCGTTTTCAATCCTAATCAAAATAGGTGAAGACTCATCTTATAAGAAGGGCAAAGGTACATCCTAAGGCATGATGATTTATTGCATAACTTCTCTTCTTTAAATTTTATTTTACTTAATCATTGAACGAACCATTACCGGAATCAATCCAATAAACTTTAATCACTATTTTATAAGAAAGTTTTGAAAGAACCACGTCAAATATAGTTTACCATTATAATGAGTTACTTCTTAAAAATAATTATGTAAAGATGCTTCTGACATAAATTAGACTAAAAATTAAACTTTTATTTTGTAATAATCTTTTTTATTTTAAAATCTTTATAAATAAATAAAAAAAAAAAAGCATTTCAAAGAGACATTTTTATAAGCGTTTTTTTTTTTACAACATGGATTTGAAAGGTAAAATCAAAACAAAGTAAAATTTGTTTAAAAAAAACGTTAAAAAGATTTCAATATTACTTTAAAAAATAAGATGAAAACAAGGTTGATTGATCAAAAGAGCGTGGATTAATAAAAAACATGACCACCTGCTCAAAACAATAATGCATTGTGCGAAATAAAATTCAAAGCAATAATGCTGCCAGTGTCGACCGGTACAAATTCAACATGTAATGAGTAAATTACACTTATTTTTTTGAGTTTTTGACGATTAAAATTTTTTATAGTTTCTGAAATAATACTGTTTCCTGTCAGTTTTGTGTCCTTAGCTCCATTAACAAAATTAGTAAAATTACTAATTTATTCTTGTAATTTAATATTATAATTTTATTAAAAAAACTCATAACACTCTCTTCTTCTCTTCCATCCTTTCTCTCTATCCAAACCACCCTCAACCCTAACCCCAAACAGTGCACAGCCCCTCCTCTCACTCCCTCTCTTGCATCGCCGTCTCCAAAACCACCTGCACAGCGGTCTCCAAAACCATCTGCACAGGCCTGTCATTGCCACCTGCACAGTCCGTCATCGTCCCTACGATCAGCCCACAAAGCTGAAGTGGGTCTCTCCTTGCGGTAACCAGCCGTCGTCACCCCCACAATCACTTGAAGAGTTCTCAAATTGCGTCTGCATTTTGGAAGTGGGCTCATTGATGTCTTTCTGAGAAGCTTCTTTGCTCGTAGCAGAGGTTTCATGATCTGAAAAATCCCTAAAACCATTAACTTCGTAAGTATCAAGGCAAATATTTGATGTGAACCCACCAACATCCTTCCCACCATACTCTTTCCTATTTTCAATACTGATTTCAGGACTAATTTTAGAATTCCAAGCACCACTGAAAACACCACAGTTGCCCTCTGTGTTCCGCCTTCGTCGCTTCATCAGCCTACACTTCCTGGTTATGTTTCCAAAATTCAGGTTGGACTTACTCACGTCAACTTCATCTGAACTGGCAAATTCAAAAACCGATTTCAAAGAGTTTGGGTTATTACTCTCTGTTCTGCTCCATATCAGCCGAAATCCGAGACACCAGGATCTGAAACTGTGAATTCTGACATTTGCTGAGGAAACCCACAAATGGGATTGTAATCTGATTCTTTGGGGGTCAAAAAATCATGTTTCCATCTCTTCTGCCCCAAAATTTCCTTTGTTTTCTGAGAAATGCCACATGCAAAAGCTGCTGAAACATCTCCTACCTCCCCTAACCTAACATTTGGGCGCCTTTGCCTCTTTGAATTCATGCTTAGGACCATCATTTTCCACAAACCTAACATTTTGTCTTTTTTTAATTAAAAAAATTATTATTAAAGTGAGTGTAGTTTTGTCATTTAATCATGACTTATAAAAGGCAAAATTGGTATTTAAAAAAAAAATTTGCTTACATCATCAAATGGCGTTAGGTTAATTAATGGTCATTGACTATAGTGAAATCTGTTATAAACATTGAAAGCAGAAAGGGTGTTATTTCAAAAAGTATATGAAAAGTTTTTGCAATTGCCAGAAACTTAAGAAAAGGTAGGTGTAATTCTCTCATATCTAATAGATATGCACAAACATCAATGTTATAATTTTTATTAAAAAAGATTTATTATATAAAATAAACGTTTAATTAAAAATTAATCTAAATATTTATTTGATCGTTACTTATTTCATTTAATCTCATTTACGTTCTATTTTTTTATTATTTCATAAATGGTATAATTTTTTTATTTTTATATACCAAACATCATCTTAGACCATTTCTAAGGGATAAAGTAAAAAGAGATGACAAAGTTATCGCTTGCTATCTCATATATAAATTTGCTACTTACATTAAAATTGGACACTCTAATGAAAGTAACAAATTTTAATAATTTTTATATTTTATATTTTATATTTTATATATGTCCCACAACTTTTTGATATAAAGCCACTAAAATCTTGTATATTCAATTGGTTCCATAATATTTTAATAAAAAAAAAAACACAATTGCTACTCTCTTTTCTTGGTAACAAATTTGGTACTTGTCTCTCCAAGTCACAAATTTGCTACCCACATTTATTTCATCTCTTGAAGGTCATTTTGCTGACATGACTTATTAAATACACAAATTTTAAAATTTTGTTATCTCTCTTAGAAATAGCCTTAGTTCCTAGTTTACATTCTAATACTCCATTCTTTTTATGTATATGCAGTTTGGTTATTTCTATTGAATCTATAATTTATGTTGATTAAATATAAAAAAAATTATTCAATTAATTAGCAGTTTGTCTCTAATTATACGAGAATTTATGTTAGAATAAATTTTTTTAAACTCGTGTACAATTAAAAATTTTTTTATGTGAATGAATAAATTTAAGATGGACTGGGACTCGTAAAATTTAAATTAAAAGCTTGATTTATATTCCTGAATCCGAGTCCGCTGTCATTCAAGAGGCGAGACGAAGGAAGTCTTGTTCCAAGTGTTTTCTCCTCCTAAATCTTAATTGCTAATGAAGGGGAAGCCAGCAAGAGTCATAATTATATACGGCAGGGCAAAATTGCCATTTCACTTTCTTCGTGGTTGCTCCTCTGGTGTAATGTACAATTAAATAAATAAAGTGGTCTGCACCTCAGCACGTGACAGGCGATCGTCATTGTCCTTCTATTGATAAGGGGCAGTCTGGTAATTTAAACGGCCAAGAAGATCTTGATGAGCCTTCACTCTTGGCAAGCGACGGACACGGTTCCACCAAAAAAGCATAGTCTGATAGCCTTTTATATGTATCCACGTGGCATACTTTGCCCTAGTGGTGCAGGAATATCCCCAATAGAAGGAGTACCAGAAACTTTCCCAAAAACCTCACGGTATCATCATGTGCCCTTGATGGCTTCATCCAAATCTTACCATCAAGTCTATATAAAGCTATATACACCTCATGAAGCTTCATAATACTATGTAAGACCCTCCCACGGTGCATTTATAGAAAGAGAGAACAAAAATAGAGAGAGAAATCGAAAAGCCATGGGAAGAGTCAACCATCTCTGGTTCCATCTCTTCATCGTCTTCTCCGTCGCCACCATCGTCCCATCAGTATGTTACCCTCCCAAAACCCTTGAAATATCCAAAATATTCAGTAAAATGCTCTGTTAATTAAATTATTTATTCAAATATTTTTGTGAATGCAGGCCGATGATTGTGTGTATACGGTGTACGTTAGGACCGGCTCGATCTTGAAAGGAGGGACGGACGGACTCGATCATCAGCCTCACAGTGTACGACGGCAATGGCTGGGGAATCCGGATTCCGAATCTCAAGTCGTGGGGTGGGCTAATGGGCCCGAGCTACTTCGAGAGGGGCAATCTGGACATCTTTAGCGGGAAAGGCCCGTGTTTGACTGGGCCGATTTGCGCGATGAACCTGACATCCGATGGTTCCGGCCCACACCTCGGGTGGTACTGTAACTACGTGGAGGTGACGTCGACCGGTGCCCACATCCCCTGGGCCCAGCAGCTCTTCACGGTGGAGCAGTTGTTGGCGCTTGACACATCTCCATACAAACTGACGGCCATCAGGAACTCCTGTGCTTCATCTGATGAGGATCATCACGTGATAAACGGTGATCGTGCGTCTGTTGTGTCTGTTATGTAAGTAACAGTGGGTATTTGGTGGGGCTCCCAATTTTTCTAGCAAGAGTGATGTTGGGGTGTGAGACGCTGAGACTGAGAGAGCTGTGTGTCCTTATGTTAGCCTAATATCCCTGCCTGCATTATCAAATCAACCGAGATTATAAATAATTATCTTCTCGGTGGGAAAAATTTATTTGCTTTTGTCGTGACAGTCTTTCATGTCAACTCCGTCGGACAGGGTGGGGATTGTTCGACTACGTAACATGATAAATGATGCTAACGGCCCCACAACTTGAACTATTGAAGTAATCATTATCCTGTTAAAAAGTTTCAAATGAAATGATTCAACGGTTGAGAAATCAGCAACTGGCATCGTGTCCTTTTTGTGGGGGGTGGTGGGGGCCTTTTATTGCGGTGCGAGTTGGTGGCGACCGAGTATATTATTATAAATATTTTCGTCAATTTATTTTTTGGACATTTCGAAATCATTCCTTGAATGTAAGTTTTAAATGGCAAGGGACAACTTTTCTAATCATGTTTTAGAAAAAATATTACTTTTTAAATTCGTTTAAATCTCAGAGTCTAAATTTTTAATTATTTATTTATTTTGTTAAATTATTTATAATAATATATTTTAAACAAAAAATTATGTGTTAAAATAAAAAAAAATATGCATATTAAAAACAAATTAGAAAGACATAAGTTTTTTTCAACCCATAACTTTAAAGTTTTTGTACATTTTTAATGAGTGACTAAAAAATATTATTATAAATATTAATAATGTAGCATAAATTTTTTTTTATAATTTTATTTTATATAATCGGAATAGGACGAAGTGCTTTCTTCCCAAATTCGTCATATTAGGAACGAGGTTAGCGGGTTCTCGACGTGGTCATCTCATGAAATGAAATAGAAAATGAAATAAAATAGGAGATTACTGGCCAAATAAATGGTTACAATGATTTTTAATTTCCCTAACGCAACACGAATATGTAAAAAAGAATCGAACACGTTAAATTCCTTAGTAACTAAGAAACAATGAGACTCCTCACTTAAGAAGAGAGAAATTCTCAAATTTCAAAACTAAAATATTATTAATAATCTAAAGAATAATAACTGCTTTAGATTATATTTATATGCTAAGATTACTACTGATCCAAATATGATACTAACTCCTCCTACTAATATAATTAGAAAACTACCAATTTCTTATACTTGCGAGATAAAAAACTACTAATAATAATCCAAAACTATTAATACTAATCCGAACTTAATTAGGAAACTAGAAAAATACAAGGAAATGCGTCAAAATTGGCAAGTTAAAATCAAGTCAAAAAATTTTCGAGTCATCTTGGGTCAGATTTGGATCATCGTCGACCCAAGTACGATTTTGCTTCGAACGAGCCTTAGAATACTCTCATTGATCCATGAAAAGCCCATTTGTTCTATATCAATGTCTTCCACTTGAAGAGAACTCAACCTCGAGTTATAATCCGGATAGAGAGGAACTTCTACATGTTATTCATAAAGATCAGCAACATTGAAAGTCTTTGAAATATCTAAGTTTTCTAGTAAATCAACAACATAAGCATTATCATTGACTTTGTGAACAATCTTGTATGGGTCATATTTCTTTGGCTTTAGGTTATTGTAGCTCCCAACTAGAAATATCTTTCTGTGAAAAAAGACCATAATAGAATCTACTTCTTTGAACACTTTAGCTCATTTATGCATATCTGCAGCTTTCTTGTTTTTGGCATTAGTCTTTTCCAATTTTTGTTTCGCCTCAACATGCATTGTTTGGGCATGTTCTGCCATATTTTCTCTTACAACACTCACACTATGACTCTTAGCCAATTGAACCAAGTCAACTATATGCTTTGGTGGAGTGATGTAGATAACTGCAAAAGGTGATTTTCCTGTGGCACTATGAACAACACTGTTATATGCAAACTCAGCTTGTGGCAAGACATGGTCCCATTACTTGGGTTTATCTCCACAAATATTGCAAACTAGGTTTTCTAATGTTCTATTTGTCACCTCAGTTTGACCATCAGTTTGGGGATGGGTTGTAGTACTGTGATTCAAAGAAGTGTTAAACATCCACCACAAAGTAATCCAAAAGTGACTAAGAAACTTTATGTCTCAATCTAAAGTAATGGAATGTGAAACTCCATGAAGTCTCACAATCTATTGAAAGAACAACCGTGCAATGTGTGAAGCATCTGAGGTCTTTTAGCGTGGAATGAAATGTTGTAAGGATCCAAATTTTTTTTGAAGTAAATTATTTATTTATTTATTATTATTATTATTATATTTTTTTTTTCTTTATATAGTTGTGTATGTATGGAATGTGTACAATGGTATATGGTATGTGTATGTATGTATGTATATGTGTATGATATTATATGCTATATGTATGTACATCTGTTTAAATATATATATATATATATGTGATATGTAATATTATAAGTAATATATATATATATATGTGTGTGTGTATGTGTGTGTGCACATGTAATTAGATATATATATATATATATAGATATATGTGTGTAGTGTATGTCTTTAATGTTATATATTATATATATATTTTATAAAGTAGACAAAACAAGAAAGTTGGAAAGAGAAAAAAAAAAGAAAAAAAAAAAAGAAAAGAAAGTTGAAAGGAAATCAAAAAAGCAAAAGAACAAAGTCAAAGAAGGGGGCGTTGCATGTGGGGCGGTACAGCAAGAACAAAAGATATATTATATAAGTATGTATTGTGTGGCTTGGAGAGAAGTAGCAAGGCTGCCGACAGTGTGGGAGATTTATATGTATATATGTATATATATATATATATATATATATTGTGTTGTGGCGGTTTAAGAGGGGCGGTGCAGGAAAAGAGAAAAGGAAATAGAAGAGAAAAAGGGGCTAAAGCAGGGATCAATATAAATATATATATATATATATATTTTGTGTGTGGTGTGACATTTGTGCAGCAGGAGTTGCATACAGAAGAAGGAGAAAATATATATATATATACGTGTGTTGTGTGACGGTTGAGCAAATGAGGAATTAGAAAGAAAGTGGAGAAAGAAAAGAGAAAGTGAGAACAACAGAACAGTGAGATAGAAGTGCAGAAGAAGAGGGACGATCAAGTTGAAGTAGTGCTGCGCATGGACTGTGCGCAGCAGAAGCGGTGTTAGTGTAGCAGTAACCGCAAGTGGAGCAAAGAGATAGTGCGGGGAAAATTGTATATATGTATACGTGAGTATATGTATTTATGTATGCGATTAGGTCCTTGAGATAGATTGAAAAAGAGAGGGAGAAATAGAATATGGCAGCAGTGGCAGTGCTCCAGCCACATGGAGTGAGACGGTGGGAGGAGCAGATTGGGCGTTTAGCAGATTATAGGAGTGAAGGGTTGAATCTAGAGAAACAAGTTGTGGTTTTTGGATTCATTGATTTCCATGTGCATTGAGTTTTGAAGGATAGCAGACCAATATATATATATATACGTGTGTAACGGTGTAGAGAGGGGAAAGGAAGTGCAGCAGGTCAATATATGTGTATGTATGTGTGTGGTTGTGTAGCTACAGTACAGAGGAAATGAGGAGTGTTAAATCAGGGAAATAGAGCAGCAGCAACTGCAGCATCAGCAGTAGAAATGGTGAAAAGCCTTGGGGTTTAATTTGATATTGAGTGAAGCTAATGTTGCAAGACCTGATGTAGCAGTTAGGATGCTATTGGGGCAGCAGTAAGAAGAATCCCATAGTTCTTCACTTCATGTCTTTCTGAGATATACTGGGAGACTTTTATTCTATCAGAAAACACCAATAGTTGAAGCAACACACTACAGCTAACATCGGCTTAAGAATTTGGTGGTAAATCCTTTATTTCTTCTTCAATGGAAACAATAATTTTGGGAGGATTCAAATTGGTCAAAAAGGGCTGATGTAATAAAAGTTTGAGGATGGGTTGAACTTCCTGTTCAAGAACAGGTGAGTTGAACTTAAATTACCATTTCATTTGTTTTTAGTTTAAGAGTAAGATAACCTAATCTAGTTTTGTAGTTAACCATTGGTTGGCAATTCTGATTTAGCCCAAAAGTTATTGAATTGAAATCTAAACCTAAATTTATAATGATTTCAAGGGGGCCCAGGATTATGATTAGTTGTGAATTGGCCAAGCAATAAAATAATATTTAAATAAATAATTAATTAAAAGGAAAATTACTAAAATGCCTTAAGTCGAAAAGTAGTCCAATGAATTTCGATTAAAATAAAAAATAGTGAAAATTTATTATTTCGAGTATTCCAGACTCAACCGTGGAGTCTGATTTGCAAAAAGAAGTCCCGAGAAATAAGAAGCCGTAAAAGTATAAATGACCGTTTTGCCCTTTTTAGTACAAATACCTGAATTGAATTCCGCAAAAGCCTAAACCGACTTTATTCGACGTTTTGGACCTAATGGTAGAATTTATTTTAGCAAAATGGAAACTCTTGAAATAAAGGCATAGAATTTGATGAATAGCATAATTCAAGTAGTAATGGACTGAGTTATATTTCATGCTTTTATGAACACTGAAAGGAAAGGAGAAGGTGGTCTGACCTTCTACATTCTCATTGTTTAGTTCAGCTAAATAGCGAGCATGAATTCTTAGGGTTGAGACAAACCCATCAGGTCTGATATATTGTGCTAAGTAAGAAATAGGATTAAGTTTAGGAATAATTGCCATGTTGACTTGATGATTCACATATTTGTTTGATTGCTTATATGCTTATGTGTTTCTTGTTCTCTTTTTGAAAGTTTGGTTAAGTGAAAAATGTGGATCATAATTGTATGTATATTCCATGTGCTAGTGCAATGTGTGAATTATATTCTTCGAGAATTGTTAAGATTATGAAATATGTAACTTAAGGCATGTGTTTAAATAGACTATATATGGCATGTACCCTTGATGAAGGAATTTTGTGATTGGAATGTTATTGTGTAATACATTGTCTAAAGCATGCTTGATGTGTGGATAAGATGCTTCATTAAGATTATATCATGGCATGGTGGAATCAGAGCATATTGGCATAGTGTGATTCCTTGGAACATGGTGTGAGTTGAGCACGTGGTGCTGTACATTATGAGGGTGTAGATCTTGTGCTGAAAAACCCAAAATCGGCCATTGGTACTTGCATGCCAACGGGGTCTAAACCGTGAAGCGAGACATACTGTGGTACTTGCAGGCCAATGAGGAAGGACCGTAAAGCGAGACATGGGTATGGCATGGAGTTTGCATGGGTGTGTCACGCATACTGTTCATGTACTGCATTAATGATATTGTATGACATGTAGATATAAATGTACACTTGCACATGCCACGCCTTAATTTTGTTTCTTGCATTAGCATTATATTATACCAGCAGTTAAGCTGACCCATTCATGGGACACCATATTACAGATAAGGATGCTCTTGGTACTTGAGGAGTCTTGGAAAACAGAGGAGTTGTGGATCATGGACGATTTTTGGCATGTGAGACATATTTTGATATTGTACAAGGGCATAAGCCCTAAACTATACATGTTCATTTGTATGTTATGAATGTAGCGGGCAAGGCCCTATGGGTTATTATCAGGACAGGAATTGGGTTAGTGTTTGGAATGCATGTGATTGTTCTTTATTATTTTCCTTTTTGTTTCGTTTCGCTCGCGTCCCTGGTTCACTGAAATCCGGGGCGTGACAACGTGGTATCAGAGCATAGGTTAGAATACCTTGGGATAATGGGAGAAGTTTAGACCTTAAGTTATTTTGGACTAGTTTTGGTGATATGTTTTATGTGCGCTAGTTGCATTGGTGTGCACGAGTATGTACTATACTTGATTTACCGATTGACTGAGAATATATGATTGTTTGGTGTAATAGTTGACTAAGATTAGAAACTGATGTCTATGTGATAGACCATGTATTTTATGGGATAGGCCATATGCCTAGTTATTTGAGGTATAGGTTGTGCACTTAGTTATCTATACGGTAGACGGGTATGCCTAGTTATTTATGAGATAGACCGTGGACCTAGTTATTTACCTGGTTGGTGGTGTTCTTATATGTATGTGTGTATGCTAGCTTAGTACCTGATATTTATGGATTATAGTACTATGACTATGATATTTATACAGACTAGATTGATCTCAAATCTTGCGTTACAGTTGATGGATGGCGCTCCATCAGCCAGTAACAAAAGGAGTTGTGATCCATGAAGGGTTATTACCTAGCTATAAAAAGTAAGGAATAATGAAAGAATTATAAAACCTTAAATGAACAAATACCAATGAGGTAGAAAACCATAAATAAAAAGACACGTAATATCTTAGAATGCTAAAGTAAGAATTAAGACTTGTGGAGATTCTTGTGTATGGACTGGACAATAGATACTCAAAGTATTTGTACTTAAGATTTTAGAGATATTCTTGTGTTAAACTCTTTTGTGGAAAGATGTATTATTTTTGGATAGCATTCACTTAGGGTTGAGTATTGGTAGGCTAGTTGAATACTAGCATGACTTGAGTATGCATATATCATATTGTTTAAATGAATTCATTCCTTGCGAAAGGCTGTGTTAGAACTCAATGTTAATTGTTTAGTATAACCAGTGGGTGGGGATGGTTGACTTGAGTTATATAAGTGTTGATTAAGAAAATATGTCCATAAGATGTGTTAGATTCTCAGGCGATGATTGATGATCTTTTGTCTAAGGAGAATTGTATGAACATGAATAGTTTGAAAAATATTGTTATGGATTAATCTAGATAATGATGTAATTAGATTTTGATTTCGTACTTAGTAAGAATATTGAATTGAAATGCAAAGGCGAATCTAAAAGTTAGGGGTCATAATGATTTCTTTGTTGAATTAGAATTAGTTATACTGTGGTAGATTATGGAAGTAACCTAGTAATGAATGCTATTGTCTTACCTAGTTCCATAAGATGATCGATAATAAATGTGATAAGAATAGTTGATTGATTTAATGAACTTAAGAATATAGGCCTTGTGAAAATAATGAGACACGTGAATTGGACCAGATTAAGGTGTGAATTATGAACCTAGTTCTAGCTTAGTTTACAAGATTGATTCCCAAATTATGATTGAATAAAAGATAAGCATTGATTGTTGCTTTGGAGGAAATGGTATATCAGGTTAAGAGTTGGATGATACGAATTTCTTGAATATGAATCTTGTGTTTAAGATGCAAATTGTGTGAGTGTACTTGGAGTGAAAATATTGTGGTTGAAGCACTAGAACTTGAGAGCTTGGATTGTTATACGACTTATAAATGAATGGTGGTTTTCACTTGTCATTTAGAAATACGTAGGTAAAGGTTCTGAATGAGTCTGATTAGTTTGGATAAAGTTATAAATGATTGTGTTCTCTAGATCTAGATAATAAATATTGCACTTGGGAGATTTTACTTTATTCGGGGGCTTGTGATGATTGCCTTGTTTCACCATCATATGGTTCATCAGTTGGGGTAGTGAGATACTAACGAGGATCTGTAGAGATTGCTCGAAAGAGATGGCTGATGGCATCATTTCTTTTGACTTCATTCTGCTTGACATGTTTGGTTTTGATGTTATTTTGGGGTTGGATTGGTTGTTTGTTTTCCGAGCAACTATAAATTGCTACAAGGGAAGTGTGACGTTGTGTACTCTTGAGGGAGATTGCTTTGATTTCACAAGAGATCATGAGAATTTCTTAGTTCCACCCTTGTATGACTCTAGGAATTGGGGAGGTCATAGTTACATGTTGGCTAGTTTGGTAGCAAATGAGAGTGAGACCATAGAGAGTGTGTTACCGCTAGTAGTGGATGAGTTTCCAGATATCTTTCCAGATGACTTGACTAGTCTAGCACCGAAACGAGAGATAGAGTTCACAATAGAGCTTATCCGAAGCACTATGCCTATTTCCATTCCACCTTACCGTATGGCTCCTACAGATTTTGAGGGAGCACCGTTTAATTGTCAAGTTCTCGAAGTGTGAGTTTTGGCTTCAAGAGGTACAGTTGTTAGGCCATGTTGTGTCAGGGAGTGGAGTATCTACAGATCCTTCTAAGATTGACTCTGTTATGATTTGAGAGAGGCCGAAGAATGTGTTTGGGATTCAGAGTTTCTTGGGATTGGCAGGATACTACCGTCGATTTATAGAAGGCTTTTCTCATCTTGTCGCGCCGATGACTCGTCTGACGCGTAAGGGCATTAGATTTGAGTGAGCAGATGCTTGTGAGCAGTCGTTTCAGGAGCTAAAGAGGAGGCTGACTTTAGCACCTATCTTGATTATATCTAAGAGAGGTACGGGCTATGTAGTGTATTGTGATGCTTCACGAGAGGGGCTAGGCTGTGTATTGATGCAAAAGGGTAAAGTGGTAGCCTATGGTTCCTGCTAGTTGAAGAGTCATGAGCAGAACTACCCCACACATGATTTAGAGTTAGCTGCCGTCATCTTTGCACTTAAGAGTTGGCGACACTACTTATATGGGGAGAGGTTTGAGGTGTTCTCAGATCACAAAAGCCTTAAATATATTCTCACGCAGAAGAACTTAAACCTTCGGCAAAGGAGGTGGATGGAGTACATGGAGGACTATGACTTTGACCTTCAGTACCACCCTAGGAAGGCCAATGTTGTAGCAGATGCACTTAGTAAGAGACCGAGGAGCACTGTAGCTAGCATTTCTATTAGAAAGTGGGAGATGATGAGAGACATTGGTGAGTTTGAGTTAGAGCTTGCCGAGTTTGAGGGACATGCCACACTATTCAGTTTATGTGCATAGCCTACACTTTCGAGCAGGGTTGTTGAGGCACAATTACAGGACATAGAGGCAGAGCAAATTAGAGCACGAGTTACTAGTGCCGAGGGCTTAGAGGGGTGGACAGTTCATTCCGATCTTAGCCTGCGGTACATGGGTAGAGTTTTTGTTCCTGAGTCTCTTAGGGCTGATGTCCTTAGAGATTTCCATCATTCACGCCTAGCAGTACGCCCAAAGGGTACAAGATGTATCATGATCTACATCATCAATATTGGTGGGCTGGGATGGAGGCAGACATAGTAAAGTTTGTGTCTAGATGTCTCACATGCCAGCAGGTAAAGGTTGAGCACCAGAGGCCTGGAGGTTTGTTACAGCCATTGCCAGTGGCCGAGTAGAAGTGGGAGCATATTACCATAGACTTTGTGATGGGTCTTCTGAAGTCACCTAGAGGCCACGATGCAGTTTGGGTTATAGTTGACAGGTTGACGAAGTCCGCCCACTTCTTACCGATTAGAGTGACCGATTCGTCGGATGTCCTGAGTAGGTTGTATATTCGAGAGACAGTACGAATACATGGGGTTCCCATATCCATTGTTTCAGACAAAGACCCATGTTTCACAACACGGTTTTGGCAGAGTCTTCAGAAAACCTTAGGGACTCAGCTACAATTTAATACTGCCTTTCACCCTTAAACTAACGGTCAGTTAGAGCGCACCATTCGGATCCTTGAGGATATGCTTAGACCCTGTGTTATGGACTTTAGGTGTAGCTGAGAGGATCACCTTTCTTTGGTAGAGTTTGCCTATAACAACAGCTGCCAGTCTAGCATTGAGATGGCACCATTTGAGGCATTGTATGGTGACCGTGTCATTCACCGGTAAGTTGGACTGAGGTGGGAGAGACGGCTGCTTTAGGGCCCGACATAGTCCATGAGACCGCAGACAAGATACAGGTGATTAGGCAGCGTCTGTTGACAACACAGAGCCACTAGAGGAGTTATGTAGACAGGAGGCGATGACCTCTGTCATTTGATGTTGGGGGACATGTGTTCCTCAAGGTAGACCCACGGCGAGGATTGAGGAGATTTAGGCGCAATGAGAAGTTGTCGCCGTGATTTATAGACCCATTTAAGATCTTTGGGAAGGTTGGTAAGGTGGCCTATGAGCTAGCATTACCGCCATAGCTGTCTGGGGTTCACGATGTCTTTCATGTGTCGATGTTGAGGAAGTACGAACTCGACCCTTCACATGTACTAGATTGGGTAGATCTCCAATTAGAGGGTGACGTTTCTTACGACCAGAAGCCCATAGAGATATTGGACTCGAGGGACCAGGTTTTGTGAGGCGGGACCGTCCCTTTGGTCAAGGTTCGTTGGAACTATCATGGGGTTGAAGAGGCTACTTGGGAACGTGAGGCTGAGGTCCATGCTAGGTATCCTGAGTTATTTGTTCATTGATGTATTTTCTAAATTTCGAGACGAAATTTCTTTAAGGGGGGAAGGATGTAAGGATCCGATTTTTTTTTGAAGTAAATTTTTTATTTATTTATTATTATTATATTTTTTTTCTTTATATAGTTGTGTATGTATGGAATGTGTGCAATGGTATATGGTATGTGTATGTGTATGATGTTATATGCTATATGTATGTACATGTGTTTAAATATATATGTGATATGTAATATTATAAGTAATATATATATATATATGCACATGTAATTAGATATATATATATATAGATAGATAGATATATGTGTGTAGTGTATGTCTTAAATGTTATATATTATATATATATATATATATATATATATATATATATATATATATACTTTATAAAGTAAACAAAACAAGAAAGTTGGAAAGAGAAAGAAAAAGAAAGATAAAAGGAAATCAAAAAGGAAATCACAAAAGCAAAAGAATAAAGTCAAAGAAGGGGGTGTTGCATGTGGGGTGGTGCAGCAGGAACAAAAGATATATTATATATGTATTGTGTGGCTTGAAGAGAAGCAGCAAGGCTGCCGACAGTGTAGGAGATTTATATGTGTATATATATATATATTTATTGTGCTGTGGCGGTTCAGGAGGGGCGGTGCAGGAAAAGAGAAAAAGGGGCTAAAGCAGGGATCAATATAAAATATATATATTTTGTGTGTGGTGTGACATATGTGCAGCAGGAGTTGCGTACAGAAGAAGGAGAAATATATATATATATATACGTGTGGTGTGTGACGGTTGAGCAAATGAGGAATTAGAAAGAAAAGAGAAAGTGAGAACAACAGAACAGTGAGATAGAAGTGCAGAAGAAGAAGGACGATATAGTTGAAGTAGTGCTACGCATGGACTGTGCGCAGCAGAAGCGGTGTTAGTGTAGCAGTAGTCGCAAGTGGAGCAGAAAAACAGTGCGGGGAAAATTGTATATATGTATACGTGAATATATGTATTTATGTGTGCGATTAGGTCCCTGAGATAGATTGAAAAAGAGAGGGAGAAATGAAAGATGGCAGCAGTAGCAGTGCTCCAGCTACATTAAGTGAGACGGTGGGAGGAGCAGATTGGGCATTTGGCAGATTATGGGAGTGAAGGGTTGAATCTAGAGAGACAAGTTGTGGTTTTTGGATTTATTGATTTCCATGTGCATTGAGTTTTGAAAGATAGTAGACCAATGTATATATATATATATATATATATATATATATTCGTGTGTAGCGGTGTATAGGGGGGATGGAAGTGCAGCAGGTCAATAGATGTGTATGTATGTGTGTGGTTGTGTAGCTGCAGTACAAAGGAAATAAGGAGTGTTAAATCAGGGGAAATAGAGCAGCAGCAGCTGCAGCATTAGCAGCAGAAGTGGTGAAGAGCCTTGGGGTTTAATTTGATATTGAGTGAAGCTAATGTTGCAAGACCTGATGTAGCAGTTAGGATGCTATTGGGGCAGCAGTAAGAAGAATGTGGATCATGATTATATGTATATTCCATGTGCTAGTGCAATGTGTGAATTATATTCTTCGAGAATTATTGAGATTATGAAATATGTAACTTATGGCATGTGTTTAAATGGACTATGTATGGCATGTACCTTTGATGAAGGGATTTTGTTATTGGAATGTTATTGTGTAATAGATTGTCTAAAGCATACTTGATGTGTGGATAAAATGCTTCATTAAGATTATATCATGGCATGGTGGAATTAGAGCATATTGGCATAGCATGATTCTTTGGAACATGGTGTGAGTTGAGCACGTGGTGTTGTACATTATGAGGGTGTAGATCCTGTGGTGAAAAACCCAAAATCGGCCATTGGTACTTGCATGCCAACGTGGTCCGGACCGTGAAGCGAGACATACTGTGGTACTTGCAGGCCAACGGGAAAGGACCGTAAAGCGAGACATGGGTGTGGCATAGAGTTTGCATAGGTGTGTCACACATACTGTTCATGTACTGCATTGATGATATTGTATGACATGTAGATATAAATATACACTTGCACATGCCACGCCTTAATTTTATTTCTTGCATTAGCATTATATTATACCAGCAGTTGAGCTGACCCATTCGTGAGACACCATATTACAAATGAGGATGCTCTTGGTACTTGAGACTTGAGGAGTCTTGGAAAATAGGGGAGTTGTGGATCATGGAGGATTTTTGGCCTGTGAGGCATATTTTGATATTGTATAAGGGCATAAGCCCTAAACTATACATGTTCATTTGTATCTTATGAATGCAGCGGGCAAGGCCCTATGGGTTATTATCAAGAAAGGAATTGGGTTAGTGTTTGGAATGCATGTGATTGTTCTTTATTATTTTCCTTTTTGTTTCGTCTCGCTCACTTCTCGGGTTCGCTGAAATCTAGAGCGTGACAAGTGCGACATCTTATAGAACATGTCAACAACTACAAAAACAAAATCTACCCCTCATTGTATTCAAGGTAGTCACAACACAAAGTCCAGAAACAAATCTTCCCAAACAGAATTAGGAACTGATAAAGGAGTACAAAAACCAGCGTTTTGTAACTAACCTATTGATACTTGGCAGGTATAACACTTTCAAACATAATTGCCAACGTCCATCTTGACTTGTGGCAAAAAATATCGCTCATCCACACTTGTTATTGTCTTGCCTCTGCCCATATGCCTTCTCAACCCACTACCAATTCTTTTGGGAGCCCTGCTCCAACTCAAGTCCTAAGTCATCCTTAGGGCATCATCCATGCTTGGCAGTGGGGGGTCATTCTCCCCTAAGGTCTGGGTTGCAGTCTTTCCACTTAGTGTTAGAGTAGCAACCTCTTTTCTTCTTCGGATCCTCGAAGGTTTCAAATACCTGACCACCAAAGTAACAGGTACATCTAAGAAGTCAAACAACTCCGCCGTTGACAACACTACTCAAGTCTGACGAGCAAACCCCTTAGACTCCGTCATTTCAAAGGACTGGTAGTCAACCAGTGCAACCCTCTTGGCTGAGATGGAAGTAGTGGGCTCTCAATTTGTCACCCTTTTCTTCTTCAAAGGTCGAAATCCTAATAACACTTGTTTGTGGAGATCCATCAATATAACTTGGATAAGTTGAACCTTCACAAGGTTCTTGATGCTCAAAATGGTGCTACGAGATCAAAAGGTTGACTTCAAGACCTTCTAAAGTCTATTCTTTGCCGTCAAATTGTTTTTGAAGAAAAATAATCAAAATTCACCTCAATCATATGGAGTTTTGGGAACCAGAAATCCTTTTCAATATGGGAGGCCTCTGCTTTTATAGCCAAACCGCTCCCACACAGTCTGTAAAGATTGGAAAAAAAAATGGCATGTTATTTTTATTGGTTCTAATGTATTTTAAGAAAATTTAAAATGAAATGTTCATCTTATGATGTAAGTGTAGAAGGGTAGAGCCCTTAGAATGGCATTTGATACCTCCTGTGCGATTTTGAACGAAATCGAAGATGATACAAAAAATAGGGTTTAAAGTCTTGCCTAGTGGGCCCCGCGAAGTTTTTTTACACCCAAAATAATTTTTTTTACGTAGAACCATTCTAAAATTATTTAAAACACTTTGGCTGAAGTACAATTTGGATTTGACAAGACATGAAATGAAAACAAGGGTTTTAGCGATTTTGCTACATAAGATGGCATTTTTATAATTTTGTAATTTGAAATATATATATATATATATATATATATATAAACACTTGGGCGTGGGAAGAAATCCGAAACTGGAAGAGGCCTAGTGCTTGAGAGCAACTGTGAAGCTTTTCCTTCATTTTGCTTAGGGTTTCTAAAGTTTTTCTATAAAAAAGACAAATTAGATCACTTCATTGGACTCCGAAGTCTTCTGAAAAATTATTCAGAACAACAAGAGCTACAATTACCATTGAATAAAATTAGATTACAAGGTGTTTTTGACATTCAAAACTAGAAAATTTTTGGGCTTTTCAAAAAGAAAGTTATGAGAATTTCTAAAACTAGTAAATTTGAGTGTTTACTCTTGGGACCCCTGCTCCAACTCAAGTCCTAAGTCATCCTTAGGGCATCATCCATGCTTGGCAGTGGGGGTTCATTCTCTCCTAAGGTCTGGGTTGTAATCTCTCCCCTTAGTGTCGGAGTAGCAACCTCTTTTCTTCTTCGGATCCTCGAAGGGTTCAAATACCCGGCCACCAAAGTAACAGGTACATCTAAGAAGTCAAACAACTCCACCGTTGACAACCCTACTAGAGTCTGACGAGCAAACCCCTCAGACTCCGTCATTTCAAAGGATTGGCCGTCAACCAGTGCAACCTTCTTGACTGAGATGGAAGTAGTGGGCTCTCCAATTGTCGCCCTTTTCTTCTTCAAAGGTCGAAATCCTAATAACACTTATTTTTGGAGATCCATCAATAGATCTTAGATAAGTTCAACGTTTGCAAGGTTCTTGATGCTCAAAATGGTACTATGAGATCAAAAGGTTAACTTCAGGACCTTCTGAAGTCTATTCTTTGCCGTCAAATTGTGTTTGAAAAAAACTAATCAAAATTCACCTCAATCATATGGGAGTTTTGTGAACCAGAAATCCTTTTCAATATGGGAGGCCTCTACTTTTATAGCCAAACTCCCCTCACACAGTCTGTAAAGATTGGAAAAAAAGAAGGGCATATTATTTTTATTGGTTCTAATGTATTTTAAGAAAATTTAAAATGAAATGTTCATCTTATGATGTAAGTGTAGAAGGGTAAAGTCCTTAGAATTGTATTTGAGACCTCCTGTGTGATTTTGAACGAAATCGGAGATGGTACAAAAAATAGGGTTTTAAACCGGGCCTAGTAGGCCCCGCGAAGTTTTTTACACCCAAAATAATTTTTTTCACGTAGATCCATTCTAAAATTATTTAAAACACTTTGGCTAAAACACAATTTGGATTTGACAAGAAATAAATGAAAACAAGGGTTTTAGTGATTTTTCTACATAAGATGGAATTTTTATAATTTTATAATTTGAAACATATATATATATATATATATATATAACACTTGGGTGTGAGAAGAAATCAGAAACTGGAAGAGGCCTAGTGCCTGAGAGCAACTGAGAAGCTTTTCCTTCATTTTGCTTAGGGTTTCTAGAGTTTTTCTTTAAACAAACAAGTTTGATCACTTTATTGGACTCCAGAGTCTTCTGAAAAATTATTCGGACAACAAAAGCTACGATTGCCATTGAATAAAATTTGATTACAAGGTGTTTTTGACATTCAAAATTATAAAATTTTTGGGCTTTTCAAAAAGAAAGGTATGAGAATTTCTAAAACTAGTATATTTGAGTGTTTATGTGTGTCTCTTGTGTTTATATGTAATAAAATATGAATAATGGAGGTTAAGGATTTAAAATGAAATTGTTTGGGTTGAATTGTAATATAATGCATGTATGGTGTTTGATGAATTGTATGAAAGAAAAACAAATGGTGATATATGGTGTTGTGTTGCATTTCTATAAAGTTGATTATAGAAAATCATGTTTGTATGCCTATAAAATGTTGTGAGATTGTTTGGATGATGTGTAATGGATGAATTGTGTTGCAATGCTCATGTTGGAATTGTGAAAATGGGTGAAATGATTTGAAGTTATTATGTTGAAATTATGGAATTTTGCACACATGTGTGAGTTAAATGGTTATTTGTAAGCCGTCAGTATTAATAGTCCAGAAAAATAAGACATGTGTGTGTTAGAGGGTTAATTGTGAGCCATCGGTAGTAATAGCCTGAGAAAATAAGGCATGTGTGTGTTAGAGGGTTACTTGTGAGCCATCAGTATTAATATCCCAAAAAAATAAGACATGTGTGAGTTAAATGGTTACTTGTGAGCCATCGGTAGTAATAGCCTGGGAAAACATGGCATGTGTGTGTTAGAGGGTTACTTGTGAGCCATCAGTATTAATAACCAGGGAAAACAAGACATGGGTGGATGAGTTGTGGTAATGTGAAATTGAAATTTATCTTAGTGTTTTTGGATATGCAAATGTGTGGTAGAATTGGAATTGTGGACAATGAACTTGTGTGAAAATGTGCTTTGATATTCATTGACATATAATTGGATGACTTGTGAAATTTTGGACACGGGTTATTCTTGATTGTGTCTTGATATGAAATTAAAGGTAAAATTGTCATTTTGTATATACAAATAGTTCATAAGCACATATGGACACACTTAATTTACTTTTGTTAGACTTTTCTATAGTGGGCTGTTGTGCTCACCCTATATGGGATACATTTTCAGATAATTCGGAAGACCTTGGGCTAAATGAAGCCTAGAGAACGAAGAAGTGGAAAAAATTGAAGACTTTAAGCCTTCTGGGCATATTTTGATTACATATATATTTTGTATGGGCATAAGCCCTTCACTTTTCATGTTTGAAACTATGTACTCTACATGTGTATACTTGGGGTTAAGGCCCATGAATTGTAAATCTTAATATTATGACATTGCAACAATGATGCATGTTGGATATGTTGGTCAAGTGTTAGAATGTCTTGTATGAAATTGAAAGAAAGTGAAGTTTTCACTTTCTGTAGAAAGAGTAGAATAAAATAGCCTCTTTAAGAGACTATAAAACTATCTACACTAGGATTCATGAACTTAAATTTTGTGTCATGAGAGATCTATGTCTTATCTCTCAAATGAAACAAGAATGAACCTTTTTGAAGTTTAATTGAGAGAGTCATAAAAATTGTTCCAAAACTGGTCAAAATCTGACCTATAACCACATAACACTACACACAGACCTCTGAAGGAATCCTTTTTGAGTGATTCCAATTTTGGGGAAAACTAGAATTATAGGTATGCTACTGTAAAAATTTTATAGGATTTGGACATGTGGTTTAGGAGTTATGAATTTTTAAAAAAGGTTACCTGTACAGAATTTTCTACAGAATTGTATAACCTTGGATTTGTGATGAAATTGTATAAAAATTTATTATTAGGCGATGCGGTGGTGAATATGAGATGGCAACTAGATAATACAAATAGGTTATGCCAAAATATTTTTTTTTAAAAAAAAATTATTTTGAAAGGATTGGCCTTTCCTTGTATGTGCACCAGCACACGTCGCGTGCGCGCACCCAGCGTGCAGCCCTGCGGTACTTGCCCATGCCCACGCCCACGCCCACGCCCATGCCATGCCGTGCCGTGCGCTTTGCGCGTGTGCTCCTACGCGTATGGCTGCCTTATGCGATAATTTATTTATTTATTTTATTTTGGAGCTAAAGTATTAGATTACTTTCAAAGGGTAATTGAGATAGCAATTGAGAAATAATGTTTCATTCTTTAAAAATCACATTTGAAATATTTTAATAATAATAAAAAAACCCTTTAAGTCACCCCCTCAGGCTTTGAAAATTCGGGGCGTGACAACTAGGTTGAGAATACCTAGGGATCATGGGGTGTTATTGAATACTATGGGACTCCTGGAGGAAAGGGTATGATGATTTATACATTGTAAGTTGTGTGTAATATGATCTGGTATGTTATATTACCATATGTACTTGATGACTTACATGTTATAATTATGTGTTAACTGATGTTATACTATGATATATATTTTGGAATTATTATCTCATGTTTTGTCTTATGATTGTGTAGAGACATGTCAAGACGAAGAGGAAGAGGTAGGACGGGGGACGTGGGAGTTGGGGGCAGATGAGAGGAGGACGATAGACTTATCACAGTCAGGGACATGACGGACATGTTCAAAGAGTATATGAGAGCCATGAGAGAAGAGGCTCCAGTGCTTGCTCATGCACCTACTTAGACTCCAGTTCCGGCTCTTACCCTGGTGCCTCCACCTAGGGTGGAAACGAGGGCTATGATAGCAATGAAAAAGTTTTAGCAGTTGAGGCTGCCTAGTTTTGCTGGTTGTTCAGACCCTATTATAATGGAGAATTGGCTAGAACAGGTGACTAGGACCTTGAATGCCATTGGAGTGCACAAGCATGATCTACGGATTAGCTGTGCCAGTTTTCAGTTTATTGATCAGGCCACCCAATGGTGGAAAATTTTGGAACAAAAGGAGAATGTTGTAGGCATGGACTGGGACACTTTTGTCACCCGGCTCAATGCCAAATATTTTCTAGCTACAGAAAGGGATAGATTGTGGAAGGAGTTTACATCCTTATTACAACGTGATATGTATGTGAGCCAGTATGAGGCAAGATTCACAGCCTTGTCCCATTTTTCTCCACACATTGCTAAGAATGAGGAGTTGAAGACTAGGCAATTTTTGGAAGGGCTACGACCGGCTGTTAGGAAAATGTTGATAGCACATGTGATTGATAATTTACGCTGAGGCCGTTGAAAAGTTTTTAAGGGTGGAAGTAGGTTTACATGACTTAAGGAAAATTAAGGATGCCAAGGCACAGGATAGAGCTATTCAGACTCAGTCCCAGACTCGAACACTATCACAGATGCCATATGAAAGTCAGCTAATAAAGAGGCCGAGAGAGGGTCAGGGTTACTTTCAAGGACCGACACAATCCTGTCCTTAGCAACCAGCAGCTTTCACTTCATCACGAGAAGGCACCTTGAGTAGGCCATCTACATGTTCTCGTTGTGGACAGCCTGGGCATATAGCTACAACTTGCCTTCAGAAGGGCCAGGGATGAGGGCAGAGTCTGGGTACTCGACCACCAGTAGTATGTTATGAGTGTGGACAAGCAGGGCACCAACGGGCCAGTTGCCCAAAGAGGCAAGGACAGCAGGGTACCTCTGGATCACATTACTATCAACCAGTACAGTTACTTTATCCCCAACCTAGTCCTCGACCACCTATACCGTCCTTTCAGCCAACCGCATCAAAGAATAGTCGCACTGTGAGAGACGGTTCCAAGAGGTAGAGGAATATAGGGTCAACAAAGAGGAGGTCAACAGAGACAGACTACCTAGGGTAGAGCCGATACACTTGCCACTCCAAATCCAGCAGCAGTCGGACCTTCTGTGGTCAAAGGTACATTCCTTGTTTTCAGCTAATGGGCGAGTGTTCTTATTGACTCTGGTACATCTCATTTATTCATCTCTATTGTATTTTCCATGACCTTGGGGTTGAGGGTTGACTTGTTAGAGTCACCATTGTGGGTTGACACACCTATTGGGGCAAGAGTATTGTTAAGGCGAGTTTGTAAGGATTATATAATCGAGATTGCCGACCGTAACTTTGTTTTTGACTTCATTGTGTTAGGTATGAAAGGCTTCGACATCATCTTAGGGATGGACTAGTTGTACTCATTCCACACGACTATTGATTGTTATCGAGGGAGAGTAACCGTGTGTACTCCCGAGGGCGATTGTTTCACTTTTATTGGGACTCATGATGATTGCCTTGTTCCAACATTATATAATTCTCGGAGTTGGGGTAGCCAGACTTATCTCTTAGCAAGTCTATTAGCTGATGGTAATGGGGTTGCACCAGTGGTGTTACCGCTAGTTGTGTGTGAGTTTCTGGATGTTTTCCCTGAAGACTTGACGACTTTGCTGCCAAGGCAGGAGATAGGGTTCACTATTGAGCTTATTCCGAGTACCGTGCCTATTTCAATTGCACCTTATCGCATGGCACCAGCTGAGTTGAGGGAATTGAAAGATCAGCTTGATGATTTACAAGGTAAGGGTTTTATTCGCCCGAGTACTTCACCGTGGCGAGCATCGGCGTTGTTTGCAAAGAAGAAGGATGGTTCCTTACGTCTTTATGTAGACTACCCGTGATTGAATCGTGTGAAGATCAAGAATAAGTATCCCTTGCCAAGGATAGATGACTTGTTTGATCAACTCAGGGGTTCATGTTATTTTTCAAAGATAGACTTACGCTCTGGTTATCATTAGTTGAGGGTCAGGGAGGAGGACATCGTGAAGATGGATTTTCACATACGTTATGGCCATTATGAGTTTGTGGTCATGCCCTTCGGTTTGACGAATGCCCCAATAGCATTCATGGACTTGATGTACCATATATCTAGTCCGTATCTGGATCAGTTTGTTGTGGTGTTTGTGGATGACATTCTGATTTATTCTCCATCTAAGGAGGCCCACGAATCTCATTTGCAGACTACATTACAGTTGTTGAGAAAGCATCAGTTGTATGCTAAGTTGAGTAAGTGTGAGTTTTGGTTATAGGAAGTCAAGTTCCTAGGCCATGTTGTGTCAGGAAATGGAGTGTCAGTGGATCTATCCAAGATCGATTCAGTTATGGATTGGGAGTGACCAAGGAGCATATTTGAGAAGGTGTCAAGTTTGAATGGAGTGAGGCTTGTGAGCATTCATTTCAGGAGCTAAAGAAGAGGTTGACTTCAGCACTTATTTTGATTATTCCAAAGGAAGGTAAGGGTTATACTATTTATTGTGATGCTTCGAGGGAAGGTTTTAGTTGTGTGTTGATGCAGGAAGGATGGGTAGTAGCATATGGTTCACGACAGCTTAAGATCCACAAGAAGAATTATCTGATTCATGATCTAGAGCTTGCGGCAGTTATCTTTGCATTGAAGAGCTGGAGGCATTATTTGTATAATGAAAGATTCAAGGTGTTTTTGGATCACAAGAGCCTTAAGAATATTTTCACACAAAAGACTTGAACGAACGACAGTGAAGGTGGATGGAGTATATGGAGGACTATGACTTCGATTTATAGTATCACCTAGGAAAAGCCAATGTTTGGCTGATGCACTTAGTAGAAAAACACAAGGGTACCATAACTTGTATAGCCATTTGGGAGTGGAAAACGATTGGTGAGATCGGCAAGTTTGATGTAGATATCAGTGAGTCCGAGGGACATGCTACCCTGTCCAGCATTTGTGCGCAACCGACACTTTTGAGTAGAGTTATTGAGGCACAGCAGACGGATATAGAGGCTAGGCAAATTCAGGCAGGTATCGCTAGCACCGAGGGTTTTGAGGGATGGACTATTCATTCCGATCATAGCTTACGGTATCTAGGCAGAGTTTTTGTGCTAGAGTCTCTTAGGGACGATGTTCTTCGAGACATTCACCATTCACGTCTTTCCATACATCCGAGAGGCACGAAGATGTACCATGACTTGCGTCTCTAGTATTGGTGGAAAGGGGTGAAGGGTGATGTTGCTCAGTTTGTCTCGAGATGTCTCACATGTCAGCAAGTGAAGGCAGAACACCAGAGACCAGGGAATGTGCTACAGCCTTTCCCAGTGGCAGAATAGAAATAGGAGTTTATTATAATAGATTTTATGACGGGTCTTCCAAGGTCGCTTAAAGGGCATGATGTTGTTTGGGTCATTGTAGACAGGTTGACGAAGCCCACGCATTTTCTACCTATTAGGGTGACTGACTCAGTGGACACACTTAGCCATTTGTATATTCGTAAGATTGTGCGGTTGTATGGTATTCCCAATTCTATTGTGTCGGATCGAGATCCTCGTTTCACCACCCGATTTTGGTAGAGTCTTCAGACAGCTTTTGAAACTCAATTATTGTTTAGCACAACATTTCATCCTCAGACTGACGGACAATCTGAGCGTACTATACAGATATTGGAGGATATGCTAAGAACATGTGTCATGGATTTCAGAGGCAGTTGGGAGAATCACATAGCCTTAGTGGAGTTCGCCTATAATAATAGCTACCAAGTGAGTATCGAGATGGCTCCTTTTGAGGCTTTATATGGTCGGCTGTGTAGATCACTGATTTGTTGGGTCGAAGTAGGTGAGGCTACTATTTAGGGCCAGAGTTAGTCTGAGAGACTACCGAGAAGATGCAGATTATTTAACAGTGTATACTGAAAGCTTAGAGTCGTCAGAAGAGTTACACCAACCGTAGGCGACGATTGTTGATGTTTAGTGTTAAAGATCATGTATTTTTGAAAGTAGCCCCACGTCGGGGATCTTGGATTCTAGGGAACAGGTTTTGCGTGACAAGACCATTTCATTAGTCAAGGTTCTCAACAACTACCACAATTTAGAGGAGGCGACGTAGGAGTGTGAGGTGGAGGTTCGTACCTCGTATCCAAACTTGTTCATTGAATAAAGCACATTCTAAATTTTAGGACAAAATTTCTTTTAAGGAGGGTAGAATGTAAAGATTGGAAGAAAAAAGGGCATGCTATTTTTTTATTGGTTGTAATGTATTTGAAGAAAATTTAAAATGAAATGTTCATCTTATGATGTAAGTGTAGAAGGGTAAAGTCCTTAGAATGGTATTTGAGACCTCCTGTGTGATTTTGAACAAAATCAGGAGATGGTGCTAAAAATAGGGTTTTAAACCGGGGCCTAGTGGGCCCTGCGAAATTCTTTTACACCTGAAATAATTTTCTTTTGCATGGAACCATTCTAAAATTATTTAAAACACTTTGGCTGAAGCACAATTTGGATTTGACGAGAAATGAAATGAAAATAAGAGTTTTAGCGATTTTGCTATATAGGATGGCATTTTTATAATTTTGCAATTTGAAACATATATATAAATAACACTTGGGCATGGGAAGAAATCAGAAACTGGAAGAGGCCCGGTGCCTGAGAGCAACTGAGAAGCTTTTCCTTCATTTTGCTTAGGATTTCTAGAGTTTTCTTTAAAATGACAAGTTTGATCACTTCATTGGACTCTGGAGTCTTCTAGAAAATTATTCGGAACAACAAGGGCTATGATTGTCATCGAACAAAATTTGATTACAAGGTTTTTTGGACATTCAAAACTAGGAAAGTTTTGGGCTTTTCAAAAAGAAAAGTATGAAAATTGCTAAAACTAGTAAATTTGAGTGTTTATGTGTGTATCTTGTGTTTATATATAATAAAATATGAATAATGGAGGTTAAGGATTTAAAATGAAATTGTTTGGGTTGAATTGTAATATAATGCATGTATGGTGTTGGATGAATTGTATAAAAGGAAGGCAAATGGTGATATATGGTGTTGTGTTACATTTTTATGAAGTTGATTATAGAAAATCATGTTTGTATGCCTATAAAATGTTGTGAGGTTATTTGAATGATGTGTAATGGATGAATTGTGTTGCAATGCTCATCTTAGAATTGTGAAAATGGGTGAAATGTTTTGAAGTTATTATGTTGAAATTATGAAATTTTACACACATGTGTGAGTTAAATGGTTACTTGTAAGATATTGGTATTAATAGCCCGAAAAAATAAGACATATGTGTGTTAGAGGGTTATTTGTGAGCCATTGGTATTAATAGCCTGAAAAAATAAGACATGTGTGTGTTAAAGGGTTACTTGTGAGCCATCAGTATTAATAGCCTGGGAAAATAAGACATGGGTGAGTGAGTTGTGGCATTGTGAAATTGAAATGTATCTTAGTGTTTTTGGATATGCAAACGTGTGGTAGAATTGGAATTGTGGACAATGAACTTGTGTTAATATGCTTGGATATTCATTGACATATAATTGGATGACTTGTGGAATTTTGGACATGGGTTATTCTCGATTGTGTCTTGATATGAAATTAAAAGTAAAATTTTCATTTCATGCATACGGATAGTTCAAAAGCACATATGGACACACATAATTTACTTTTTTTAGACTTTTCTATACTGGGCCGTTGTGCTCACCCTATATTGGATACATTTTTAGATAAATGTATGACACTTTGATCGGGTAAAGGTTTCAAGGTTCCCCTTTTGACAGGACGTGCCATATACCTACCACAGCCACTGGATTGTAATGGCTATGGTCAAATGGTACCGCATCGCTTTTTTGCATACCCAATGCCATTAGAATGTAGTATCCCCAGTCAAGCGGTATTTGATAAAGGAGTTGAGGGTTTTCACTGGCGACACCCGTCAAGTCGAATGAGCATACAGGGCGAGGGCTACTAACTATCTATGGTTTAGAGGGTATGTAGTGTAAATGCAAATGTTATGAAGTGATGTGGGTGCAAGGTATTCAGATTTTATTCTTTTTTTATTTATCCATCCATACATTTAAGCATACATCCATTCATCCATTATATAATCTAAAATAAATGAATGTAAACAAAATAGCCTTGAAGTGAATACGTCACTGAGTCTAGCCCTCTTTAGTCCCCAATAAAGTCGCCACTGTGGGCGCTAGCACCGAAAAAAAAGGGAAAACGTGCGTCATCCTTTTATGGATTTAAAGGTATCCTGGCTGTCTCCTTTCCCTAAAGGTAGGAAGGAACGCCTCTTATGAGAGATTAAGATTGAGGAGTCGCCAGCTTGTTTTCGAGAAAAAAACAATCAAGCCCATTATAGCATAAAATAATTAAAGAAAACTGAAAATGAATGAAATAATAGAAATTTACATCGCCTTGTCTCGTAATTACATTTAAAGATCCCTTGACATAGATCAAATAAAATAAGGCACTGAAATAAAGCGAAAAAACAAAGAAAACATGGATCCGGGGGCTAAGGTATGGAGTGGGAAGGTGTTAGGCACCCACCCCACCCGATCCGAATGGATCAGCCTCGAATATTCACTTGCAAGGTTATTTTTCCATAAGAAAAACTGAAAAAGAGATGTGAGTCCAAAAGAGATAAATAATAAAAGATATAGTGTAAAGAAATAAAATAGAAAAACATAAAGAAAATCTAACTCGGGCCCGAAGGCTTCTTACGTATCCATTCAAAAAACGGAATCAGAGTCACGAAGTTCTCCAGTTTACCATCTTTTATCAAAAGTGACAAAAAAGATTAGATCGACCTGATCGAAAGAAAAAAAAAAACTGTTAAGGGTTTGCAAGCGTACCTTATTTCATCGTGGTATTCGGGCCATACTTCAGTTAGGAAAGTTTGAATTGGAGACTTTAATCGGCCAGATCTCCGACTAATTCTTCGGTTTAAAAAGCGTCACTTCGGCTTGCTTCAGGAAGGGAGGCTGCCACTTCAACCGGGCTTCGGCCTCGAGAGAGGGAGAGTTCTTGTAAAGAAAACTCTAAAATTAAACTAACTAGTGTGACGCTATGGAAATCCTGTATTTTCATCTCTTCAAACTGATGGCTAAGGGGCTCTATTTATAGGAAAATATAGAGATTTGATCCAAAGGTCTAAAATGAAACCCTAAAATGGAGGGCTAGGATCATGTCTTGAGTGATAATTATCTAATCAAATAAATATAAAATTAAATAAGAATGATTATCGTAGCTAAATGAATTAATAAATAATTATAACAATGCACAAACCAATAGAATTGGTCTCTACATGCAAGAGCCAATGAGATAAAAGAGAAATAGAATTTAATAGAAAAATAAATTCTAAAATGAGAACGTCTAGGTCCGATGTATCTCAATTTAAAAAAATATCAAGCAACTAGATTTATGAAAACTCTAAAAATGGAATATCTTAATTAAACCTAAATAGACTACTATCACTCAAGATTACCAAATTGCCCCCAATTTGGTGGAGAATCTCTAAATCGCCACAAAACATGTCAAAATACCAAATTACTCCTAATTGGTCACCAAAGGGCTTAAATTATCAAAATACCCTCATGTGGGTATGAAAATTATGAAAATGCCCCTCAAGTGACTAAGAAGTCCTACTGAGGATAGAATTGTGCCAAAATTATCAAAATGCCCTTAGTAGGCAAAAAATGTGTCAAAATTATAGAAACGCCCCCCGATAGGTAGAAGAGTCCTAATGGGACTAGGACTCTATCGGGAAGAGTCCTACTTGGACTGGGACTCTGTTAGGAGAGTCTTAACGGGAGTGAGACTCTATCGGGAAGAGTCCTACTTGGACTAGGACTCTGTCAAGAGAGTCCTAACGGGCGTGAGACTTTATCAAAAAGAGTCTTACTTGGACTAGGACTCTATCGAGAGAGTCCTAACGGAAAGAGAACTCTATTGGGGGGAGTCCTAATGGAACTGAGACTCTGGTAGGAGAGTCCTATTAGGAATAGAACTGTGTCAAAAAGAGTTCTAATGAAAATAAGACTTTGGCAAAAGTGTCCTAATGGGAATAGGACTCTGTTAAGAGGAGTCCTAATGGAACTAGGACTTTAGCAGAAGAGTCCTAGGGGGAATAGGACTCTGTCAAGACAAATCCTAATGGAACTAGGACTCTGGCAAGAGAGTCTTAGTGGGAATAGGACTTTGTTATGAAGAGTCTTAATGAGAACAGGACTCTAGTCATGAGGAGTCCTGATGGAACTAGGATTCTGGCAGAAGAGTCCTAGCGAGAATACGACTCTGTTAGGAAGAGTCCTAATGGAAATAGGACTCTATCGGGAAGAGTTCTACTTAAAGTAGGTTTCTTAGCATAATTACTGAAATTGCTACTACTTAATTAAGGGTCACAAAATGAAGTGTCTACACCCTTTTTTTTTTTTTTTTTTACTTTTTTGTTTATTTTTGGGAATGTAAAAGACCTTATGGTCTCTATGATGTTGATATGAAGGCTTTGAAGTCTAGATTGGACTTGGATAATGTTTTGTGTATGTACAAGGGTAAACCTTGAAACTAATGACTTTGTATTCTTTTGGCTTAGGAAAAAATATCATATAATGAATACATTTTTGAGACCAATGTATGTAAACCTTATTGGATTAAAGAGATGAAATGTGAATGAAAGCATATGTTATGAAAACTCAAGTGAGAATATGTTAATCACAGGGTGGTTTAAGACATACGTGGATGGTTTATTTAGTTTGACCTTGTTTTAGAGGGTCGCCCTCGGGTCTTTGGGGCCAGGGCAGTGACGCATAAACCCAGGTACAAGGTGAATGATGGAATGAGCAAAAAATTTTTGCATAAGGTGCTGATATATTTTTCGTTAAAACTGAGGCTAAAGATGTTGTACATGTCTTGAAAAACGGCAGAAGAGATGCGGTGGCACAACAAGAAGCATTTTGGTGAGCCAAATGTATATAGGCATCTGACAATCTCTCAAACTTGGGTGAATTTTATAGATATCACGATTAGTTTGAAAATGAATCATGTAATGTACGGCTTGGGCTAGCTAGCAATGGTTTCAATCCATTTAGTTGTAGCCTTAGGTCCTAGCGTGAAACTAACCTAGAAGGAGGGGTTGAATATGTATGCTCAATTTTTCAATATCTCCAATTCTTCAACCAAAAAACTACCAACTACTTCAAATGACAAATAAAGGAATTGTAACTACAATGTATATTCAACTAATGTATACAATTGTATCAATTATACTAAGTCATTCAAATACGCAATCATATAGTGTTGACCAATGTATACTATTCAACTAAGCCCAATTGATTCACGTATTTAATTTAGATATCAATTTATCAATTCAACTCAAATTCAACTAAGTGAGCAATCAACAATTCACCAATTCAATTCACAATTCAATTTGCCCAATTAAGGTTTCCAAATATCAATTCAATATCCCATGAACACAATTATAAAACCTAAATTGTCAAGTAAGTGGAAGAAATTATATTTAGCAAATTATGAATTGTAAACACATAAAGAGAAAAGAGTGGAAACCACAATGATGACGGAGAAACCACCTTGAAAAAATATCCTTGGTGGAAAACTTCAGAGTCGGCCAATGCTCAAGAAAGTAATTCACTATGATCGATATTGAATTACACGTAAACTTGACATGGTATAAGTACCTCTAACACTGTTCTACGCATTCACATCGTTAACATCCCTTGAATTCACAAGCTCCTCATAGATGAATTCTCTATAGAATTGGATCCTCCTTCGATCTCGAACTCCTCCAATCGAGCATCTCACAATTGTGAATCCACACAACCTCGATATCTACCGATTACTCAATGCCGAATTCTCAAGCTCAAACTCTCTTCTCCAATGGTGAGAATGTGAATTAGGGGCTCTTTAATGTAATTAGAATCATGTGAAATTGATCGAAATCAATCCGTGAAATCAATAGAGAAAGGCATGATATGCAACATATATGAAGTTCAATAGAAATGAACAATTCTATGTCTGTCATACACCTGATTAATTAAAATGTGCCACATTCAGATAATCAACATTGTTTGCCTACTCAGCCAAAGTGAGAGAAACTTCTGACGATGTTAATGTTTTTCCTATTTGTTTGTAGGTATGAATAACAAGTCCCTCTTGTTAGTGTTTTAGAAAGATGCATCCATAATGTTGCATTTAATTACTTTTTATTATCTTTTCAATTCTCTCCACTATTATAAAATATCCCTCTATCAACAAAACTTTGCCAACAGATTCTGACTATGCTTATATCAAAGCTTCGTTGTTTGTGAATTCGGAGGTTGTCCGTTCGAATCTTGTGTTTCTTTGACTTATTGGTGTATGGAATTGATGGTCATTTCATACACTTTTGAGTAGGATTAATCTAAGTCAAAAGTTGGGAACATCTCATGTGAAAGAAAAAAAAAATGAGGGGTACAAGTTATCAAAAGGCACGCATTAACGTCAACCAAAAAATAAAAATAAAAATAAAAATATGACATTAACATGCACACCCAGTAAAAGATAAAATCAAAAAACAAGAAACAAAACAAAACAAAACAAAACAAAGCAAAAATAAAGATTAAAACTAGTTTGTGTAAACTTCAGCATATTATGAATAAATTATGCAAAATAGATTCGGTAAACTTACTTCTACAGAATAAATTCTGAGTATTTAAATGAAAATGACTTATAATGATAGAATTACTTATTAAATATTTGAATAAAATTATTTAACAGTGCTTGTAAAACTAAAAATTTATTTTCTTCTTTATATTATTAAATAATATTTGGTATAGTTTGTTATATGTTATAAAATTAAGTTGATAAAATTTAATTTTATAATATCAAATATTATTATTAAATTATTATTTAATATTTTAATTTATTATTATTTTATTTATTTGAAATAAATAAAAATTTATTATATATATTAATATATGATATATAACATTATGTACATGTGTGTGAAATAATAGAACCGAAAACATTGAAAAACTGAAGGGAATAAATTTGTGCACGCAAATGTATGAGGTGCGGGGAAAAGACAAAAGAAAACAGCAAGTGTTTTGATAATTAATGCATGCTGTGAGGGCAAGGTCTTTTGGTGGCTGTCCAGAATGATTCAGCGTCAACCCAACGCGCAACGCTTTTTTCGGTATCACCCACCATCGCTTTTGGCTGGATACGTCAATCCAAATGCTCTCCAAAGCCGTGTTGACAAAATTGACGGTGGAAAGTTGTAATTAATAATGCTAGGAATGTCTTAAAAAAATAAATAAATTATGAATTTTACTTATATTTATATTTACGTGAGAGAGTAAAATAAAAGTGATATAAAAGAAATATAATTCCTAGTCTTGCTGAATTTTAATTTTTGACCCCCCGGAAGCCAATCCAAACAGTCTTGAGAGGGAATATATTTAGATTCAAAATCTGAAGTATTTTTCAATCAATTTGGTATAACACGTATTAATATATTTTTTTAATAATACTGCCACATATATTATGTTTCACTAAAAAAATAAATTATATTAAATATAATAAAATATTATTAAATAATTACATTATCATCTCACTATATCGAACTCATTTAAAATTTTTTCTCAAAACACTCTCCCAAAATATGATTAAATAATTTTGAACATGGTATGTTCGATTTTACTTGTCGAATGTATAAATGATCTAATTCACCGATATGATTAAATAATTTCTCTCACAAAAATAAAAAAATGCTTAAATATGATTGGTACATGTATTTTTTAATATAATACTTTATTATTTATCATGTATAAATATAATTCATATATTTTAATAAAATATGATATATATATATATATGACATACGTTTATTAAAAAAATATTTCACATAATTTACGAGACTTGTCAAAAAATAACGCTTATTGAAACTGGCTGCCATGGATATAATTGTCCTGTCTCTAATACTCGAGTCTCTGACACTGACCATCACCATCTGCCTCTTGTATATTTTGTCGTACAACACATTGGAGAACAATACCTGACAAGCTGCCTTATGAAGTAGGACAGTTGTCGTTGTACGATTCATTTAGGTACAAGAAAAAGTATTGGGTTCCAGGAAATTAAAAAAAAATTATTAAATAAAATTAGTGTATGTAGGACCCAAAAATTACTCTGATACCAAATTATTGAGCAAAGAAAATAAGAGAATAAGCAAAGCAAACAAACTAATATTTTATTGAAGAAAACTCACACATCATTATTATTTTGACAATCTCTCATGGCCATCATAAGGCCCTCTAATTCTCTTGGCCACCACTCTATTATTTTTGTGGTACACAGCACCATATGACAAAGACCCATATATATAACATTGACTCTAAGTCCTATATTGATTAGGACATCTAATCCTATACAAACTAGTATATCTTATTTAACTATAATTAGAAAACTAATTTTAATTAGAATATTAGTCCAACTACAACTAGGACTATCTAAAAACTCTCCAAATATTATTAGGACTCAATAAACCAAATTAAGAAACTTCCTAAAATTTATGGGCTTGGTTTAATTAGCCAACAATGCCTCCCTTCAACCAAGCTCGCCAAAGTAGCTTCACCAACACCTTCATGAGCAAAAATCTTCAAAGTAATTTCTGTCGCTGTAAGAAGCTTTTGTGACAGCAATCTGGAACAATCATCTATCTTCATCTTCACACGCGGATGTGGTCGAATCTTATACTTGGCATACAACTTCTCAGCTTGTTCAGCACGATCAAAAAACAAATTCATGTTCATCCATTCAAAATCAAAATCAGTAAAACAATTATCCGTGTCAATAATTTCATCATCATAATGACGCAAAGCCTGCCAATATTTTAGAATACCAAAAACTTCCTTTCGAACAAAATCTGCACCAATAAAATTATTAAGACCCAAACCAATATTGTAGTACGGTAAGAATTTATCAACGCCGATGAAATCACAAATTTCAGAAAACTTTGGCTTCTCAAATCTCAAAAATTCTTGAACCTCTAAAAATTTCGTCTTCACAAAATCAACATGGCCTCGAATAATTAAATTCTCAATACCAATAAAATCAGCGAACTCTGGATTGGAATGTTCTTCAATCTCATTATGTTTTGATTCCAAAGTGTTTGGCAAATCAAACAAAGTGGCAAGGTCAAAACTTTCAAAATCTTCAACTGCATCAATACCACAACATGCAAAATTTTCTTCTTTCTCAACGATTAAGTTCTCAAACTGAGTAGGTTGAAATAATTCTTCAATATCTCTCAATTCACCGAAAGTAACTTCTAACAAATTCAAATTTTCATCACTATGAGCCAAAGTCAAACTTTCAACCATACAATTATTTTCATCTTCTTCAACTTCCAGAATATTTCTTTCCTCACAACTAATATTTTTTTCCTCAAAAATATTGACGAAGCAGTCAATATCATATGAATCTAAATTCAACACTTTATATGAATCATCTCAAATTGGAATGAATTCTGAAAACAATTTTGAACCATCAATCTCTTTATTTTTATCAAACTTATCTCTTTCAAAATCAACCACCCAATATATGTCTATGGGAGGTTCATAACCGTTCAGCGATTTATTTTTATATGCCGAAATAAAATAAAACCAAAACTGATGTGGTGGTGGATAATTTTTTGTGCAAACAAAATTATTCCAATGCGCCCAATGTATTTTTTTCCTTATTATCTGATAGAACTATTTAACTTTCTTCTCATAACGTTCCTTTGATGAACGCTTCAATGCAGTATCCAATACATTAAATACATTGCAAGCATTAAGATAGAGTGTAACACGATGTAACCACTCATCAATATTCTGACCACATACTCTTAAAATCTCAAACTTTTGTCCATTAACCAAAACTTCTCCATAATTTCAAATCAACAATTTATTTAAATCACATACCTGAGTTTGTCCAAAAACTGATCTTGTCGTCCTCTTTTTTTTCTTCAATCTGATTAAGCTGGCCTCCCTATCGATCAAACCAGAATTTTTTTTCTTCACAAGTATTTGTACCACCACAAGATCTTTTTCTGATCCAAACAGCCGTCGAATTTCAATCGAACAACGCTTCAACAAACCACTCAAGATTGCAATCTTAAGAAACATGAGAATTACAATTCTCTGCAATAATTCAAGAACGAGACCAAACTTTGATTTTCTGTAACTTCTCAAGATCGAGACAAGATCTGATAAATTACCCCAAGATCGTAATTGGCTCTGATACCATTTGTAGGACCCAAAAATTACTCTGATACCAAATTATTGAGCAAAGAAAATAAGAGAATAAGCAAAGCAAACAAACTAATATTTTATTGAAGAAAACTCACACATCATTATTATTTTGATAATCTCTCATGGCCATCATAAGGCCCTCTAATTCTCTTGGCCACCACTCTATTATTTTTGTGGTACACAGCACCATATGACAAAGACCCATATATATAACATTAACTCTAAGTCATATATTGATTAGGACATCTAATTCTATACAAACTAGTATATCTTATTTAACTATAATTAGAAAACTAATTTTAATTAGAATATTAGTCCAACTACAACTAGGACTATCTAAAAACTCTCCAAATATTATTAGGACTATCTAAAAACTCTCCAAATATTATTAGGACTCAATAAACCAAATTAAGAAACTTCCTAAAATTTATGGGCTTAGTTTAATTAGCCAACAGTGTAGCGACGTGATATTGTATTTTTTTCATAATATCATAATATATATAATATGACTAACTTCTTTTAACAAGACATAATATATATATATATATATATATATCAAAATACTATTAAAAAAAACATAATCTCGGGTTGTGCTCCAACCCCAGTTAAGAATTACCCGGGTGCCCAGAGTTATATAGGAACTTTGGTCCAATAGGCTTTCTAAGTCATTCTTTTTTCATAATTTTAGGGCGTTTGGACTTTCTGGTTGTTTTTTATTATTATTTTATTACAGTTATGGTATTACAGATGGATTAGAAGCTTTGGACCAACCTGAATATTAAAAAGAGTAATGCTAAAAATTTTACATCTTTTGTATTATTTTTATTCAATTTTTTTTATATAAGTAGGACCTATCATTTATTTTTTTTTAATTCACAAAACATGTGGGTCTAGCGTTATTGTATTAAATAAAAATAGTATAAAAGAGGTGAAATTTCTAGCATTATTGTATTAAATAATTCACATACATCAAAAAAAAAAATTAATGACTAAAAAACAGAGACCAATCTAATATGGATCATGCGACAAATAAATTCAATTGATCTATATTATAACTAGGAAGAACAAACTAATTTTACATTCTCATCAAAGAAAGTGAGACTTGAACCGATAACGACATGATTTCTCTTTTCAAATGAGTCATGAACTACCAACTAAGTTAGTTTACTTTCATGATTGTTATCCTTTAAAAAAATGTTATCTATAACTTCTTAAATTTTATTTTCTCTCTTAGAGATAAGTAGATGAAATTCACTAAAATAATGTTGGGTAACATAGTCTATATTGTATGACATGAATAACAAACACAATGTGGAGCAGCCTTAATTTTTGAAGAAGTTTGGGAGTCGCCCAATTGCACAATAATGCATATATAGAGAAAGGATCTCCCAATGGACAAGTTCTTTTTCTTTTTTCACTGCAAAATAGGAATCCTGCTGGTTTTGCAAACCTGGTAAAGTCAGAGCTGCTAGTTTTGCTGATGTGAAATATAAGCTTTACGACATGAGATTCAAATTATTTTAATCTTCTAAATTTCTTCAACAGATTAAACAAAGTTTCATACGGTGTGTTATTTATAATACATACACGTGTACATATAAATATAAAAATATTAATATTAATATATATAGATATATCTATGTATATACATATAATTAAATATCTACATGAATAATATATATATATATAAATAAATAAATATAAATGTGACTTTTGCACCAGGTAAAGTTGCAAAGATGCCCCATCGTATGTTTAAAAAAATCAATATAATATATTTTATATATAGATATATACATACATACGGCTATGTTTAAAAAAAAAATCGATGCTATGTTTGAACACTCAAATTTTGCGTTGAACATGTTTTAAAATCTCCGCTAGCTCTGTAACAAAGCCTTTTACCATTTAGATTAGTTTGTGAAATGTAATCATCATTTGCCGACTAGACTACTCCTACAAACATGTATAACAATTTTATCAGTGATATGATTTATATTATTATTATTATTTGATTCCTAAGTATAGCGACAATTTCAAAATTTATTTGAATATTTTTTCTTACATGTATTCTATAATCTTGAAAAAAAGATTAGAATTACTTTGTTCTTAATAATCTTAATTTACGAAGAAATTTTCTTAAAGAAATTAATGAAATCTTCCTTATTATTAATAATTTCGATTGTTAAAAAAGTTTTCTTGAAAGGATTGAAGCAATTTTCCTTCTCTTACTCCTCTAACTTTTCTCATCTTTTCTCTCTATACAAGTCGTACACAAAAGAAGAGAGTAGGCTCCTCTTTTTATCTCTCGCAAGAAAATAATCTTTTTTGTTGTTGTCTCTTGGCTATCCTTTTTAAATCACATATTTATAGGGGTTTACAAAGTTAAGACAAAAGAAGGATCTAGGATCCCATCAAATTAGCTCAAATTAGTCAATGAATTTCTAATTAACTCTTAATTAATTAATAACTAATTAATTTCACTAAATAATTAAAATTACATTCTAATTTGGTGAAATAGAGAAAAACTTATAATCACTAAACATATACAGTGGGCCCCTCTACTTGGATATCAATAATTAGGATTTGGGCTCATACACTATCAAACCAACTAATTATTTTTACAACTTAATTCACCAATTATTAATCACTATAAAATGGTCAACATCTTAATAAATAATTTATTGAAAAGACCGGATCCGGATTTCAATAATTAATCAATTGAATTAACACATTAGTGATATCCTTCTTTCTAATTTAGAGTGTAGATTCCATATTGAGAATATGTGTTCCCACAATCTAAACAATGATTTTTCAAGATATCAAGGTGTTGATCTAAGAGACCTCACTCATTGATAACTCAAAGTCACCACCATTAAGAACTTGAGTCCACTATTCTCTTAGGATTAAGAACTTACTACGAATAGTGAATATAAGAATCACATCAAAGATAACAGTTTGTATGACGTGTTTCTTATAATGATCCAGTTTAGTGTATTCCAAATACACTAATGCAATAACCCATAGTCTACTACTCTACTAGTTGAGATAAACCACTCTATCACATAGAGGTCAAGTATATTACAGTCAAACAGATAAGATGCCCAGTCTCATCAATGACTGTGAACAATTATGAACATATGATAATTTTTTTTCTTTTTCATTTTATATTTTTCTATTCTAAATCTCAATTGAAGGATACATCACATAAATATTCTTAATGTTGTTTTTCTTTCAATATTTTTTTAGTAGGTAATATTAATTTATGTATACACACACACACACACACACACACACAAAGAGAATAATGTTTTAAGGTTGTTCGGAATTGACTAAAAAATAGAATAAAAATATTTTCAAAGGACCTTAATTAGTAGATATTTATGTCTTGATTAAATAGTTATAACAATGTTATGCCTCATAACTCATCAAAATATAAAATTCCAAAGGCTTTTTTTTTTATAAAGTTAGTTGTCAAGCAAATTCCTGATCTTAAGTCTCCCGGTCCTGATGGGTTGCCATGCCTTTTTTATAAGAAATTTTGGCATATTGTTGCTAAGTCTATGAATGATATGGGTAATGAATTTTTTGTCGTAATATTTTATGCTCAGATTTAAACAAGACTTACGTGGCATTGATACCAAAAAATGATTTTCCAGAAAAGCCCAATCAATATAGGCCAATTAGTCTATGCAATGTCAGTTATAAAATTATAGCAAGAATATTAGTCAATAGGATGAGGTATTTGATGCCAAATCTTATATCACCTAACCAAATTGCATTTGTGAAAGGTAGACAAATTGTGGATAATGTGGCTCTAGCTCATGAGCTAAAACATCTTTTCAGCTCAAAGAAATGCAAGAAAGGAAGGATGGGTTTTAAAATTGACTTAAAAAAAGCTTATGATAGAATGGAATGGGATTATATTGAGCGGGTTATGCAAAGGTTGGGATTTCATGAAATATTTATTAATTGGACTAATATTTGTATCTCGTCGATCTCTTATCAGGTATTAATTAATGGTTGCCCAACAAATGAGTTTAAACCTACAAGAGGTATTAGACAGGGAGATCCCCTTTCTCTGTATCTTTTATTATGTGTATGGAGTACTTAACTAATCTTTTAAATTCTAAACTCAAGAATGGGAAGGTTAAAGATGTGGGTATCAAGATTGCTAGGAAAACAAATCTTATTAGCCATCTATTATTTGCAAATGATTGCTTGATTTTTGGTAGAGCGTCAAGTCAAGCATGCAATGTCATTAAAAATATTTTTGATAATTTTGGTTATGCTTTAAGACAATTGGTAAATTTCAATATGTCTATCATTTTCTTTTCAAGGAATATAACAACCAATGATAGAAGGCCGATTAAACAGATTTTGACTCAATGTTAGAAGGAAATTTAGAGAAATATCTAGGAACTCCTTAGTTAGACTCAAAAAGTAAAAGCAATCAATTTAAACAATTGATTGAGAAACTTGAAAAAATGATGCAAGGTTGGATGGAAAAAACGTTATCGAGAGCAGGCCGTGAAACATTAATAAGATTGATCTCGTCATCATTGGCCCAGTATAATATGAATTGTTATTTGATACCAAAAAAGATTAGGAAAGAAATTGATCGAATGCAAAGAAATTTTGTATGGGGTCGTAGTGCAGAGCGTAAAGGTATAAATTGAGTCAAATGGGACCATGTATGCTTGGTAAAGACTAGAAGAGGTTTAGGTATACGTAATGCGAATTTTATAAATATGGCAGCTATGGCTAAGCTAGGATGGAAAATCTTAACTAATCAAAATAATATATGGGCTTTGTAGGTTAGGGGCAAATATCTTCTTAATAATAATTTTTTTAGCGTAAAGGCCAAATCCACTAATTTATGGGCTTAGAAAAACATTTTGAAGGCTAGAAATATCCTTATTGGGGGGATTATAGGGTCAATTGGTAACGGGAAAAACGTTCTTTTCTGGGTTGACAAATGGGTTACTGATCGAGCTTTATGAGTATATGCCAAATCAAAGGTTGGATTCAATTGATTGCAATTTAAGAGTTAGTGATTTTATTATAGAAAGCAAGCAATGGAACATAGAGAAAGTTCAACAACTTGTAGGAGACAACTTAGCTAAGATCATTATGAAGATTCATATTCTTGTGACTAATGTTGACTACACTATGTGGTGGAGACTAGAGACAAGTGGGTTGTTTTCTCAAAAACCAACTACGAGACTGGCAAGGGATCTGAGATGTGGATATATAATTCAAAATCTGAATCAATAGAAATCCCATCTTGCTTGGCTCTGGATGTTACGATGTGCCCCTAAAATAAAATCTTTTTTATGGTTAATTCTAAGGAATAGGATACCTATGAAAGAATTGATTCGTAGTAGGAGTATCAATGTAGATATTAATTGTGATTTATGTCAAGATAAAATAGAGACTCAAGATCATTTATTTTTACAATGTAAAAGTGCAAGATATGTCTAGAACTTGATTTGGGGGGGGGGGGGGTATGTGAGAGCCCGGATGTGGGGGATGATAATATTGTTGAGTGGATAAAGAAAATTTGTGAACATAATTCCCAGAATAAGAGAGCTAAAGAAAAGTGGCTAACATCCTTTGGCAAATTTGGTGTCAGCGAAATGATAGAATTTTCAAACAATGAAAATTTAATCCTTTCCAAATTATAGAAAAAGAAACTCGTATGTATAGAGACTATTTTATGACCAAAGAGTGGATAAATTATGTTTTAAATACTAGGATTAGGAGTAAAAATGTGTGATTTATTAGATGGATTCCCCTAATAGAAATGAAAAGATTAAATTTTGATGGATCTTGGAAAGGCAACAACTTATCAGGTGGAGTTGGTGCTATCCTAAGGAATGAGGCAGGAGATATTTGTTAGGCTTTAACCTCTTGGTATCAAGGTAAATATTCGGTTCCTCAATTGGAGGCTTTAACTTTATGCGAGGGATTGTTACGAATTCATAGTCAGGATGGTAGGAAATTTGAGATGGAAGGAGATTCTAATACTATTATTAATTGTTTATCAGGAAAAGAAAGATGTCCTTGGACGCTTTACAATATTCTAAAAGATTGCGTTAACATTATTAAAAGAAGGGTCTACAGATTAATTTCAAGCATGTTTATAAAGAGGCAAATTGTGCTGTTGATTGGTTAGCAAATAAAGTTCATACTTGGATGCATATTATTGTTTGGTTTGATAATTTTTCGGTTATTCTAAATGGCATTGTACTGGATGATGTTAGAGGAGGGAGATTGAAAAGATAGGTTTAATTCAACAAAAAAAAAAAAAAACTATAACATT